>JAJHSJ010000005.1:72592900-72665303 GCA_021015155.1 Magnolia officinalis
TTTCAGGCTTCAACACCCAATCGTTCCTGGCATTTAAACTCAATCCTGACTCACAAGAAAAGACAAAGGAGAAAGGAAACAAATTGCAGTGAAAAGCATTCTCAAATAAGTAAAGTGGCAGTGAAAATATATATTACCACAACATGACATCCCTAGCCTTGAGAGAATTCACAAGAACACCATCATAGCTGCAAAACGCACATAAAGTAAGTTATATATTGGAAACAAAATTATTGATTTTGGTAACCAAATGTTTCTCATAGATTTTTTTCCAAGTTGAGATGAGCAGATATTCAGAAACCATTCAAACTAGAAATGCACAACCTGCCTTAGCCAAAAGAGAAGGCTCTTAGCTATTCTTGCTTCTTCTAAAAAATTCCCCAAAAATTAATGTCTAGTAGTACAAGATATACTAAAAGAGTATAACTGGCTTACTTTAACCAATCTATAGCGATCTCTGATTTGTTACTAATTGCTAGAATAGTGGCAGACAATCTTTGTTTCTCCAAACAGCATGAGCTGGACCATCTTCAAGTGAATAAACCTGCACAACACAGGAACCAAAACCCACATGACGATAAAGAAAAGACACCTGTTTCAGCTGGTTGAAAGTATCTGGGAGGTATTTCGACTCAGATTTGGGGCTGGCTGAAGGATGTATTTCAGCTCCCTTGTGTGGCCTGGTTTCAGCCTAAGGTTGAGGCTTGTTTCAGGTCCCTTGTGTGGCCTGAAGAAGGCCTGGTTTCAGCCTAAGGTTGAGGCCTGGTTGAGGCCTGTTTCAGCCTAAAGAAGAAGGAAAATAAGAGAAGTTTAGCTGTCGTTTTAAGATGGAATCTAGACTTTTCATCCTTAACGACAGATAAGTCTATCTCTTGAAAAATATAACTATCAGAAATCTGATTGAGCAACCAAATATAAGAAATAATTTATACCCATAGGTGGACCCCCATATCATCATTTGACAGGGGAAGGCTGACCTGTTCTTGCTCGCTAGTTGAGATGTAATGATTTAGGGTTCCCCAATTTGTACTTCTCAATATCCTGTAAGGTTGAGTCAACAATTCCAAATCATGTCTCTTTAATCATAAAAAAAATGGCATATTGACAATTTTCAAGACAAGCAAGATTAATTATCTTACTTCTAGAACTTGTTGTTCAACTGTCCTTCCTTGTATTCCAGACCGTCCACCCAAACATGCAAGATATCTCATGAGCATCTTTGTCGTTTCAGTTTTACCATCCTCACTTTCTCCACTGACCAGAATGGAGTTGCTCTTCCCTTAATTTATCATCCCAGAATTGTTGCACAGTCGCTTTCTTCTTCAGGAAAAAGTCCTAAACACGAGTTTAAGTGACAATAAGAATCATGCACCAGTTGTAAATTCAGACTACACTATGAGAACTACGGATTTGCTTTTCAACACTAATTAAACAGCTCCAAAACCACATACTTTTGCTGCTAGAGACTGTGGATAAAATATATGAACACAATCCCCATCAAAATCCGCACCTATGGGAGCACAAATAAGAGGATTGGTCTTAACGGTATGGGGGAAATGCAATACCAAAAAGGTTAGTAAGAGGACCTGGGTATCAAGAAGAATCATCCTTTCAGCAGAAATCCCAAGTTCAATTCCCATTGTACAATGTGGGAGCTCGACTCTGAAGTGTCATTGAAGTAAGAGTGGCACCTAGTTGAAGGGATCATGCAACTACTTTTCTCTAATGATAAGTTAACTTCTTTGTTAATGCTGGTGTGCAAGATATTAACAAAACAGGATTCAGGAATGCATGAGAAGATAGATGTTGAACAGAGTGATAGCTATGCAATGGTCATTGGTGCATTATAAATTCTTGGGCCAAAAGTTTGTGCACTACTGTTCAGGTTTGTCAGTTTGTAAAAGTGGGGCCCATGGGACATACTGCTTAGCAAAGCTCATATTTAAGATCATTCCATCAAGCGAAAAATAAATAAATCAGGACTGACTGCTTTTTCTTTTTCCCCCCTTTCAATATCGTGAGAAAAAGGGCAGCTGAATTTGCATATCTAGCTTCACTTTTTTTTTAAAATATAAAATAATAATTATTATTCAAGAATTGGATTTAGTAGGCAACTGATTTGAGAGATTTCTGGACATGGTGTGCCGCAACGGCCATTACGGGTGTGCCTATTGATAAGGTCACACAAACCTGGACGAAGGAAAAAAAAAAAAAAAACAAATATCAACTTGATCCAAAGATTTTGTTGCCCATTGATGGTCAATCACCACTATTTCCTACAGTACAGTCCACCTGAGAATTGGATCTGCTTCATTTGGGATCATGCTCTAAAATGATATGGTAAAAAGGGAGGGCATGGATACAGAATACATATATCAAGGTGGTCCCCATGGTCAGGGCCATACCATCTTGGGTGAGGCCGGGGCACACCTAATCCACTCCTAATTTTTGTGGTAAGGCCCTGCAGGTTGTTGTGCCTGTACGCACTTTGTGATGGACCTTCTTTTGATGTCTGCTGATAGGATTCTCTGAAACAACCGGAAAACAACAAAAAAAAAGTGCGATGGGTGAGAATTTTCCCGGCCCTCCCTCTGTTTTTTTACACTCTCAAAAATACTTCTTGGAAAATAACTTTTTAAAGGAAATGTTTCTTTTAGTTTTCCAAGCTCTCAAGCAATCCTAGAGAATAAATAAATGCCTCAAGAATGTCTTGAAGCAAGTTGCATTGATGATAAAGACAACTTCCATCCAAGTTGAAGATCTCTTTGGAAATTTCTTCACATGAATCTAATTGGGCAGTCATTGATCTGTGAAGATAAGTTGAAATAAACAAGGTCAATGGTCCATAATCACAACATTGGGTTTTTGAACAATGCCCCATGCTAGTAAGGCCCACCCGATCAATTTCAATCACATACCTCATCACTGAAATAAAACACTTTTGATTATCTTCAATACAAAACACGTGAAAATAATTGGAGTACAACCATCATGTTTTAAAATCCCAACTGGAGTCCAGTTTCCAGTATCCAGTTTTAGAAGCAAGAACTAGAAATCACTCTTCATGCATGTGCATGTGTATTTTAATATTTATATGAATCCTACCATTCATCTACAAATTCCCACAATGGCATATCAAAATATTCCGGATACCCAGTTAGTGGTCTGCAAATCGGGGGCGCTAATGTGTTAGGTAGGATCGAGTCAATGGGTGTATTAGATCCGACCTGTTTACTAATTGGATCTACATCTCAGCCCCAAACTTGATCCATTAGTATATACATGGGTCAAGTCCAGTTAGGGTCCAAATCCAAATAAATTCCAAGCAAGGAAGAAGATCCGAACCTGTCTCATTAGCTGTCACTTGGTTTTGGGTCGATCTATTGTCTTCTTCTTCTTCTTCTTCTTCTTCTTTTCTACCCGAATGTTAAATCTACAAATAACTAAACAAAAGAAATTAGTTTCCATTCTCTAGATGAGCAACAGAATTCACAAGTCCAAGGAATAATGCAACAAAAAAAGTATCAAGTCTTCGTGTGGCTATTTGTGTATGAAGAAATGGACGGTTAGAAAAGGATCAAACAGTCCACATTCAACTTCTAAGGATAACCAACTGTCCACATTCAAGTAATATATGTGACTACCTGATAAATTGATCTTCCTGATTTCTGGACTCGTGCAATTCACTGTGTACTTGCCTGACAAACATCCTGGATCTTGAGCATGATCCTCAGATTGACACACGATCATCACCATCATGCAATTCACTAAGAGCTGGTGATCTGGACATAGATTGTTGACAGTTTTCATCTTAGGTGCAGCAAGCATTTGATTACATAATCTGATGCCTAAAATCCCAGCAACAACCATTCTCACACCCCCATGTCAACTGAGGAGAAAAAAAAAAGAAGCAAAAGCTCATCATCACACTTCACATTTTAAACTAAGAAGATAGCTGGACATAAACGATGTTATAACTTACTTGGCAACTGAGAATCATGGCCCTAATAGTTCCACAATCAGTGCAATACATCACTACCTTTTTCACTTAAGGGGATCCATGATGATCGTTGTATGACCATCAGACATACTTTTGGCATAACATACAGGGACGCCCAAACACTGCCTTCCAAATTACAATCTTTTACATAGAGGCAATTACAAGTATCTTCAGCTCATAGCCATGTGATCGCAAGGAAGAGAGCACATCAGAGTTCAACCATACAACAACAATTCCCCATCTTGAGATGAGGCACAGGGTGTAAGCCAATCCTTAAATAACTGAACTGCAGGAGAGCAAGATAGACATGTAGCTGAAATAATCAAACTGTAAGACAGCAATTGCTTTCTATTTTTCTATTCTAAAATAGAAAAGGTGGGCAAATCCCTGGAATCAAGCTGTAGAAAATGGATAAAGGGCCCATCATTTCTATTTTTCTATTCTAAAATATTCTTATAAGAAAAGCTTTAGAACTTCTATCACAATAAAAGATCCCAAGAAACAAAAAATAGTATCTATGAAGTAAATGAAACAAGGTAGAAAAAAAGATCCCAATAAAAGGAATTGTCTATTAAACTCATGAAAGAAATCCAAAAAAAAAAAAGGTAGGAAAAAAAAAAACCATCAAAGAGAATTCATTCATAGCAAAAACATTGTTGAGCAATGTGTTGTACCCGTCGAGCATCGTATTAATAATCTACACATGGAACTTAAGAGTATGCAAGCTGCATCCATATTTTCTTTTCATGTCTGGCAATGTTCTGTTGATGTGTCACCCAGAGGAAGATGTAGTGGTACAACCTGAAGGAATGAGCTGGGAAAACATCATTCTGTTATTATCTAAGACAGATTCAGATTATATCTAAATAAGAAACAACTGATATGAAAATTAATACCAAGACATGAATTTGAATATAATCAGAACTTCAACCATGAGATACCTCACATGTGCCACAATTCAATTTCAAGCGCCCCATATATGTTGTGTATGCCACATGTGCAACTGTCCCATACATGTGAAATGTATTAACACATGTTGATAACCATTAGTAAATGTTTCTTCATGTTTTTATTTATTTTTTTTGTGCCAAACAACAGCTTTGAAGATAAGTTGAAAAATCAAACAACAAAACTGCATATCCTTTTTACAGCAGATTCCTAGAAATAAGGTTTCCTGAGAAACACTATTTTGTTTCCCAAAATGGGTGAACATAGAGTCAAATCAAGTTTCTAAGTTTTTAAAATTCAGTTTATAGCATCACTCTTCTGGTGATTGCATGAAGAACAGATCAGAAGCAAGAGCTTAGATACAGAAAACTGAAGGAGCTCAAATACACTGGAGATCCACACCTTCAGTACAAGAATCATTTAAGTTGATGAATCACTTTCATATCAAGGAAAGTTGAGATTTTATTTTTTATTTTTATTTTTTTTATTTTTTGGGTTTTGTGTGTGTGACAAGACAATAACTACAAAATTAACCCCCCAATGTATACCAGCTTGCACATATGGAATTACAAAAACCTTCTTGCATGATTGCATCTCAGGTCTCAATACTATATTGGACACTATGTCTCAATCATTCCCATCAGCCAATATATCTATTCCTTTTCTAACTGTAATTACCGCACAAACTTCCCCTTTTGATCCTGATAGATCGTTCCCATTTTTCCTCTGCCCTCAAGGTACTCCTTGGGTATGTGGAAAACAATGGAAAAAAAAAATTGAGTTCCAAAGGAAATTTACTTTTCCCCTGTTTGAGAAGGGGAAAAAAACCAGGCCTGGAAATCAATTTCCATTTCTAAGCTTCTCGTTAAAAAATGGATACAAATTTCTCCCAGAAAACATATAAAATTTCGATTCCCATAGTTACGAGACACAGCTCATGGAAATCAACGCTCTAAAACAAACAACCGAATTACAGTTGTATTCCAGAAATAGGGCCCAAATGACGACTAACTCACAGAACACTTGAAAAAAAAAATGGAAATGCAATAGAAATCATCAAATATTTGAATATATCTGACATGAGAGAGAGAGAGAGACAACCTTTCTTTCCAGGCATTTGTTTCCCATCTTTCATGTAAAACTCACGGATGTCGACCATGACCTTCCCCTGAAAAGTTCGGACTGAAACCCTTCGATTCTTCGATATCTGCAAATCCAGAACAAAACCCCAAGAATGTAGGCTTTCAAGAAAGAAAAAAGAAAAAGACAACAATAGATAAACGGATAGAGAAGGAGAAGGAGCTACGTCGCAGATCGTGATATCGTCGGCTTCAAGATCATCTTTCTTGAATAATTTATTGGGAGGCTTGGATTCTCCATCGCCGGCAAACCGCTCCTCTTCGTTCCTTCTCTTCCCCTTTCTCCACATCTCTTCTGCTTCTTTTTCTACTGCTGCTGCTGAAAGAAATTGGGTTTTGCTGGAGAGAGAGAGAGAGAGAGAGAGAGAGAGAGAGAGAGAGAGAGAGAGAGAGAGAGAGAAGAGGGTTAGGTGCATCAAAGGGCGGACGCGGGCGGGATATAAAAATTGGAATGAATTTTGGGGATGGGCTCGTGACGGATGGATCATTTGGACCGTGGGTTTTTGGGACGTGGGCCCCACGGTGATGTATGTTATTTATCCACTCCGTCCATTAATTTGAAAATATTATTTTATTAATGGATGCAAAAAATGAGTCAAATCTAAGTTTTAAGAAGACTACACAACATATTAACAATAGAAATTTAATTTTTATTATTTCTTACGGTGTGGTCTACTTATACTTTTAATCTACATAATTTTTAAACTAATCTACTAAAATTATATATCAGAATTTATGGACGGCTTAGATCAAACACATATATTCCAATGAGCCCCATGGAGCCCTTAAGCACAATCAATATCTAATAAGGTCCTGATGAGGATGTAAGTTTTAGCTACAGATCAATCAGGATTTTGCTACGAATTAAAACCGTAGCAAATTTAGCGAAGGTTAATATCCGTAGCAAAAAACTAACGTGGTCTGTATCCTTTGCCCATTTTTTTGGTAGTGCCTGCACTTGGGGAGTGAACAGTTGTCTCTTCAATAAAGAGACAAGGAGGAAGTCTCAGGGATTTACTCAGCAAGAGACCCTTGTGACACAGGAACGGGGGAGATGAAAGAACAGGAAGGACGGGAAGGCCAGAGATAAATCAAGAGGCAAGTCGAGTAACAGAAAAGATGTTAATTACTGGAATTGTGGCAAGAAGGGCCACTACAAGCATGAATGTCGTGGTAAGAAAAACGACAAGAAAGGAAAAGGGAAGGAAGATGAATCAGATTCCACTGCGATCGCTTCAGATGGCGACGTTGTAGTTATTCTTTCTGCAGATCATGATGTATGTCTCACGGCTACGAGTCAAGACACCGACTGGGTGATAGACTCGGGAGCTTCTTTTCATGTGACTCCACGCAGGGACTCCTTCACAAGCTATAAGTTAGGTGACTATGAGACTGTGAAGATGAGAAATTCTGGCGTATCAAAAATCGTGGGAGTCGGTGATATTTGTGTGAAGACCGATGTGGGCTGTACATTGGTTCTCAGGGATGTGAGACATATCCCAGACCTTCACCTCAACTTAATGTCGACGGGAAGGTTGGATGATGATGGCTATGAAAGCCAGTTTACTGGTGGGCGATGGAAGCTCATCAAGGGTTCATTGATTGTGGTCAGAGGAAAGAAGTGTTGCACCCTTTACAAGGCAAGTGTTAGTATGTGCATGGGTGGGTTGAACGCAACGGAAGATTCAACTATTGACATGTGGCACAGGCGTTTAGGCCACATGAGTGAAAAAGGGCTTCAGCTACTAGCGAGGAAGTGACTCCTTCCAGACGTGACAGGTACACCTTTCAAAACTTGTCTTGATTGTTTATCAGAGAAACAACATAGAGTTTCATTTGTTAAATCTGCTTCTCATGTTAATAAAGTGCATGCATTAGATTTGGTTTATTCTGATGTTTGTGGTCCTATGAGGATAAAAACCTTGGGTGGGGCATTGTATTTTGTTACTTTTATAGATGATGCATCTAGAAGGGTTTGGGTTTATGCTTTGAAATCCAAGGACGAGGTCTTTGGTGTGTTTAAATTGTTTCATGCTATGGTCGAGAGAGAGACAGGTAGACCATTGAAGTGCATCCGCACTAACAATGGTGGTGAATACATTGACGACTTTCAAGAGTACTACAATTCCCTAGGTATATGGCATGAACAGACGGTTCCTAAGACCCCCCAGCATAATGGTGTAGCTGAGCAAATGAATCGCACCATTGTTAAGAGAATTAGATGCATGTTATCTCATGCGAAATTGCCCAAGACGTTCTGGGGAGAAGCAATGCACACCGCGCTGTATTTGATAAACAGGTCTCCATCAGCCCCGTTGAATGGAGAAGTGCCTGAGAAGGTGTGGACTGGACATGATCCATCGTACAGTCATCTCAGGGTGTTTGGATGCAGGGCATCTGTTCACGTACCAAAGGACGAGAGGTCCAAACTCGATATGAAGATCAGGCAGTGTGTGTTCTTAGGGTATGGTGATGAAAAATTCAGTTACAGATTCTGGGATTCGACCGAGAGGAAGCTCGTTAGGAGCAGAGATGTGGTTTTCTTTGAAGATCAGTGTATAGAAGACATTGGTAAGCCAGAGAAGAACCAGACTAGTTCAGGTGAGCTAGAGGACATGGATCTGGTTACTCCTCCCGTGGTGCCTGATGATGGGGGAGTACAGTAAGGTGCAGAGGATGAGGGAGTTCCTTCAGAAGATGGACCAGGGGAGCAACCCCCACTTGATTCACTTGTTGAGCCACAGGTGAAGAGGTCATCTAGGGACAGACATCCGTCCAAGAGGTACTCACCACATGAGTACATTATGCTGACTGATGGGGGAGAGCCAGAAGATTACTCTGAGGCCCTAGCCGACGAGCATAAGGGGGAGTGGTTGAAAGCTATGCAAGAGGAGATGGAATCCTTACATAAGAACCACACCTATGATATGGTGAAACTGCCTAAGGGCAAGAAAGCTCTGAGCAACAAGTAGGTGTTCAGAAAGAAGATTGAGCAGAAGAATTCACAGACGAGGTTCAAGGCCAGACTTGTGGTGAAAGGGTTTGGTCAAAGGAAAGATATAGACTTCGAGGAGATATTCTCACTAGTGGTAAAGATGACATCCATACGGATGTTGATTAGGTTGGCAGCTAGCATGGATCTGGAGATAGAGCAGTTAGATGTTAAAACTGCCTTTCTCCATGGTGACCTGGAAGAAGAGATCTACATGCACCAACCAGAGGGGTTCGAAGTTAAGGGCAAAGAGCATATGGTGTGTAGGATGAGGAAGAGCTTGTATGGACTGAAACAAGCTCCACTACAATGGTATAAGAAGTTCGACTCGTTTATGTTGAAACATGGGTATGACAGAACGGAGTTGGACCACTGTGTGTTCACGCGCAAGTTCTCAGATGGTGATTTCTTAGTTCAGCTATTATATGTTGATGACATGCTTATCATGGGAAAAGACATCAAGAAGATCGACAGACTGAAATAGGAGTTGGGCAAGTCTTTTGCGAAGAAAGACTTGAGCCCGGTTAGACAGATCCTAGGAATGGAGATAACCCATGACAGAAGCAATAGGAAGCTTTGGCTGTCACAAGAGCAGTATATTGAGAAAGTTCTAAAGTGATTTAATATGAATGCAGCGAAGCCGGTCAGTACTTGTAACATCCCGGATTTTTGCCAATTTGGGATTAGATGTCCTTAGGCGATGGGTTGCTCTTAATACCTTATTATTTCGTCAGAACTGAACCCCACAGTCTAAAATCGCTTCTGAACCCATTTCCTTCACAAATCCCACCCCTTTCCTAACTTGTGCTTTCAATTTTTCAAAGCACTTTCGCCCTAGACACTAACTTAAACTAGCTAAGTAGTAAAACTTGGATCACTTTATATACAAACTGCAAAGGCCTAAGTACCATCTCAACCAGAAAACAATTAGGATTAAATCCTTTAGAAATTTAACAAGTTAACTAAGTGCAAACTCGATTAGCCATGAAATCCGTTGGGATCGCTTTAAATACGATCTGCAAGACCCAAAACTTGCAAAATCAGTGACTCTAGGTTACCCTAAAGTTTAGAACCAAACTCATTTCCCGGCTGCTCTCGGGAATGAAACGAAACTTCTTATTGGGTCTAGATCGCACATCGGGAGTCCGATTAACACGAATCTAAGGAACTAGGACCGCCCCACTGGGCTTGACAATCATCTCAAAAATCAGATGATTCCGACGTCCGACGGCCATTTATTTCGATCCGGAGCGAGGGTGTGTGAAAAAACACTATTCCTTTTGAAATGAAAATATCTGGAATAGTGATCTGGCACCTTTCGGTTGCGCATCAGTATTAAGCAACCTGACCGTCAGAATCAGACCAAATTACACCCTCGGATTAAGAAAAATTTCAAGAACATTTACATGTACTCAGAATTTCGGATCGTGGCCCACTGACCGTTGAACTGAAAGTGGTCCGCCACGTGCGATCTGGGAATCCGATCGAGTCGAAAACGTGATCCCTCATAGATCCATGTGTGGTGAGCTTAAGTCTGACGTTTGGCTCAAAGAGGGCCACCAGAACACCTCTTTTGAGCTGGAAAAGTGGCGAATATCCTATATTAGCAGTAACCCTTGAACAGGAGTCTATTTCGGTGAAGTTTTAGGCTATATAAGGACCTTAAACCCTCTCCCATTCCAGCCATACGAATTTGGATTTGAGAGAGGGAAAAGAGAGAGAAAGTGAGGGAGAAGTGGGAGAATCTTCCTGCCGTCGTTCCCTGCCACCACACGGGCTGCACCATCCTTTTCTTGACGCTTTTCCGGCGTTCCCGGCGTCGTTTCTAGGTAAGAAACCCTAACCCTAATCTGATTTGGGGCTTGGGTGGTTGTAGGTTGTGAAATAGCTAACCTATTTCGTTCTCTAGGTTGCCAAACTCCCGTATACGGAAGCTTAGCGAACCTATCAACTCCGTTACAATTCTACGACAAAGAGTGAGGACTTTAAGCGTATAAGTTACGTTTTTCAACGCTTTCAATGTCAGATAATGATAGATTCATGATCTGCATGCAAATGCACATGTACAAAGTGCTTTCCGTTTCCTGTTTCGATTAGCGATAAAGAATATGGATTTTCACATACTCTAAATATACGTAGAAATACCGTATACGTATTTTTCTTGGGAAAATGTTTGACATGTTTATTTAATGTTTGATTATATCATGTGTGGATAAAATGCTAGTTTGGCGAAAGGGATCGCAAAAATACATGTTCATGTGTAAATGTCATGTATGTTGAAATTGCGCATTCTAGAAATTCCGCATACGTGCGGATTTTGGAAATGTAATTGTCATGATTAATTGTTGTATGAATACGGTATACGCGGATAAAATAACCGCTTAGCAAAAGAATCGCCCTAACACATGTTTGCTAACATAAACTATGTATGTTGGAATAGTGTATTCCAAGTGTTTGTGGAAATGGCTGAATGAGTATAGAATTCTCATTCGTGCTCGCCATGACTAATTGTCATGGATATATGATTGTTGTAATGGCGATATCCCTTTGACGAAAGGATTTGCCCTAAATCACGCCACGGCCATTATACCCTATATATGCTAAAATGTGTGGCCCAAGTGTTTGTGGAAATGGCTGAATGAATATGGAACTTGGATTCCTGCTTGCCATGACTATCCGTCGTGGGTGTACGCGTGTTATGATTGGGGCAACTCCCTAGCGAAAGGATTTGGCCTAATGCCTATGTGATCGACATATGTCATGTATGTTGATGTATGGTTGTTTAAGTGTTTCTTGAAATGTCTGAATGTGTAGTAGTTAGCAAATTGTAAAGTATAAGGGTGTTGAGATATGATTCTCAACCTCTTTTAACTATGTGTATGATCTCCTTTGATAGTTGTGTGATTAGGAATTGAACATGTACAAACTCATGCTTGTGTTGTGATTCATAACATGCTCAACTGTTTTATGATTTTAACTATGTAATGCATATGTTTAAATTTATATTTATGTTGTATGATCCGTCATGGGTGATGGGGGAGCGGAGCAACGAGTGCGTGCAACAGCCCTGGCAGCCCTAAACGGATAATACCAGACTGATTGTATGATTTGAATCCTGATCCATTACTGCTTTATATCTCTGTAATGATTGTGTTTGGGGCTATGATTATAGTCCAGGCAATCGGTAACGAGATTGAACTCGTGGCTGAGATTCATTTGCCACGTGGGATGTGTTCGACGAACTCGAGTCGTCCGTTGCCTGTCGGCAGTGGCTAGGCCATACGAAGTTGTTTATGCACTTCATGTCGTGCAGCTCAACGGGCGATCGTGCTAGTCGAGCTCGTCAAGTAACCCGATCTGCCTTATGTGTGTTCACCCTGTTTGGTCACTACTGCTTGAACCTAGGGTACCAAACTTACCAGTGGCGATCCCCGTTTAACCATGGTACCTAGATCCGCTAAGTCGCATGAGCCGGGCATGGTGGTATGGGACACCGTGGTCGAGCTGTCGGCCTACGCTGGGGCCATGTGCCTCCCCGTAGTGACCATTGCGCAATCAACTCGTGAGCCGAATATGGTGGTATGGGACACTGTATTCGAGCTGTCGATACCTCGGCGAGAGCCGAGTACGGTGAGATCTGTGCTCGTGCTGACGGGCGACGAGTCCTCCGTAGTATCATCGAGTACACTCCAAGGGTCTGTGATTGGCCACGAGTCTTTCACAGCAACTAGAGTGTGAGTTGAGCTGAGTACGGTGAGACCTGTACTTGAGCTGACGGCTAGTGATTGAGCCGAGTACGGTGAGACCTGTACTCGAGCTGACGGCCAGCAATTGAGCCGCATACGGTGAGATCTGTATCCGCGCTGACGGGTGATGAGCCCTTTGCGATGCCTTCACTACGCTTCTCAAACCATAATATCGTATGAGATTATCTAGGATTGACGACCCTAGAATGGATCATGTTTGGGAATGATACAAGGAGGTACCTTAGTTTTCCAATACTGCTGTTTGAAATGGACTAATAAAAACTTGGTAATCATGAGCATCATCGCACCGCATGTGCTTTGTAGATGTGGCGCACTGAGGGAGTAAGCATTCGCGAACGTAAGATGATGTCGCTTGAGGGTGGTTTGGCAAGGGCATACAGCATCATGTCATATCATTTTTGCACTTAACAAGAGTAGTTAGAAATGCTTGATTTGTACTGCTTTATCATTACTGCTTGATTGATTTGATAACATGTTAACTTATGCTTTACTGTTCCACTGAGTTGATCACTCACTCCCACGTTACGGGACGGTGTTGTACACACCAACCAGATTTGTTGAGTTTCAGGTGGTGGCGATGCTTGTGAAGCAGAGCCGGACTACTTCTACGATGATAGGAGGAATTCTCCTGTCTGTATCTCTCTGGCAGGTCAATGAAGACCTGATATTGTATTGACGGGGCTATGGTACATGGGATAGGAGGCATTACACTTCCTCACATTTGGTACATTTTAGAACTGCACTTGTATTTATTTAACCTGGTAATGTTATCACACTCTGGAGACTCATCATAAGTTATATATTTTATCTATCTATCACAGTCTTCCGCTTGCAAATTTAACTGTCTCTAGAGTATGATATGCTGTTTTGGCTTAATCTCACTCATGTTCAATGCACGAATACAGTCAACATTCAATCATCATTCATTTTGTTGCATAAGTGATGTTCTGGAACTCGGGAGTTGAGATTATGCTCGACCCCCGATTTTCAGGGTGTTACAGTACTCCACTAGATGGTCACTTCAGATTGAGCGACAGACAGTGTCCCAAGACGAAGGCAGAGGTGGAAGAGATGCAGAAGATACCCTACGCGTCAGCTGTAAGAAGTTTGATGTATGCTATGGTGTGTACACGCCCAGACATAGCATATGCGGTTGGTGTTGTCAGCCGGTATCTTGCCAATCCTGGCAAAAAGCATTGGGCAGCGGTTAAGTGGATACTGCGGTATCTAAGAGGCTCATCCAGGTTGAGCCTATGTTATGGTGACGGTAAACCTTTGTTAGAGGGCTACACAGATGCAGATATGGCAGGTGACATAGACTCCAGAAAGTCTACATCGGAGTTCATGTTCACGTTTGCAAGGGGAGTGGTTTCCTGACAGAGCAGGCTACAGAAGGTCGTAGCGTTGTCGACGACAGAGGCCGAATACAGTGCAGTCACAGAGGCATGTAAAGAAATGCTTTGGATGAAGAGGTTCCTACAAGAACTTAGCCTAAAGCAGGAGGAGCACGTGGTCTATTGTGATAGTCAGAGTGCAATACACTTGAGCAAGAATCCAAGTCAGCATTCTAAGTCGAAGCACATAGAGATTCGGTATCACTGGATCAGGGATACTTTGGAACAAAAGGTGTTACAGCTTGAGAAGGTCCACACAGACGATAATGGGTCAGACATGATGACCAAGGCTTTGCTCAAGGGCAAGTTTGAGTTTTGTAGAAACCTGGCTGGCTTGAAGAAGGTGGATCCCTCTTCGGTCAAAAATGGAGAGATTTGATGGGTTTTTTGACCCGTTGTCGACCGGTCGTGAGCCTCGCTCGACCGGTCGAAGGCTGTGGTCGACCAGTCGTGGAAGACGAGTCGTGGCACGACTCAAAGTCCAGTGACTGTGGACTATTTTTATCAGGAGTGCTCGACCAGTCGAAGGAGGTGCTTTATCGGTCGAAGGTGGCTCTAGACCGGTCGTGGACTCGTTTCGACCAGTCGAGGTTACGCAGATTCGTTCCGCGATTTTGCACGGATTTCGTGTCGCAAGTCCTTTCGCAACTGGGATGCGGAAAGGAGTTTCCTAAAACTTTAAATAGGAGTTCCTAGGATTTTCTAGGTATGACAAGAGGGTTTCCTAAAGCTTTACATGGAATTTGCTAAAGGGTTTAGGGCTATCAAAGGTGAGAGAGAGAGGAAAAGAGAGAGAGGAAGCTTATAGAAGGGAGATTATGCTCGTGGAGGTTATCTACTGTGTAACCTATATCTCAACGCTTCTATGTCCTCGTAATCGGTGAGATCTCTCTGTTTTTCCTTTGTTTCTCTCATTGTTTATCCACTCCTGCGTGAGTGAAGAAGTTTGTAACGTTCTACTTCATAGTGGATTGTTGATCTGGATGAGGTCCCGTGGTTTTTACCTCTTTGAGGGTTTTCCACGTAAAAATCTCTTGTGTGGTGTGTGATTGATGCATTGATTGTTTTCATTGCTTTATTATCCATAATTCTGGTTTGGTTTAGAGGGCTAGATCCTAAGGTTTTGTGCAAGGCCCCCAACACTCGCCACCGTAACATGTGATCCCTAATAAAGAAAAAAAATAAGAAATTTAAATAATAATAACATATGATATAACAAGCTTTAGTAAATATATTTTCTATAATACCTAAATGAAATGATGTAATTGGGGGACTATAAATGTATAATGTGAAGGTTGGAACGAAAAATGGTGCATGATGTTTGGTGCTTGGGCCATTTCCCATCTCTCTCGATTTTCTTGTAGTTGCATAGATTCTTGTCGGGATCTTTTTTTCTTTAATTTATCTAGCAGATTTTTATACACACGAGAGTTGCCCCCAACTTTAGGCTTTACTTTAATTTCACTTACGGCTTGTGAACTCAGACTATCAACAAAAGTAATCTCTTTTTCCATCGGCTCATGGCATGCATGCTTATTATGTAAAGATTCAGTCGGCTGAAGGCATGAACATTCAGTATCTACACTTTCATCAATAAATTGAGATAACCTTAGTGGAGGTTCCTTGATCCCTTTCATACATTCTATCACTACATCATGAAATTTATCTGCATATCTATCAGCCACTTTGAAAACCTCGTCATGTTCCCCAACCATTGCCGCAATTTTAAGAAGCTTGCGAGATAAATATTGGTATTGCTTGCCTAAAGTAACACTGGGCTCGACTTGTATTCTTGAACCATTATGATCTCTAGGAACACCTACTTTTGCATCTCTTTGCCATCTTTTCAAAACATAACGAGGATGAAACACCTTTATATTATAATAATCTAAAACTTTCAATCCATGACTACATAAGATTCCCACGAACTCAAACTTCTTATAACTACATATCACTGAACTGTCTAATGAATCAAATCTAACAGTCTGTCCTTCATCTCTGTTGTTATAAATAACTTGAACCTCTGTAACTGTACCAAACTCACCACATTTATAAATTGCAGCATTAAGAATTTTCTTATACTCATTTTGAAATATCTCAATTACTTTTGGGGTGTACACTTTTTCCGCTTCTTTTAACATATTTGCATCAACAAACATTACAGGGGTACTTTGCCTCATTCTGAAATCAGCCATGGATTCCTGGTATCGTCGATCAGCCACCACCCGTTCATATTGAGTAAAGAAACGCAAGAGATTGTGTTTAGATTTCAAATATTTTTTTTAATAAACTATTCATGCTCTCACTTCGTTGAGTGCTCTTCATATCAGCACAAAATGTATTCTGTCCATAAACCAAAACCCATTTTTCTCTCACTTTAAACAAAAATACAACCACTTATTTTGCACTAAATCATACTTCTCAAGCATAGCATTCCATGCCGTCATAAAATCTTCCTCCCTCTCACAATCATATACACACTTACCGAAATCAATTTTAAAACCTTTTGAACCTTTAAATAGATGGTTAAGGTGCTTGGCAGCATTTTGGTAAATATGCCATATACACAAACAATGATATGATTTTGGCATCACTGAAGCTATCGCATTAGCCATTGCAGCATCTTGATCTATTAGAATTGTTATTGGTTGTTTTCCAGACATCGCACTTAAAAATGTTTGAAACAATCATTTGAAAGATTTAATCGTTTCATTGTATAGTAAGGCCGCGTCAAATATTATAGTTTGCTTATGATGATTTACCCCAATAAATGGGGCAAATGGCCGTCCATAACTATTTACTCTATATGTGGTATCAAAGCAAACAACATCCCCAAAAATGCTATAGTCAATTGTTGACTTTGCATCTGCCCGGAACATATTTGTAATCTGATCATCTTCATCTACTTGTATTCCGTAAAAGAAAGATGAATCCTCTACTTGCATTTTATGAAAGTATTCTAAAACAGTTCTTGCATCACCCTTTTCCATTGTTTTCATCCACTTTTCCGTAAGTAATTTTTATAATCAATGGGTAGGAAACCCAGATCACGACCACCATATTGTTTACTTAGATAATCTACAGTTGCTTTAGGTGTTATTCCTGAATCATCCACCATATCAGCTTCAGCTTTTTGAATGTCTGTCAAGCCTCTTTGTGATCTTAACATATGTACCTTTGATGGTGAAACAACCTCATGGTTATGCTCCGCCACAAAGCCGGTCACACAATATATATTTTCCATTTGCTTGAAGCTTCAAACTGATGCTTGCTTGACATTCAGTTCTTGTAATTGGACAATTAAACTTCGATTGATTGATTTGTTTCTTTTCATATTTTCGACCTTCTTTAAAACAACAAAATCTTCTTTGAAGTCTGACCCCATCATCTGATTTTCTTACCCAATCCTTTCGAACACTGAATCTTATCTTCCCACAATAACTATTGTAATACTCATATGCACTCTCGTCAGAAATGAACTCTATTCCTACTTTTAGTTCTTTATCAAACTTTTCATATGCATTGACTGGTACATCATCTCTTGCTTCTTGATCCTCTATTTGCTTGCTTGCTTCTTGATTATATATTTCAACATCAAATTCTAACCTCTGACATGGTTGAAAAAGTAATTGACTTTTAAAAGCGTTATCATCCATTTCACTACCTACAAAAGTAAAAATCACAAAATAGAGTAAAGTTAGAATTATTCAAACGCTAATCCAAATAAATAGAAATCATATTTTTTTAGATTTATCGAACCTTAAGTTAGTTAAATTTCAAGAAATGAATATCCATCTCTTGAAATTTAAACATAGTTGGAGTTTCTCATTTGTAGGTGCATGGGTCATAGGAGCAATTAGATCTGCATTTGCAGCCTCCATTCTCGGATCCACCATTCATCTCAAACCCTTCAAAGTATCCCTTCTAACAATCATAGTCTCAGTGGTGGTGGTTTCTCCAGAGAAAGAGAAATCAGGATACATCTTGCATCTTCCACAACCAGAGCCGCACTTGCAGGCAGATCCACATCCGTAATTTCTGACTAGTGTAGGTTTATGATTGTTGGTGTCTAGGCCTAAGTTAGCAGTGAATCACCCATTCCAACCATCAAGGGACCACTGCAATTGGGGCTTGGCCCTATTTTTTTTTTTTTTTTTTTTTTAAATTGTAATTTCTTTGAGGTTATGTTTGGTTGCACCAACTATCATGAAATCTCATGATATTTTGAACCAAATTTGACATATTAATCGCAAAATATCCAAAATTTCATGACAGCTTGAAGACAGATTAATGGCTTGAGTGATTTCATCTTTGTTTTTTTTTTTTAAAAAAAAAAAAAAAAAAAAAAATTCTTTTAGATCCATTGCATTTTTGAATGGTTGGTGTAATGCATGTCATCAGTCCATCACCTTAGATTGAATGGAGATAACAACTCAAGATGAATATTGACACACTAATTAATTAATTGCAATTGATATGTTATCTTTACGAACCTTTCATGTTTCATAAAGATAACACGGCAACAATTTGAATGGTCCGAAGTATCCTAATGTTGCAAAATATTGGACATAATTCATTCACAACAGAGCTTAAATATGTTGCAAATAAACTAAAATATCAAGAAAAATATATGAGGATAAGACATATACATGGTCCACCTCCATCCATTGCACTTCACACCGCTTTTTCTACAGTAGTTGAAGAGGCAAGCTTTGCTAGACCCACACACGTGTACAAGTCATACGCCACCATGAATGCCAACGTGTCATATAAATGAGATATCCAAGCCATCCATCATATGGACCTCACAATGCAAATGCTACTTATGAAAGATAAGGGTCCTCGCTCCATTCAGTAGGTGTTCTGGATATTAGAGAATTGGACGGCTTAAAATACTCTACGGATTTTAAAACCTAACATTTTCTGTTAATTGCGATCCACATGAATAGTGCAAAGACCTGATTTCTGGTATGGGGTATCTTAAAAATCCTGATGGATGGCTTGGATGCCGCACCTGTCTGCCACACTAGCATATGTGGTCGCGTGTGTAGTAGGTGATTTGTACAGTCGCGTGGACTTCGCAAAGTCTATAATCTTCTTCTCCTCTCCTTCAAAACCCAAATACCCTTCCGACGATTCTTCTCAGTAATCATCAGAACTGAAATCTGAAATTCAGTTCCCTCTCAGACCAAGCACACACATGTACCAGATTTGGACGCACGACAGAGGTGGGTGGGTGGTGATTAGGATGCAAGGCGGGTTTGCGTTGTCAGGAGACTGGATCCAGGGAAAGATAATGAGGATGTTATGAAGTGGGTAATGTTGATGGTAAGAAGCAGAGAGAGATGTTGATGGCAAGAAGCGGAGAGAGAAGAAAAAAAAAATGAAAAATGAAGTTTACCTGTGCGTGGCTGAGTGTGTTCACGGCCTAAACAGAAAAACACCCACTAACTGATCTCCGTTGGAAGAGCATTTATTGGAGGAGGAAACAGCCGATTGGTATCACCAATGCCATTTTGCCACGTCACTTCAGTAGCCTTTTGGCTATTGAAGCGTTCAGTATCCAATCTGCTCCCCCTGTGCCATATCCCCACATGCAGTTGAGATTTCAAACTTCCAGGACGCGGATTTCCTGTGAAAGCATTTCGCAGGAAGTTCCTGCGCAAAAATTCTGGGTGGGACCCACCGCCATGTTTTTGGGACATCTACTCTGTTCATCCGTTTGGAGAGATCATTTTAGGATATTTGACCAAAAATGAGATATATCAAAAACTCAAGTGGGCCACACGAGAGGAATCAGTGGATATTCAGTTAGAACTGTTGAAACATTCTTGTGGCCATAAAGCTTTTCTTCAGGCTAAAATTTTAGTATTTTCACTTCATCCCATTGGTAAAGATCTTATAAACGGTTTCGATGGCATATAAACATCAAGGTAGATCCCAGGAAGGTTTCAATGGTAGGTATTTCTTTCCCCAATTTTCCCTCTCGTGTGGCCCACTTGAGTTTTGGATCCACCTAAAATTTTATTGTTTGTACTAAAATGAGCTCGCCAAACGGATGAACGGCGTAGATGTCCCAAAAACATGGCGGTGGGCCCCACCCAATACCCTTGCGCAGGAACTTCCTGCGAAAGGCTTTCGCAGGAAATCCGCGTCCAAACTTCCACAGCTTTGGAAAATCCGCTTCTATAAATTGGGAGGTGGATTTACAGCTAAAGGCGGTCTCTGCGGTGGGATGCTGGGTGGGACCCACCTAGATGTTTGTGAGCAATCCACACCATCCATCCATTTTGGGAGCTTGTTTTAGTAACTAAAAAAGAGGTGGATCCAAAACTCAAGTGGGCCGCACGAGAATGAAAACTGGGGGAAGAGTTTTTTACATTTGAAACTCAAGTGGGCTATACAAACCTTCTACCGTATAGTCGTGCTATCATATTTTACCTATTTTTGTTTGGTATCAGAGTGGTAGCTCTTGAAAGGATTAACCATCTTGAGTAGATTTAATAGACTTAAGAATGATATCTACCTAAGAGGGGTGTGATGTCATATGATCACCTTATTTTGACAGGTCTAATTATGCCTATTAGAAGGCTAGTATGAGAGTCTTTTTAAGATCCCATGAACTTATGGTTTGAACTATTGCCAAACAAGTATAGATGATGCCCATAGAACAAGTTGTAATTGATTGTAGAACCTTTAGTGCTTCTAAAGATAAATTAATCTCAATGTAGTGCCGATGAGAGAGTGCGGTATACCTATGATACTAAAGCTCTCAATGTTATTTAAGTAAGGCCCGTATCTTAGTCCGTACCGTTCCGGAGACTTCCACGATCCTTCCCGATGAATTCCGGCAACCCGCGACTTATAATTAACATTTACGCGTGACCCAAAGTCGTATCCCGTAGATTTGAGTTTGCTTAATCCAAGACTTGTACTATTACAGCCGCACCATCGCCACTGTTCCAATGCCGCGACTCGCGCATCGATCCGATACCCTGGTCAGATAATATTGGCCCGCGTTTATTTCAAAGAAACGCCACGCATTTACGAACCCAAGAGAATCTCTACAACCCATCCTATCAATCAATCAATCAATCAAAGTACACAACCCATGCTTTCTTTTTCCCCAAGTCAAGCAACCTACGCTAAGTCAATCTCAAGTCAAGTACATCCATCAACTCACATCCATCACCTCTCTACCCAAGAGAATCTCTACAACCCATCCTATCAATCAATCAATCAATCAAAGTACACAGTCCATGTTTTCTTTCTCCCCAAGTCAAGCAACCTACACTAAGTCAATCTGAAGTCAAGTACATCCATCAACTCACATCCATCACCTCTCTCTTACAACCACCATTTCTCTCTCTCTCTCTCTCTCTCTCTTCACATTTTCCAAGCAACCAAGAAGTGCACGTCCAAGCACTTCCAAGAGAGAAAAGTGTGTTGTGTGTGGCCCACTTTCTATCCTAAGATCCATCATCCCTGCCCTTCAATTCTCATCACCTTCCATCAAAGTGAGACACAAGAAGATTGGCGTTCCATCAGACTAAGAAGATCGAATGGTGGATGTTTATATAGGCCTAGATTTCACTCTTTTGATGATGGGCCAAGTGGGGCCTACCGATTGATGGTATGGATCTCACTTTGGACCTTAGATGTGACCGATGGCCTACTATGATTCTCATGATCATTCCATGATGGGGTCATTCTCCATGGACCCCATTATGATGTTTACTTTTCTAAGTTTGAAAGAGGTCATCTAGACCTTCCATTTTGGTGGAGAAGGAATCTCCACCGTTGATTTTTGATTTGGTGGGCCCACATGTATTGAGACCCACTTGATGTATGATTGAATGCATGGAAGGGAGGGCCCATAGTGTCGAGGTCCCTCCATCGCACGTGTTCCTTTCTCTCTCTCTCTCTCTCTCTCTCTCTCTCTCCTTCTCTTTTTCATTTTTTTGTGCTATGATATGGCTGTGTGGCCCACCCGGATGTACCCCAACTTGATGTGTGTCTTATCCACACCATCCAGTCATTTGGTGGCCCACCTGGTAGCATGTCTATAGGTGGGGCCCACTTTAAATAAGTGTTGTAATCAAACCGTCCAGCATCCAGGGGCGTTGGACATGGTCATGCAGTGAAGTGTGAACTGACGGTGTGGTGTACTGACCACCAAACAACAAAAAATATTAACTTATTTCAAAGCCTTGAGGTGGGCTGCTCATGCAGGCCCCACCTTGATGTATGAATTAAATCCACGCCGTCCATCCTATTTCCCAACTCATTTTAGCTGTTGAGCTGAAAAATGAAGCTAATCCGATAATCAAGCGGGCCATACCATAGAAAATAGCGATATTGACTGTTGAAGGCTGTTAGGACCCGCCTTGATGTTTCTATAAGCCAAAATATGCTGAATATTGGGCTTGTTTGGTCCGCCTTGAGTCCTAGGATCCAATGGGTGGATGGATCCACCTGATGCGGGCCCCACCCAGGAAAAACTTCAGAAAAAAATAGACAATAGGCGCTGCTGCTGCGTAGGTGGGTGGGCAGGGACCGTGGGTTCCAGCCGTAGGCCCTACCGTGGTGTGTGATGCACATCAGCACCGTGCTTTTGATGGGTTCCTTTTAGCCGTGGGGCACCCCTGAGATCACTCGTACGTGGCCGAGCTTAGGTGGCCCACGTCATATGAAATAGTGGTGGGATGAACGCCTACCCTTGAAACTTCTACGGTCCAGAAGTTTTGGATCATTATGAAATTTATTTTTCCTCTTTATTCAGGTCCCCGTGACCTTATTAACAGATTGAATGGAAAATAAACATTATGATGGGCCCCACGTGGGATCCACTGATGCATGTATTCCACACCTTCCATCAGTGTGGTCCCCACCTTAAGGTATGTGCTTTATCTATGTCGTCCATCTATATGGGGCCCGCTGATGCATATGTTGCATCCAAACTGTCCAACCATTTGGCAAGCTCGTCTTACAGCTTGAGACTAAAAATAAGACAGATCTAGGATCAGGTGGACCACATTATAGAAAACAGTGGGTTTGAACGTCCACCATTAAGCCCTTGGGCTACCAAGTTCGGACCAATATGATATTTGTTTTTCCTTTAAATCCAAGTCTTGTGACCTTATGAATAGGTTAGATGGGAAATAAACCCTATGGTGGGGCCCACTAGAATTTGACCGTGGAAATCATTATCACCACGATTAGATATGATATGGTCCAGTTGATCTTTTGATATGAATCATTTTTATATAATACTCTATATTGAATTCTAAAAATAGATGAGTTGGGTTAGGCCTATTCGACTTGGCCCATTCAACTTGGCCCATTCGACTTGGCCCATTTGATTCGGCCCATTGATTCAGCTTATTTGATTAGGCTCGATGTGATATATGAGGCCCGTTGTTGAGGCCCACCTTGATGTGATGTATGAGGCCCACCTTGATATATATGAGGCCCACTTGATGCGACCCATTTGATGTATTTGAGGCCCATGGGTCGAGGCCCAATGGTATATATATAGGTCCATTGCATTGTGTGATTCCACAATGGTTTATGTAATGATATTTATGGCGGGCCATGCCTTGGGAGCAATGATGGTTTGACGTCCACATTGTAAGGATAATGTTGGTTAAATGTGCGCATTGTAACTCTTCCTAGGGCCCATTGATAGGCATATTTGTTGTGCGTAGGCCGTTTAGGCCCATCTTCGTTGTGAGGATAGTTCATCATCATATAACATGCTTAGTATAACTTCATGATTCATCACCATACGCATCATATGTATGCTTGATATGAGGAGTGATTGATCATAGCATATGCCATTGAGCAGATTATTTATATGACTCACCGATAGGAGTTACCCACATGAGTGCGTGGTATGCGCAGGATTGCTGCATGACTGGATAGCGTGATTCATGCATCTCGCATTTGTGTATCGTGATCATTGTACGCCCTAGCGATATCAGGGTCATGGCCTCCACATGCACATCGTGGATGGTCATATCGGATACCGAAAAAACTTGGTTATAACACTGTAGGCACTTAGGATGTCCTTGGGTGAAAGTCCCAGAACCTTTTTGGTACCAGGAGATGCTCCAACGTCTAGACCGAGTGGATATACGAGTGCAGGAGTGCCGAATACCAGTAGACCGCGTCTCCCACTGTGTCGTGGTCGGTTGGAAGGGGGTGTGGCCTTATCTGCCCGAGTGAGGGGGTTGTAAGCTAGGTTGAGTTTGACCAGCTCACAAAATGAGTCAGTTATCGATGAGCCGGGTAGGTATTGGCAGACTACTAGTCGGGCAGATAATGTGATCTATTCCACTTACTGGGCTATGCAGCTGGGGAGGCGGCAATCAATGTGAAGTGAATTAGAACCCGGTAATATCTTAGAGAGAAATTGTACTGATATGTGTACTTGATGAGGATTGGTATGCTTGCTTTGCATCTCGCATATTACATTTGGCTACGTAAGCCTCGCATCACATGGCCTTGGTATGTCCGATAACATTTATGCCTTACATCACATAGCCTTGGTACGGTTAATAGTATTCATGGACTTACCCGCATATTTTCGCATTACTTTGATATTGTATACTTGGCGCTTGCTTGCGCACACACTTACACACCCTCTAAGCTTTTGTAAGCTTATGCACGACTGTTGTGTGCAGGTGACGTTGGATCGCAGCAGCGCTGAGGCAGGAGTGCATATCAAATTATTTTGGAGCCTTTTGATCACCTTGTATTTTTCTTTCTGCTTTGTACTTAAAGTTTTTGATATAGTGGATATGTGGTGATGTTGTTTTGTGACTTGGTTATGATTGTGGTTATGCTTCATTATAAAAAAAAAAACCATACTGAAAATTCTCCTTGTAGGATCCCAGGATCAAAATTTGGAAAATGGGTGCTGGAAGCCGACAATGGGGTACTACGAGTTGGCGCCGGATTCGGCGATCGAAAATTTTGTGAGCCCATTTTCCAATTTTGGAGCGTGACAATTTACTATGCGATTTTTCCTGATAAAATTAAATGTATTTGCACGTGTGAAATGGGTAAGGAAGCGTGAGACATATTAGAAGTCTTCTACGAGGGAAATAACATAATAAAAAGAACAAAGCTTCAACTCTTAATAACATATTTCAAAAATATTAGAATGGAAGGCTCTAAAACTTTCATGGAGTTTTTTTTTTTAAAAAAAAAACTTAATGATATTTGTAACTCCATGTGAGGTTTAGGATAGAAGATTCATGATGATCGTATATTTAGAAAGGTACTTAAATCCCTTCCGGATAGGTTCACTCCCAAGATAACCTCGATAAAAGAGTGTATGAATATAAATGAAATGAATGTAGAAGAACTCTTAATTTTTTCATAAACATATGAATTACACTTTAAGGCCATCTATAGATTAAAGAAATTAACTGTCCTTAAAACATCTCATATGCATTCACATATACATGAGATTATTAATTATATAGCGATTGTGATGATGATGATGTGGATGAAGATTTTAAAAGAAATTTCAAGAAATTTCTCAAATTCAAATTAAATAGAGAGAATAATTGTGACAAGAGAGACAAAACGGTTAAGAATTGTAAAAGTAAATCTATTAAACAACTTAAACAAGTCTAGTGTTACAACCGTGAGAGTTATGGACATATTGCCATTAACTGCCTCAACAAAGTAAGATATAAAGGTAAGGTTGTGACGACAATATGGGATGATACAGAGGAGTCTAAATCTTATCCAGGAGACTTCTTTAGTGATGAAGGCATTAACCACTTATGTGTTTTAATGGCCTTCACCATGGTGTCCCTCCCTAAATATTTGGGAGACATAACACCTCATATAGGTGACTTTAGAAGGTTTATTTGTATTGAATTGTTATATCAGATAAATAAAGCTCATTTTTTTAACCCAATAATTAAACTTGAGGATTCTAAACCTATCAGTGTGAGCATCATAGGAAAATTAGAGGACCTAGCATCATCTTGTCCTTAACATGGATATTCGAGGATTTTTACCTTCATTTGCTATGATAGTTTAAACTTTGTTATTTAATTTTGGTATCATATGTTTTAAGTTTAGACTATCATTAGTTATTCTTAATTCGATTGGTATATCCTTTGAATGACCATTATAAGTATGCTCTAAGTTTTAATGTTTATATTCCCTTATTAGTATGTGCTTATAATAACTTATATGACTTATACATTTTATTTCATTTTATAATTTTCTTGTATATTTATGGAATTAAAACTTTGTTAAATACTGACAAGGGGGAGGGGGAAGATGAAATCCCATAAAAAACAAGTTTAATTCTGTTTTGTATGATTAGTTTGTTGTTGCAGGAATTGATGAAGATAGGGGAAATAACAATGGGAGAGTAGTGCAAGTTTACATGTTTTAATGTGTTTGAGTTGTAAATCATTTATATGTGACATATAATATTTTTTCTTGTTTTTGTATGTCATTGGTATGAATCATGACATTGTCTATGTTAGGTTTTTGTCACGTAATTGACAAAGGGGGAGATTGTTAGTGTACTAATTTGTGTACCCTGTTTGTCAATCATGTGGTGTCTATGTGTCATGTAGTCAGTTGAGCCCATGAAAGCTGAAGACCGAAGATACAAGAGTATGCGAAGCATGAGGTGCCTTTGTGACCATAACCGTGACCCAAAATATCACTTCAACCTCTACATGATCGTAACCCTATAGGTAAACCTTATTGATAATTCGTTAGCCTTAAGTGGAACATAATAAGTAAGGCTAGAAAAGGTGTTAAGTTACTGTGAAAATATATACCTAAAACAACAATTTTTAAGTAGTCCTCGATCTCATCGATAGGCTGTCGATGGGACTTGATAGAATTGAAGGACCACTCGATCCAATCGAAGAATGAATTCAGCAACCATTAGATAAAATTCTGGATTTCCTCAATGGGATCGACAAAGGGTTCGATTTTATCCATCGAAGGCCCTTTCGATCTAATCGATAAAGCCGTTAATTAGCCAGTTCATATCCATTGAAAAATCGTTTCTTATAAAAGGGCATTCAGTTCTCAGGCAAGAGAATAGATTTTTACCGCAATAGAAGCTTAGGAGATTCCCCACTTATATCTCACATTCCTAGCCTCTAAATCCATGAGATATAAGTCATCTTCCTTGTGATTCATCGGTTGAAAGAAGATTTAAAACTCAATGAAGAAGATAAACTTAATCTCTACCTTGTCCAAGTGATTAGACATGAACCAATAGTCAAATCCTTGTCTATACCCTCTAAAACACTTATCTAGGTGAATCCCGTAGGACTACAACCTTACATTAGTTGTAGGAGATTTACTAAACCTCCCATCACCTTAATCGCTTCAAAGGAGTATCGCATGCAAGGTGTTTGATCTTGGAGTTGAAGCATTGATAATGCATTAACATAAAAAATTGGTGGAGTAGAAGGGGAGCTGATTGAAGCATGAGAGAGCATCAATTAATCAACCCAATATGACACATCAAAGGGGCTCAATTCGATAAGTAAGTGTTATTTAGGAGTTCATATTCTATTTCCTTGTGTAGGATTGATGGTAAGAATTTGTAACTCAAACTTGATAAGTTTTTATGTAAGACCAAGGCTCTTGTTTAGAGCCGAATTCATCGGACACAGGTGTATACGTGTTAGTCTTCATGGGAGCCTCTGGCGGGAGCAAACATAGGTCCTTAGATTAGGACTATGGTTATTCGTTAGGTGATAGAAAACCATCTAAAGTTTCTTGAGGGAGCCTCCGGCAAGAGTGTACGCTAGGTAAGTCCTTGTGTAGGCCATTGACATGGGTGAGTATGTGGTAGGCCCTTATACATGACTGTAAATGTTAGAGGTGAACTTAATTTAAAACCTTTGATAGTGAAATCCGGTAAAGTGTGTCTGTTGGGGGTAGAGTAGGGAAACTAAACCACTATACATGCTCGTGTTTATGATTGTCATTTGAACAATTTTGTAATTATGCTTAATGCGATTTTTTTGTTGAATTATATGTATGCATGATTAGATGAATGTTAACACTTGAATAGTTATAGCACATGCAACAAACATATATACTATCAATTATAGATTACTTGTATAATTGACATATATTTAGTAGTATATGTGATTGGACCCTTTATTGGCTTGGAATTCTTAGAGTTAATTATCTTGCTTAGTTAAATTGACATATTAGTTTAAGTAAACAATTGTGTGTTATAAGGTATAAAATTTATTTAGTTCTAATCACCCCCCCCCCCCCCCCCCCCCCCCCCCCCAGGAAATAGCCACCATTTCATTGCTTTTCCGTGCTTTCTTTCATAAATCAGGTGTTAGATCTCCATTCCATTTCACATGCTTATAAGTAGATTAGCTAGGAATGATAATGAAATGTGTGGATTTAGATGCAGTGAACTCTATGTGCATGTGTATGTTGATGCATGGATGCACACACACATACGTACCCCAAGTATTCACATGCACATGCATACCATGCATGCATGCATTCTTAATTATAGTGAGATGTTTTATTTTGATTTTATCATAAGGTCATTTTTTTCCCATTTGACAATTTAGTTTGATTTTATTGGAAGGATTTCAATTTGATGATTTGATATATTTTTTTTGTAATATTTTTTTTTCTTTTCATTACTTATTGTCAATACTAGGTGATAATTTATGCCTAAGAGGAGGTTATGATTTTTAATTTTATTTTGGTTTGGTATGATTTTTAATTTTTTGGGTTGGATTCGATTTGGTTTGTTAGGAATATTATTTGCTTTGTGGGTTCTTTGTTGGGGAATTTAAATACCTGGAAATCAGGTTGTACACTTGCATGTGAAGAATTATACTGATTAATCCAAGGTGTTTGGTTTTATGTCTAGAATAAGAAGGTAGGGGGATTTTGGGTTTTGGGGATGGTCGTTGTTTGATTGGTATTTTCCTTTAAATGTTTGGAAACTAGTTTCTTAATTATTGGTTTGAATGGAAATGTTAAAGCCCCATTTAGAATTGAGATTGTGGCATGTTAATTTTGACTTTATTTTTATTTATTAATTTTTTCAGTCCATGTTTGATTGCGTTAGAGAATTTTTTGCTAGATGAGTGCAAATGTTGAATTTGTACTTTTGGGCAATTTGGTTCGATGCAGGTTCTATTGCAATTAGTTCCATTGATGCGAATAAAATCTTAGAGCCATGCAAGTTTGGTTCTATAGTTTAAGCATTTCATTTTCTATAGCCAGTAAAGTTGTTATGTTGTCTGCCTTCATTCTTTCTAAAGAGGGGGTGCAATGATATGTGCTTTGTATTGGGGATTCATTTCCACCATCTTTGTTTCAGTATAAGGTTTTTATCAATCATAAAAGAGAAAACATTTTGTTGACATCAAGAACAAAAAACTCAACATTTTCCACAATTCATTGCCATGTTTTTGTTAGGTATTATCTTGTCATTATCTTGCGGGTTTAGTCGAACGTTATTTATTTATAGAACATGGCTTGTCACTTATATCTATATATTTTATGGGCTAAATTCTTTACTTTAACATCATAGTAAGTCAAGATGTTGATGTAGAGCGGGTCGCAAACACTTTCATGGCCAAGATGGACCAGAGAAGGCCCGATCAGAGGTAAAAGTGATCAGGACCTTTAGAACCCTAAAGTAGGCGTATCTCGTAAATTGGAATACGTTATTCGACCTACCATATATGATTTTGGGGTAGGAGAAGCTACTTTAGCCAACCAATCCTGCTTTTCCAGGTTACCCATGCTGGATTTCTGAGATTCCATCAGATCCACAGTCGAAAGTCCAATTTAATTTCATTTTTACTATTTATAGTAAGTTTTAGTTCAATCATAACTCTTGATCCTTTGAGCTTTAAGAGTCATGCCCAACATGAAAAGGGCTTAGAACAATTAGGAGAATAACATGGTTAAGCCAAATCGAACATTTACTATTTTTGGCCGAAAACCATGAAGTCCAGTAGAAATCATGACCCTCTATAAATAACTTAATATTTATAGTAAGTCATGTTTTTTAGGGAGTTTGAGTTGGAGTTTGATTCTGAAACTTCTTCCTATGTTTGATATCACTATTTAAAGGATTGTAAATTCATTTTTATCATCAATCAATTTATTTTTGAATTTATTAGAATTTATTTCTATTTTCTATTGTCCTTGTGGATTCAAGGAATCTCTGAGTCCAGAGAAGCTTCGTGGACTCGGAGTAATCATCCCCTGAGGAAGATGGTGATCAACCTCTCACGTCCATCCCTATGTCAGACGTTAGGTCTTGTGCGCCGGGGAGTGATAGGCTATATAGGTGGCCTCTTCACTACTTTAAAATATTTTCATGTTTCACATTCTAATTTTGGGACAGGCATGTATGGTTTTTTTTTTCTTTTTCAATTTTCTTTGTATTGTTGGAAATATCTGAATGGCATAATTGAAATTAGAGCACATGACAGATTACATGCCAAAATATATGTATACCTATCATCTAGTAAACACCTTCGAATAACTCAATTGAATAATATTTAACCTTTTGTTACTTACTTTCTAATCTTCATTCCCAGGTTTTCTTCTTCTATGTGACGATCTGCTATTTCCATGGCATGTAATAATTGCAGTCCACCGGTTTATGCTTTTTTCATGATATATCTTCTCGGCAAGAACCAAAATCTTAATGAGATTCGATTAAAATAAATGGACAATCAGTGATTTAGCTCATTGCATGGTGTGGCCCACCTATGAGCGAGTTTGCCTGATTTTCATCCCTCAGATCTTCATGGTGTGGCTAACCTTTTGTGCAGCGTGGATGTCTAAGACCTTGACATGCTGTTTGAAATATAGGGCCACATGTGAAAGTGAACATGCATGTATGTGACCATTTCTTTTACATACATACATACAAACACATGTCTATAAGTGTATGTGAGATATATTATATATTTTGATTGAAAATCTGGTTCACGCGAGTTAAAATCTCTTACAAGAGACATTTTCTTGAATACATCTTAACATACTGCAATATATATGGGACTTTAGCCTTCAAATCTGGGTCACCTTCCAATGATTCAAACCGTTTATACAACTAAATCTTTTTACAGTGGAAAGTCATACCCTTTGTTCAAAGTGTTAAAATATTCAATCTGATAGTTTTCCCAGACATGTTGCATCCATGGGGAGCCCTATCAAAAAACAGTTTGGGTCATTGAGATGTAAACAAACCAAAAACAATGAAGGCTTTGGGGAGAATGATTCTCATTTTCTTTTCTGTATTTCAGACAACCCTAAAGGGTTGAATATATAGAGTTTTTACAACGACTATACAAGGTAAGATGATAAATACAAAATCTTCTATACAAGGAATGTGGCCTGTCTAACAACCCCCCTCAAACTAATGCTCGTCATCAACAAGTAATAGTTTGCTAACTAAAAATGAGTGTCGTGTAGAAGTGAGGGACTTCGTGAGAATATCGGTAAGCTGATCATGGGATGTGACATGTGGTAGCGAAATGATCCGAGACTGAAACTTCTCGTGGATGAAGTGACAGTCAACTTTAATACGCTTCGTCCGTTCATGAAAAACCGGATTTGAGGCAATCTGAATGGCACTCAGATTATCTATATGGAGTGGAGTAGGATCTTATAGATGAATGCCCAAGTAAGAAAGAAGTCTACATAACCAGATAATCTCACTACAAGCTGCTGACATTGCTCTATACTCGGCTTCCGTGCTTGATTTGGAAACAGTGGCATGCTTCTTACATTTCCAAGAGATGAGAGAAGTGCTGAGAAAAACACAGTAGCCAGAGGTAAATTTGCGTGTGAGAGTACAATCGGCCAGTCAACATCTGAATAAGCACGAAGGTCTAGAGGGGCCTTGGAGGAGAAGAATAGAGATCGATCCAGAGTTCCACGTAGATACCGTAAGATGCGCAATACTACAGTCATATGAAGGGTTTGAGGAGCAGAAACAAATTGACTGACAACTTGGACCACGTAGGTAATATCAGGACGTGTCATTGTTAAGTAAACCAGACTCCCAACCAGACGACTGTATAAGGTGGGATCCAGAAGGAGTTCACCATCGTCACGACCATATTGAACGTTAAGTTCTAAAGAGAGTCTAAACTGTCTTTTGATCCATTAAGGAGGCCAAGACGAGAAGATCCTTGGTATATTTTGCTAGCTGAACAGGATTCCATGTATAAAACGTGAAAATTCAAGTCTAAGAAAGTATGTCAGATGACCCAGGTCATTTATCTTGAAGGATGACTTCAGAACTTCCTTTAAAGCCGAGATGTCAGTATCATTGCTACTAGTCAAAAGTAAGTCATCAACATATACGAGAACAATGACGATTCCATACTCAGAGTTACGCAAGAATAATGATGGATCATGACCACTTTGAGTAAAGTCAGCTCCTGTAACAACATCATGAAAACGTTGGAACCATGCCAGAGGGGTTTATTTGAGACCGTATAGAACTTTCTTTAGGTGACAGACTTTATTGGTAGGGATTAAAGATCCAAGAGGAGGTTTCAAATAGACTATTTCTTGAAGGTCTCCATGAAGAAAAGCATTTTTCACGTCCATCTGAGTGAGGGGCCAAGAGCGAACTAATGATACTGCAAGAAGAGTGTAAATAGTTTTCATCTTTACCACATGAGCGAATGTCTCATCATAATCAATTCTATATTCATGTTTGTATCCCTGAGCGATAAGCAGAGCTTTGTATTGATCCAATGAGCCGTCAGACTTGAGCTTCATAAAATAAATCCATTTACTGCCAATTAATTGTTGGTCAGTAGGTTGAATAACAATGTCCCACGTATAGTTATCATCCAATGTTGCAAGTTCTTCTGCCACATCCTTCTTCCAACAATAATGACTAGCTGCCTGATGGTATGAAGTAGGAATAGATACAATATCCAGGGTAGTATTCATGGAAGACATAGAGTATATCAAGCGATCAGGCTGTCGATGTACACGAGTGGAATGTCGTACCAAAATAGGATCTGGATCAGTTACGGGTGCAGTAGGGAGAGTAGTAGGTGATGGATCTGTACATGGTCGTCATGAATAAACCTGCAATTGACAAGTAGGGGTACTTGAGGCAACCGGAATGTTAGGAAAAATAGTAAGACCAGGAGAGTCTAGTGAGGGCGAAGGAGAAACAGATGAATGGAAGACAAAATGCTCAAGAAAAACAACATGTCGTGATACCCATACACGACGAGAGACCGGATCATAGCAACAAAAATCCTTTTGAGTGTCTCCAAATCCCAAGTACATACATTTGACTGATTTTGGGAAAAGTTTGTTACGTTCACGTGATGTCAGATGAACATAACATACACAACCAAAAACATGAAATGTGAATATGTAGGAAGAGAACCGGTAAGAACAAAGTAAGAAGATTTACTATTCAGGACTGTAGTTGGCAACCGATTAATCAGGTAGACTGAATGCATAAGAGCTTCCGCCCAAAAGGAACGAGGAACACTCATAGCTATCATTAAGGTATTAACAGTTTCAACAATATGACGATTTTTTCGTTCAGCCACCCCATTATGTTGTGGAGTATCAGAACAGGTGGTCTGATGAATAATCTCATGACCCTGAAGATATGTACGAAAATTTGTGAAGAGATACTCTCCCCTTGAGTCAGAACGGAGAGTTTGAATTTTTACTTGAAATTTTGTGTCCACCATAGAATGAAATATTTTGAATTTTTCAAACACCTATGACTTAGAGTGCAAAAAGTAAATCCAAGGATAACGGGTGAAATCATCAATGAATATAACATAATATCATAGTCCAGAGAGAGACATAATTGGGGAAGGGCCCTAGACATCCGTATGCACCAGTTCAAACATAGATGATGATTTTGTAGTACTTAGAGGAAAGGGAATACACTTACTTTTTGAAAGGCAACAAGAAGAACAAGAATAATCCAAACCACTTTTATTAAGAGAAATATTACCTAACATGCCAGAAGAAAAGAGCTGAATCAAACGATCAGAAGCGGATGACTTAGGCGAAAGTGCCAGAGTTTCCACATTTTATTTGCCGAACAAATATCCGACGAAGAGGGAGAGAAGAAACAATGAGCTGGAGTAACGGATGAGTGAAAGTCCAACACGTACAAAAATCCATGTTGCCTACCCTTCCCAAGTACATTCCTTGTTGCCAGATCATGCACAAAACAACAATTTGGAAGAAATATGACTAAGTAGTTATTGGATGTAAGTTGACCAATAGAAATTAAATTTGAGGAGAGTTTAGGGACATGAAAAACATCACGAACGGTAAACTAACGATGGTTAGAAGGAGAGAAAGTTAAAGAACCAACAGACTGAATTGGTAGTTTAGTTCCATCTACAGTAGAAATAGCCTGATTGCCAGTGTAGGGACGAATATTGCGAAGATGGGATACATCGCCAGTCATATGATTTGAAGCACCAGAATCGAAGAACTCTGGAGAAGATGCGGTTATACTTGACATACTGGCCACAGAAAGGCCTGCATGATCTGCTAGAGCATCGCAGGAGTTAAAGGTGAGGAAAGACCTTCAACAGAACCAGTGGATGCAGTATCACTAACAGAAGGATCAAAAGTAGTCACAGAATTAGCAGAAAGAACACGACCACGATCATGACCTCGACCACCACGTCTACAGCCAAATGAGGATGCGTATGCACGTGAACGACAATCCTGAAGACCATGACCAATCCTTTGACAATACGTGCACCAATCTGTGCACTGAGCGACGACATGTCCCACTTTGTTATAGCCACGACAAGTTAAAGGATTGGAACCACGGTTTGGTGCAGAGGTGAATACAGTAAGTGCCAGGTCAGATGGTCCCTGAGATGTCCCCTGAGAGAGGACTTATAGTCGTTGTTCCTTGGCAAATAAATCATTAATTACCGAATTCATTGAAGGAGTTGGGCTACGGTTCAGGAGAGCAGCCCTGTAATGCTCAAATTCCAGATGTAGTTTCATAAGAAACTATCTAACTTCTGCACTCTCGCGCATTGTGTGGAATATTTTAAAGTCATTTGGGAAGTCGGGATCCATCATTGACATCTTTGTCCAAATTATAACCATTGTAAAGTAGAAAGATTAAATACTTTTGTCACCCTGAGTAAGGTGAACCAGATCTTGTTCCAGGTGGTATAACCTAGCCACATTACTCTGTTGATATATTGTCTGGAGATGCTCCCACATAGCCTTAGCAGTCGATGTGACGTGAGGCCAACAACTACTGATCGATTGATGAAATCAAGAATCTAGGTAATAATCCGTCCATTTTTCATTTCCCAATCAGCTATTCTGTCGGCATCGGTGAAAGCGAGAACAGTAACAGATCCATCAATCAGTCCCTACAAACCACGACCCTTGAGAAAACTTTGAAAGTGGATGACCCATATATTGTAGTTGGTGTCATGGAAACTACATCGTGGGGCCTTTATACGGGAGTCTTTGTCCATAGATAGGAAGAGATATAAACTACGCCAAGGAAGAAGGTACCTTGCAACAGGAGAGTTGGTTGTAAGCAATATAATAACAACAGATCAGAACAACAATCAGCAAAAGGGTTTATATCACCACTAAACAGAACAGAACAACAATCAACAAACAATAATAGAGCAGAACAATAATCAGCAACAAGATTTATATCACCACCAAACAGATCAGAACCGTAACTATTTCGACAAGAAACAAATGCATCTGATTTAGGAAAATTATTTAATGATAACAAAGAATTTGTTGAGAGAACATTGATCACATTTATTTGAGTTCATTTACATCCACAGATTCCCTTGATTCTGAAAACAAAGTATGATTAATGCAATGTAATGAATGAAAGAGAAGATAATCAGATAGAAATTTCGGCAGCATTCGGACGCCTGTTTCAGTCATCCCCTAGTAGGGCTAAAAGTTGGGCGGGTTGGGTCGGGTTGGTGCTCAACCCTAACCCAACCCAAGGTTCCTATACCCTAACCCTAACCCAACCCAACCCAACCTCGGGTTGGGAATTCTCAACCCAAGCGGGCTCGGTGGGGCCGATCGGGTTGGTCGGGTGTATATGTTCTAATATTTTTGTTATTACATTAGTTTATTATATTTCAATATATAACTTATTTTTTGTATCTATAATTTTATTAATTATAAATGTGATTATTCATCATAAAGAACTTCAATTTTTTTTTCTTGAAAAAAACAAGCTAAAATATAGGACAACTACTCCTTTAAAAGTCATGTAGCATAGCACACAATCTATTTGGGAGAGAGAAACTGGTATATATTGTTAGCTTGAGTCATTCGAAATGACGTGGACAAATGAGACCCAACATCACTAGTGTGCTTTCGACACAAACGACCACACTCAATTATAATTTTTAAGTAACTTATATATTGATCGGGTTCGGGTTGGGTCGGGCAACCCGAGACCTCAACCCAAGCCCAACCAAAGTTTTATCGGGTTGGTGTTTGTATAGCCCAAGCTTGAGATCAGACCCGATATATCCTGCCCGAGCCCAACCCAATGTCGGGTCGGTCATGGGTCGGTTGGGTTGAACCCGCCCAACTTTCAGCCCTATCCCCTAGTACTTAGGAGGAATATTAATCTAATCAACCAGTCTTTCAATGAGATGCAGCATCCTTCTGGTCATTCTTCCTTGAAATATGAAGCAGCCATTGAAGTGTGGTCAGGCCCTGAGGAAATCAGGCCGATCACATTAACCGGGCCTAAAAAGTCCCCTAGAATGTAAGATCATGGGGTTACCACCGTTCGTTTGGCTTTAAACTTTATGTGCAGCCTTAGAACCACAAATTAGTCGTACACGTCAAATTTCAGCTCCTGGATCCAGCCCCTGAAATCATGATTTGGGGCCCCCCTATCATCTGGATATGCTTTAGATTTGGTCCCAACGTGTTAAATGGGCTGAAAATGTGGATGAATGGAGTAGATTTCTCACGAGCATCATGCTAGAGCCTACATGTACGTCGCATGTTCATGGAGTACAAGTGCACGAGCCGTGCACGGGATTTCCCAAAGTCGGTCAGCGGGCGCTGACCAACGTCTCCTTCTCCAATTCAAAAACTCCAACAGCATCTTCACTGCGTTGGGAGTTTTTGTGTTGTGGGGTCCGCTCACTACTCCATTGAGTGATCTGAATCGTTCACTTGTCTCTGGAGGGGGGTATTAACCTTTCCTATGTGTCCTTTTGTCTCCATGCACGAAAGTGTAAGATCTTAGCCGTTAATTAGAGGATGAACGACGGAGTAGATAATCTTACGGGCCACATCGATTCCACTCCAAAATGGGTCCTTCCTGAATGGTTTTTCATCCTAAATTCAATGGACGGAGTGGATTTCCGATACATCTTCAATAAATGGGCCACCGAAATTCACAGAGTCGACGTATGTCGACTCTGTTGTCAAACAGAGCTTTCATCCTTTTGTCGTGGGCCACACTCATGCCATGAAAGGTGGATCTAAGCCGTTCATCAAGTAGAGGGATAAAAACCCATCAAAACCATGTTGAGCTTTCATGATCATATTCTTCCTCATGATCACTACAACGATCAAAAGAAGACGGTTAGGCTACTATTTGAGCTTGATTGTCTCAGTGGGCCACATCATCAGATGATTAAAGCTCACTATTCATGGTTGAAATTCTAAAAGGAAGACGATGGATGGTGTGGATCTCTCAAAATATTGTTGTAATGGGCATTACAGGCGACACAGGGGAAGGAAGAAGCTTTCTTCTTCTGTTTAAGCACGACCATAAATCCAGTTGATTGCGTGGTCTCGCGTAGAGAAACCCTTCCTCGGACAGCATTTCTAGGCATATAGCATATAGGAATTCTCCCATTCTCGTTGCGCGGTCCCGCGCAAAGGGTCTTTTCCAAATCCCTTGAAAGGTGGCGTGAAGGCCATCTTCACTTTAGTTGCGCGGCTGCACGCAAGCAACTTCACTTGTGCGGGTCCGCGCAAGGACTTCCTTCTCTTCCTCTTCTATCTCCTTTCTTTGGCCCACCAACTGATCTAATCCGATCCAACCCTTCAATTGAAGAGGGGAGGAGTATTTATAGGCCCCACCACTCTTACAAAGTGGTGATCACCACCACTTATCCTTTCACGCATGTACATCTTTCTCTCTTAAACCATGGTGTCCACCAGGCTCCCTCTTAAATGGTGGTGTACAATCTTTCTTTACTAAAATGACATCTATGCACGCTTTATTACCAAAATACCTTTTTAACCCTTTTACTGAAATACCTAAACTACCCTTGGACACTGACTTTTACAAAAATACCTAAACTACCCCTAGACATGAATTTTTACCAAAATACCTAAACTACCCCCAGACATGGAATTTACCAAAATACCTCCGGACATGGAATTTACCAAAATACCCCCGGACATGGAATTTTCTGACCAATGCAATGGCATATTTTTATGCCTCAACAGATGCCCCCTCAATCCTTCTTTGATTGATTCCCAAAATTAAATGGAGGATTGATCTTCCTTTGCCCGAAGAACTTGAATGAACTGCAACTGAAGGACGACGACTTGCATGAAAGACTGGCTGATCGTCTTTGACCAGAAGATCGAATGATCGCGTTCGATCGGAAGATGGGAATGCTCGCGCTCGAACGGAAGGCTTGAATGATCGCGGTCGAACTGAAGACTTGATGATTGCGCTCGAACAGAAGACTTGATGATTGCGCTTGAACAGAAGACTTGATGATTGCGCTCGAACGAAAGATTTGATGATCATGCTTAATCGGAAGACTTGAATGCCCCTAGACAGTAGTGTCGAGTGGATGTTTTACTAGAGAGGATAAAATTCTCTTTTCATCAAAACACATCTCTGCAACAGCTGTGACAATTTCGTCTTTCAGTATCTTGACTAGAGAGCTATCTTTCAACACCGCTGCAGCTGCAACGGTCTCTTTAATCAACTCTAGCGATTCTTTCCTTCACTTCGGTATTTGGGGTTGTTCTTTAATGCTGCTTCTGCCGCAATAACTTTTTCGATTGTTTTCTTTATTCATGATCTGCATAATCCAAGCTTTTGAATTATAGTCTTTCCTGCCAAATTAGTCGGAATTAGTATCTCAAGACATTATAATTTTCCAATTTAGCTTTATGAAGCATTGATAATTATTTAAATATATTGAAAATTTCTTTTCTCTTTTACACTGATTGTGATATTCGCTCTGTCATCGTGCTTTGCATTGTATCTTTTGCTCATTAAATCACGCTCTTAGAGATATCATTTTCAGCTCCAAAGGTTCAATTGCTAAGTCTTTTTGCTGAGTCGTTTCTAGCTTGTGCCCCTTAACATTTCTTCATAGACTTTTCCTTGGATCTTTGCTGATTCATGCATAAGAGATTATCAGAAAGATCAAGGCATAGATTATGTTGAGGACATAGATCTTGCCCCCTTTCCACGTCAATGTCGCATAAAGATTTCTTCAGAAGATAATATTTCCGAAGTGAAGCCTGCTGATACTCCTGAAGGATGAATAGTCTTTAATGCTCCTTTTAAAGAATTTCGATCCTTGTCAGAAGAATACGTATATTGCAATTGAAGGCTAGTAGTTGATCTTGAAGACTTGAACTTTTGAATAGATAATTGCCAATATTTTTTAAGGCATTTGTTGATGCTGTAATTTGAACCTGATTCAAGGGGAACTCATTTTTTGCATATTGTTTACTCATTATTTACAATTTTCATCAACAGGAAATTGCATATTTAAGCATATCTAAATTGAAGAATGTATCTGCAGCATTTTGAATACTAAACTTAGTTTCTGCTTTTGAGCATATCTAAATTGAAATATGTATCTGCAGCATTTTGAATGTTGCACATAGTTTATGCTTTTGAGCAATGGAGATAGTGTACTTTGACTGGATGAGACTTAACCTGAACTGAACCTGACTCAACCAGACTTGACTGAACTGGACTTGACACTGGGCTCAAAGAGCAAGATAGTTTACCACCGATTTTGGGCTTTAATAGTTTACCGCCGATTTCGGGCTTTAATAGTTTACCGTCGATTTCGGGCTTTAATAGTTTACCGCCGATTTCGGGCTTTAATAGTTTACCGCCGATTTCGGGCTTTAATTGATGATAGGTCTTAGGCATAGTTGGCCATATAGGCTTGGCTAAGCTGACTTAAATGATCGTAGGTCTTAAATAATCATTTGTCATTGCTGTCGTAAGATTTGTGTGGTTGACCATGTCGATTTATTCCACTGCTTATTTTGTTGTTGGCCAATTTAGGCTTATTCCACTGCTTATTTTGTTGTTAGCCAATTTAGGCTTAGTCCACTGCTTATTTTGTTGTTGTGAATGGTGAATCCATAACTGATACATTGCCACTGCTGATATGTTCTGACAATGCTTATGGTTAGGATAGTGTATCAGCTTGGTGATGATAACAATTTCAATAAGTTTAGATAATCATCGACGGTTTTCACTTGGCGATGTCATTGGCGCTTTGCATTTGGTGATGACTTGATATGCTTGAAAGCCTGCATTTTATTCATATACAAAAGGAATACATTCTATGGTGAGAAATATATTTCACAGCTTTTACTCACATGTCTTGCCCCCTTTTGATTTTGGAAGTATCATACCGATACCTTTCGAAATTAAAATAGCAGTCATCTCATGAACTGGGAGGTATTGCAATGCATATCTGCAATGAAAATACTTTTTATCATGGTTTTACATCTTTTGCCTCACTCGCTTCTTTTCATTTGAATATATAGGCTATGACAGTTCGATCTTGTCAATTACTGACAGTTCACCACACGAAGCATGTTATTGTCTTTTAACGCGGATGCCCCTAGAATTTTCCTTATCGAGTTTCTGTCATTTTTCTTCATTTTTTTTCTCTTTCTGTCATGCTCTTTTCATCGCAATTTCTCCCTTATCGATCAGCTTTTGTAGCTTTTTCCTGAGGGAATTACAATTTTCCATATAATGTCCAAATTTACAGTGATAATGGCAATAATCCATTCTTCTTGTATTTTCAATTTCTTCAAAGTGTCTTAACCGAGGTAATTCAATACTCTTCATAGCCAACAATTGATTCAGCATAGGAAGCACATATTTTTTTTGCAAACGAATACTTCATATGGTCGTTATTTTGCCCGAACCTTTTATATGTCATTATAACCGCACGACCATTTCTATCTTCTACATCACTGTCTTTTTCAACATCCTGACAATCTTCTTTAGTTTCTCTTTTCCGAGTGATGTGGACTAATTTTGACTGAAAAGCAGACACTCTTCCCATCATCTTTTTCAAGAGCGTAAGCCTTCGTAGCAAAATTACGAAAAGTTCTCCAATCTTTACTAATCAGGTGACGTGTTAGTTCTGGTCTCATGCTTTCTAAACATAATTCTACTTGTTCTGATTCCTACAGAGGATGTTGACATGATGCTGTCAAATCCTTCCATCGACTGATGAATTCTTCAACTAATTCATTTTCTTCTTAGCGAATAGAGGCCAGTTCGGTCAAACTTACTTCTCAGTCCAAAGAAAAAAAAGTTTGACATAAAAGCATCCTACATTTGTTCCCAAGTATGAATAGATCCTGGGATTAAACCTGAATACCATCTGAAAGCTCTTCCTGTCAGAGAATATCCGAATAATCGCAAATAAAATTGAGAAATTCTAGAGAAATTTCCTATCTTTGCTATGAAATGCATCTATGCTCTTCTGGTGATCCGTTCCCATTGAATTTATGAAAGTTTGGGTGTTTGAAGTCAGTGGGAAATGGTATTTCTTCTATTTCACGAGGATATGGTGTTTGATATTGAAATTTTTTATTCTGACTTCGTTCATTCTTTAGATGAATAGATTCGATAACCATCTGCCGGATTTTTTCATGCGTGATATTCTGAATAATATTAGGCATTGGCTCTTGAAATTTAACCGATTGCGGTTGTGGCCTTTCTTCTTGCAGTTCAGTATTGCTCATAGCAATCACTGTCGAAATATTAGGGACTTCTTCAGCCGCATGTTCATCTAGCGAAAACTGATCAAGCTGATTAATATCTGTCGATGAGCTTTCTGTTTCATTATACTTTGATTATCTTGATATTGAGGGAGAAAATGAGCGTCGTGCTGCTGACGCTGTTTAAGAGGATGAACCATTATTTGATTTGAAACCAGCGTACTGTCGCTTCGAAGGACTAGCTGACTCGAATCGTAGCATTCTCAATGCATGAGTTTGCTTGAAATCTTTCGCAGGAGGTGCTGTGAGTGAATATTTGCTGGTTACGGTCGCCCTCCTTTTATTTTTCTGAACTCGCAATGATTCTGTGAAAGATATGTTTATGGTTATAGTTGATGGTATCGAAAGACTTTCTCTAGTAACAGGCCTTTCTATTTTACTCGAATGAGATGATTATATAACTGAAGCAGGACTGTGTCCCATGGCATTTCGCATAATCGACCCGGTACTTGGCGAGATGATGCTTCTTGCGGGAGTAGAACGAACTTTTCGTCTTTTGGATGTTACAGTCCTCCATCCTCCCTCATCTTGTTGAGCTAGTGGCGAAACAGAGATTGTTTCGTCCATTACACAAAATTCACTGCTCTTGATCACAGCAACTTTGCTTTCTCTAACGCTTTCTACTTACCTGTAGACAAAAATATAAAAATGCAATTAGGCATCTAAGTGATAATCATTCTATCTCAGAGATGAAGGGGAGGATGTTCTCACTGAGAGTCACCATTTTGGCATTGTAAACGCCAAAAAAAGTGATAAATGTTCTCTGAACATTTTCTAAGTTACCATTGAATAATAAGTCCCCAGTGGAGTCGCCATTTGTTTCGACAAGAAAACAAATGCATCTGATTTGGGGGAATTATTTAATAATAACAAAGAATTTGTTGAGAGAACATTGATCACATTTATCTGAGTTCATTTGCATCCTTGGATTCCCTTGATTCTGAAAACAAAGTATGAATAATGCAATGTAATGAATGAAAGAGAAGATAATCAGATAGAAATTTCGGCAGCATTCCGACGCCTATTTCAGTCATCCCCTAGTAGGGCTAAAAGTTGGGCGGGTTGGGTCGGGTTGGTGCTCAACCCTAACCCAACCCAGGGTTCCTATACCCTAACCCTAACCCAACCCAACCCAACCTCGGGTTGGGAATTCTCAACCCAAGCGGGCTCGGTCGGGTTGATCAGGTTGGTCGGGTGTATACGTTCTAATATTTTCGTTATTACATTAGTTTATTATATTTCAATATATAACTTATTTTTTGTATCTATAATTTTATTAATTATAAATGTGATTATTCATCATAAAGTACTTCAATTTTTTTCTTTAAAAAAACAAGCTAAAATATAGGACAACTACTCCTTTAAAAGTCATGTAGCATAGTACACAATCTATTTGGGAGAGAGAAACCGGTATATATTTTTAGCTTGAGTCCTTCGAAATGACGTGGACAAATGAGACCCAACATCACTAGTGTGCTTTCGACACAAATAATCCACACTCAATTATAATTTTTAAGTAACTTATATATTGATCGGGTTCGGGTTGGGTCGGGCAACCCGAGACCTCAACCCGAGCCCAACCCAAGTTTTATCGGGTTAGTGTTTGTATAGCCCAAGCTTGAGATCGGACCTGATATATCCTGCCCGAGCGCAACCCAATGTCGGGTCGGTCACGGGTTGGTCGAGTTGAACCCGCCCAACTTTCAGGCCATCCCCTAATACTTAGGAGGAATATCGATCTAATCAACCAGTCTTTCAATGAGATGGAGCATCCTTCCGGTCATTCTTCCTTAAAATATGAAGCAGCCCATTGAAGTGTGGCTAGGCCCTGAGGAAATCAGGCCGATCACATTAAACGGGCTTAAAAAGTCAAATAGAATGTAAGATCATGGGGTTGCCACCGTCCGTTTGGCTTTAAACTTTATGTGCAGCCTTTGAACCACAAATTAGCCGTACACGTCAAATTTCAGCTCCTGGATCCAGCCCCTGAAATCATGATTTGGGGCCCCCTATCATCTGGATACGCTTCAGATTTGGTCCCAACGTGTTAAATGGGCTGAAAATGCGGATGAACGGAGTAGATTTCTCACGAGCATCATGCTAGAGCCTACATGTACGTCACATATTCATGGAGTACAAGTGCACGAGCCGTGTACAGGATTTCCCAAAGTCGGTCAATGGGCGCTGACCGACGTCTCCTTCTCCAATTCAAAAACTCCAACAGCGTCTTCACTGCGTTGGGAGTTTTCATGTTGTGGGGTCCGTTCACTACTCCATTAAGTGATCTGAACCATTCACTTGTATCTAGAGGGGGTATTAACCTTTCCTAGATGTCCTTTTGTCTCCATGCAAGAAAGTGTAAGATCTTAGCCGTTAATCAGAGGATAAACGGCGGAGTAGATAATCTTACGGGCCACATCGATTCCACTCCAAAAGGGGCTTACTGAATGGTTTTTCGTCCTAAATTCACTGGACGGAGTGGATTTCCCATGCATCTTCAATAAATGGGCCACCGAAATTCACAGAGTCGACGTACGTCGACTCTGTTGTAAAACAGAGCTTCCGTCCTTTTGTTGTGGGCCACACTCATGCCATGAAAGGTGGATCTGAGCCGTTCATCAAGTAGAGGGATAAAAACCCATCAAAACCATGTTGAGCTTTCATGATCATATTCTTCCTCATGATCACTACAACGATCAAAAGAAGACCGTTAGGCTACTATTTGAGCTTGATTGTCTTAGTGGGCCACATCATCAGATGATTAAAGCTCACTATTCATGGTTGAAATTCCGAAAGGAAGATGATGGACGGTGTGGATCTCTCAAAATACTACCGTAATGGGCATTACCGGCGACACAAGGGAAGGAAGAAGCTTTCTTCTTCTGTTTAAGCACGACCGTAAATCCAGTTGATTGCGCGGTCCCGCGCAGAGAAACCCTTCCTCGGACAACATTTCTGGGCATATAGCATATAGGAATTCTCCCATTCTCATTGCGCGGTCACGCGTAAAGGGTTTTTTCCAAATCCCTTGAAAGGTGGCGTGAAGGCCATCTTCACTTCAGTTGCGTAGCTGTGCGTAAGCAACTTCACTTTCGTGGGTTCGCACAAGGACTTCCTTCTCTTCCTCTTCTCTCTCCTTTCTTTGGCCCATCAACTGATCTAATCCGATCTAACCCTTCAAATGAAGAGGGGAGGAGTATTTATAGGCCCCACCACTCTTAAAGAGTGGTGATCACCACCACTTATCCTTTCACACATGTACATCTTTCTCTCCTAAACCATGGTGTCCACCAGGCTCCCTCTTAAATGGTGGTGTACAACCTTTCTTTACTAAAATGACATCTATGCATGCTTTATTACCAAAATACCCTTTTTAATCTCTTTTACTGAAATACCTAAACTACCCTTAGACACTGACTTTTACCAAAATAACTAAACTACCCCTAGACATGGATTTTTACCAAAATACCTAAACTACCCCCGGACATAGAATTTACCAAAATACCCCTGGACATGGAATTTACCAAAATACCCTCGGACATGGAATTTTTTGACCAATGCAATGGCATATTTTTATGCCTCAACAAGATAAGATGATAAATACAAAATCTTCTATACAAGGAATGTGGCCTGTCTAACATGAGAAACACCCAAATCCAATGGCTAGAGTCCCAACATAACTTATTGCAATATGTTGGGATCTATTTAGGCAAACCTCTTTACTAAAACCCTACATTTTACTGATGTAATGATTTTTAGTCAGTTGTAGGCTTCAATCTATGGTGTGAAAATTTCAAGTAGTTCCTTAATATGAAGTGTCTGTTCCTTATCCCACCTAAAAATATTATTTAAGCAGTGAATTCTTACACTGAAAATTCATTTCAGGTTTATCTTCCATCCGTCCATGAGAAGAGGAAGCAAAAAACGGTTCATACTCAGTTAAATCCAAGTTATTTCCTGGCCGCATTTTTCTACGGTGTGTATTAAATAAGGAGATCCACAACATCATTAGAGAATGCATTCTAACATCTCAGTTTGGTTGTTTATGGGCTTTGCTCAGCGTCTACCCCTCTATTTGCATTATAAAATTTTTTGAATAGGAAGATTTTGTTTCATTTAAATAATAAGAATAAAAGAGTCAGACACTGGGTGAGTTGCACCCAGCTAGTGGGATCTTGTTTCTGATAAACAAATGATGCAGGAGCAACCTCTTCAGGTAATCTTTAAGAGTGTTTCCTGTTGTTGTGATTATGAATACATGGTACGTTGTTCGACCTTACATGTATTTTTATTCATGTTTTGAGCAGGTTGCAAGATGCACAAAAATAATAAACCAGAATTTGAGGATGTAGAGTATATAATAAATGTCAAGCAAATTGCCTAAGTATATTTTCTATGTGATTTTTTTGTTATTTCAGGTTGGTATAACTTAAGAAACTCGGCATATTTTAATGGACCTAATTCTTTTTGAAAGTCCGGCTGCTTGAAGTTAGCTGGAAAGGATATATCTTCTACCTCCCTTGGGTATGGTGTTCGGTATATAAAACAGCCCATATTTGCAGTACATAAATTAAGACATTATTGTCTCTCTCACAACATAACTTTGATCTCAAGAGCGGACCCTGTAAAGTTTTTGATGACAAGGCCCATGTTGTCTGGAAGATTAGCCAAATGGATGCTGTTGCTTTCAGAATATGACATTACGTACGAGCCAACGAAAGCGATAAAAGGACAAGCGGTGGCAGATTTTCTTGCAGCACATCCCGTAGCAGAATGCGAAATTGTTAATGATGACTTCCTGGATGAACAAGTCATGTTGTCAGAAACTCAAAGCCCGTGGCAGATGTATTTTGACGGCGTCGCTCGAGCATCAGGAGCGGGGGTAGGGATAATATGCATCACTCCTCAAGGCGACTTGCTATAGTACTCCTTCACGTTGAGTGCCACATGCACGAATAATGAGGCTAAGTATAGAGCTCTCATTATTGGAATGGAAATGGCTCAAGAAATGAAGATAAGAACGCTGCATATTTTTGGGGATTCTAAATTGATTATAAATCAATTGACAACTGAATTTGAAGTAAGAAAGCAAGAACTTTTACCATATTGTCGAAGAGCATAGCAATTACTGCAACAATTCTGTCATGTGGAAGCTAAGCATATACCGCGGTTTAAGAATGCAAGAGCAGACGCTTTCGCTAGCCTGGCAGCAGCTTTGTCCTGCCCAAATAGAAGCCCTCTCTAAACAACTATAGAAGTGAGAAGATTTTTACCATCTTCAGAGATCATTGAAGAAGTCATTGAAACCTTTCCTATGTCGTGTTTAGAGATAATGACAAACGATTGGCCTCAGCCTTTTATCGATTATCTCAAATACAACATCCTTCCAGAAGAGACAGTACAAAAACAACAAGTTAAACAACGGTCAAGCAGATTCATCATATGCGGCGAAATATTGTACAAAAGATCTTATAATGGAATACTACTACGGTGTTTAGACGAACAAGAAGCAAATCAAATGTTACAGGAAGCACATTCTGGGGAATGTGGAGCGCATCAGGTAGGACGAAACTTATTCCATCGAATACATCGAATAGGATATTACTGGCCTTCTATGTTCAAAGATGCAGTAGATTATGCGAAGCAGTGTCATGAATGTCAGATTCATGGAGATGTTATACACGTCCCTCTAAAATATTTACATTAGCCAGTCACCTCTTGGCCATTCTCAGTCTGGGGACTTGATGTCATTGGTCCTATAAATCCGCCTTCGTCCAAAGGAAAACAGTATATCTTGGTAGCGATAGACTATTTCTCCAAGTGGACAGAAGCAATTGCTTTACGTAATGTCAAAGAAAAGAATGTAGTAAACTTCATCCGGCACACGATAATATACCGTCATGGTATTCTGAAGAAGATTGTTACAGATAATGGTACTCCCTTCAAAAACAAAGGTATGGAAAAGATGTGCCAGAAATTCAGTATTCATCATTCGTTTTAACACCTTACTATCCACCGGCCAATGGATTAACAGAGGAGATTAATAAAACAATAATCAAGATACTGAAGAAAACAGTGACAGGGAACCAACGTGATTGGGATGAAAGGTTAGAAGAAACATTATGGGCATACAGAACCACTCACCGGACAACTAGGAAAGCAACGCTGTATTCATTGGTTTATGGCGTAGAAGCACTGATCCCGATCGAGATGCAAGTAGCGTCACTCAGATTGTCAGTACATCAGTCTATAAGAGAAGATGAAAATGCAAAAATAAGGCTGAAAGAGTTAGATTTTCTTGATGAAAAATGCCTAGAAGCTCAACAGCGATTACAATCGTACTAAGCAAGAATATCGGCCGCCTTCGATAAACGTGTTAAATATTGATCTTTCAAAAAAGGGGATATGGTGCTGATGCTAAAAAGACCCATAGTGGTCACTCGACGAACAGGGGGCAAATCCAAGCCTAAATGGGATGGACCTTATATAATTAAAGAAGTATATTGCAATGGCGCATATAGAGTGGTGAATCAAGACGGGCAAGGCATAAGTATACCAGTGAATGCTCGCTTCATAAAGAGATTGAAAGTGCACCTGTTAGTGCCCTGGTTTGTCAAGTTACGTGAGTTGTGGGTTAGACTGTCTACAGAGCTCGATAGGAAGAACAATTCAAGCGTCTGCCTCATCCGGATGTGTGGAAACTCGCCATAGGTAAATCATAGCCTCACATCCCTTGTCCCAAAACACTAGGTGATTAAAACCCTTAAAACAAGATAGACATCTTAGGGTTTTTATGGTGAGAAAACTTTTTTTAACAAGAAAATTTCTATGTTTTTCTCGCTGTGTCGATTTTATCGAAGCACTCTCGATATGATAGACCTGCTCTGTCGATGTCCTCGATACCTTACCGATATTATCGATATGAGGACCAAATCTATCCAGCAACTAAATATTCATCTGGACGGATTTATCGATGTATCGATACACCTATCGATATCATTGATAAAAGCACAAAATATGTCCAGCAACTTCACAACATATCTGGACGAATTATCGATGTATCGATACACCTATCGATATCATCGATATTCAAACCTCGAGTCCATTGGGAGTGGCTCGATAAGATCGACAGGCAGATATCCGGCGCCCCTGTTTGAATAAAAATCTCAAATTCCTTCGATATATCGATGACCGTCCGATATGATCTGAATTCAAATATCGATAAGATCGGAGGTCCATCGATGATATCGATTGTGGGCACGCATTTCTTACAACAAATATTTCAAGTTGTTTTTAACTATGATAGGGGGCCCTTCGATAGAATCGATATTCAAATATCGATGATATCGGCACCAGGTCGATTGCATCGAACAAGGACACAAATCGTCCAGCTAGCTTAAAGATTAATCCACTGGATTTATCGATGCATCGACTCTGATCTCGATATCATCGACATTCAAATTCCGATGATCTCGACGGTTTCCCCGATCATTCATGAAAACCTGAAATATCTCAAAGTCAAGTCTCTCTCATTTTTCATGTGTCGATTTTTCATGTGTCGATTAATTGAACCTGTCGTCGATGGAATCAGAGTTCGAAATACGATGACATCGACAATAGTTTTGATTCATTGACCATTTGACAAAAAGTTTCAAAAGCGTATGACATTGAGTCTGAGTCATCGAACAGACCATCGATGCTATCAAGAGTATACGCTCGATGATATCGAACTCTGTCATAAATGTGACCGTTTTATATCCGTTTGAACTTTTTACCTATATATAGAGGACTTGTCTTTTGTTGCTGTGAGAGAGAAAACAGAGAGAGCTTTTGTGTGTTTCATCTTACATCCTATATCTTAAGCCCTTTCTCTCAAGGAAGTTCATCCTCCAATCCACCCTCACCATTGATATTCAATAGAGTGGATTGGGGAATGAACTTCCACATTCAAGGATCCTCCAGCTACTACCTTAATTGCAAATCATTAATCTGGGATGCCTTGAATGCATAAGATTGGAACTACTCTATCTTCCTTGTAGAAAAATCTTTAGAGAGTAGGATTCCATCATAACCTTGACCCAACCCGAAGCCTAGTATTGGTATACTATCTTGTGTTGCGGATCAAGGGAGCAGAAGACTCTTCGTCAACAAGGAGGAGGAGATCTTCGGCATTGTGCTGAATGAAACTCATCAACTTATCTGTAAGTATCTAGAGTACAGAGGACACTTGTGATCATTCCTTTCTAGGATTGGGTCTTAAGTGGTTCTCACCCTTTGAAGTCCTCAAGGAGGCCTCCGGCGGGAGTGTACGTGGGGGGTGCGTTGTGTGGACCCTTACTCTGTGGAGAGCATAAACATCTGGTTAGGAGTGAACCAGTAAAACTCTCGGGTGAGTTGTGTGGACCCTTGCTCTGTAGAGAGCATAAACATCTGGTTAGGAGTGAACTAGTAAAACTCCAGGGTTAGAGGTAAATCGAGTAGAAACCTCCGTGTAAAGGTTGAAGGTGAACCTGATTTAAAACCTTAGTTTTGAGGTGAACCCTGGGAAACCTCCTTAGTGAAATCCGGTACACTCAAGCGTTGAGTGCTGCAGCCGGGAGTGGAATAGACTTATCGTCGAACCACTATAAAATGACTGTGTTTGAGATTGTTATTTTGATTGAGTGATTTGCATTAATATTTTCATATCTGAATATCTGATCACTTCTCACACACCTACACAGTCATATCCATCATGAACTAGAATTTTTATTGTTTAATCTTTAAGCAGTTTGTGATTGGATCCTCTACCAGGCTTGGAAGCCAATAGATTTACATTTAAGTAATCCTGATAATTGTATATTTAAAAGGATTAGTGAAATAAGATTTTGAATAAACCATAAAAACTTTTAAAAGTCCTATTCACCCCCCTCTAGGACATATTGGCATATTCCTTCTTCAACTCAAGCGGTCTTCACCGCTATTTCAATTGGTATCAAAGCAGGTCTCTCTTTAAGGGCTTCACCGCCTAGAGAGTGATCTTGACTGAAGTTGGGAATATGGCCAAAGGAGAGGGCTCATTAGTCACTAGACCTCCAGTATTTGACGGCTCAAACTATGCATACTGGAAGGCTAAGATGCACTACTTTCTGAGATCTTTGAACCATGATGTTTGAGATGTAGTTGCGAATGGATATGTACCACCAACAGATCAAGTTATACTAGATAGTGGCACAACTATCACTAAACCCAAATCTAAAGAGATGTGGACGGTGTTTGATAAAGATAAACAGACTTCTGAAGCTAAAGCTATGAACGCTATCTACTATGCCGTGTCCCAGGATATATTCAATCAGATAAGTATGTGTGGGACATCCAAAGAAGCATGGGATCTATTGGAAACAACCCATGAAGGTACAAGTACTGTGAAGAGGTCCAAACTACAACTTCTGACTTCACAGTTTGAAAGTCTTAGAATGGAAGAGCATGAGACATTTATGGAGTTTTTCACAAAGTTAAATATAATTTGCAACTCCATGGGTGGATTGGGAGAAAAAGTTTTGGTACCAAAAATTTGTAGGAAAATTCTAAGATCCTTATCGGAACGGTTTAATCCCAAGGTTACAACAATTGAGGAGTGTAGGAGCATAGATGAAATGAAAGTAGAAGAACTAGTAGGTTCCCTACAAACCTTTGAACTACACTTCACACAATCCAAAAATCCAAAAACACTGTCCTAAAAACCTCTAAGAAAACATTACATGAGGACAGTGAAAGCAAAAATGAAAATGAAGATGATGAAGTGGCCTTGCTGGCACAAAAATTCAGAAGATTCTTTCAAAAGAATCGTGGTCGTCCTTCTAAAGGAAGAAAAATGAACTATAAACCTTCTGCAGGCAAATCTGGTAAAAGAACCAAAGAACCTCAATGCTACGCCTGTCACGAGTATGAACACCTATCTACCGAATGCCCAAACAGAAAAACCAAGGGCAAGGCTATGGCCGCCGCGTGGGATGATACTGAGGAGTCAAATTCAGAATCTAGTGACTCAGAAAGCATCGGAGATCAGAAATCATTGAAAATACTCATGGCCTTCACTGCTTCAATCATCTCCACTAAATTTGAGAATGAGAAAGAACAGCTAGCCACTGAATCATTTCCATCTGATGATGAAGAAATAAAAGAAGAAGAACAAAACAAGCTACAAGATGCTTATAATCAACTTTATATTCATAGCATCAACATTCTTAAAAGACTGGGTATATCTGAGAACAAAAAGGAAATACTGCAAAAAGAATTGGATAAAACTCTAGAAATTAATACACATCTAATCAATGATTTACAGCAATATCACTCAGATAATGATAGACTTGAACAAGTCAATACCCTTCTTAAAACGAGTCTGAAAAACTAAACAAACAGTTTGAGCAATTAAAAGACAGAAATATGCTTCTTCAAAATGAAAATCATATACTCATGTTTGATCTAGAAGAATCCAAGAAGATAGCCAAGATGAATTATAAGTTTTCCCAGAGTGGCGAAAAGCTAGAAAAACTGTTAGGAATGAGAAGACCTAGTAAGGATAAAAGCGGGCTTGGATATGAAAAACATAAGACTGGAAATGCAGCTCTCAGAACTAAAAAATCTGCTGCTTCTGGAAGCAAAACTAGAACAACTCCAGTATGTCATTTGTGTGGTGATTCAGGTAATTACAAGTTTGAATGCATAACTCCTAGGAGGACTGAATCTAACTCTGGTCAGAATCATGTTAACATCGTGGGTCCCAGTCGGAAGGGCAGGCACCTCCACTTGTGCAAGTCAATCCTATCTTAGCTAGATTTGCAGGAAGGAAAGTCATTCCCGAAAGGAAAGTCGACAGAAGCTGATTAATTCCATATAATCTGGAACCTCTATTTGCGGCCATAGATTGGTCACCAATTCTCGACTTAGGAGGATCATATCAGCTTGAACGAACTTACCAATTCTTCGCTGCTTGCCATTCACCAACATCTGATCCTCCTTCCATCTTTGTCACTGTAGATGGTGATGATGTGCTAATCACCCCAGGGTCTGTTGCAGGAATATTCAATCTTATCCTATCTCCTGTAGGAATCCCTGATATGGACATGGAAGATCCTGAAGTTCGGTCCAAGGTCACTAAATTTCTCTGTCATAATCGTGATGTTGAGTGGTACCAAGGAAATGCTCAGAAAGTCAAGTTCATGGAACAACGTTATCGAGTCCTGCATGGTATTCTTGCTTCAAATATTTACTCTAGAGGGTCCAACAAGGCTGATCTCACTGGCTTCATGACTAAGATAATCTATTCAATCGCCGCTGGAGTCAAGATCTGTCTGCCTACCCTAATTGTATATCAGTTAGTGTATGCTTATCATAGGGCCAGGGACATTCTCCTGCCATATCCCTGGATCATCAATACAATCTGTAATGCCATAGGATTCCAAACCACAAACGATCCAGTTCTTCCTCTCCAATTCTTCAACAAAAGCAACATTCGAAGAATGGATCTGGTGTTTCACAAATATCCTGAGGAGCCCTTGGAGGAAGGAATCTAAGCTGAGGGAGAAGATAGGACTGGAGACGCTCTTATGAGAGGGACCGGGATGACCGAGGAAGATGCTTCTAGGCTGCAACATGCTTCATCAACATCAACATCTAGGATATGAGCAGAAGCAGTGATGAGTCAATTTTAGGCAGAGATGTTTATCATTCTCACAGCAGTAATGATCATACTTATTATTGTCTTTGAAGGCATTTTAAGGCAGTCTAGTCAAGCCCTAAAAGGCCAAGCCTTAAGAGGGGCGAGCTACGCATAAGACCTATCATTTTCGCCATTCGAGTAGCGGCGAGAAGTCAGTGGCCTTAAAAAGCCCATGAAGGTTATCGTACGCATACCTATGCGGGTAGCTAACGAAGCCAGTGACCAAAAAACTAAAAGGCTAAAAGTCCTCAAATGGCCAGTCACGCGTAAGACCAATGCCGTCTGTATAGCTTTCCAGCAGCGTCACGGGGAACGGAGGAAAATGCCCTCCCGTGAATGGGCTTGACTTTGCAGACGAAGAAAAAGCGAGCCGTAGTATGTGCTCTTTGGCCATGTCCATAGATAGGTCAACCATGCGTAAGACCCCCCAAATCTTTGGCTTGATTCTAGTACTAACTTATGAGGAAGGGCTTAAACCTACTCATTGACGGACTGGCAGCCCGGGATTTGGTATCCCAAACGTCGCCTTGTGAGCTCTGCGAACTCTAGAGAGTTACCGCAGCCAACCCTGTGCGTAATTCCAACCAAGTTCACGGCCCCGGTAGCTTCACTGGGCCCCTCTGATGGACCGCAGTTTGTGAACTCCCTAGGCAGTGAGAAGTCCAGCGAACTCATAAGAGTTACAGAGGTCATCACGTAAGACCACCCGACTCCATTACACAAGAGTCTAAGAAACTGCGTATGCTCCACTACTCAAGAGCTTAAACTGTGTGCGACTAACTAAATTGAAACTTAGTACTGCCAATTAAGATAAGGATCATTTAGGAAATCCTTTACTGACAAAGCATAAAAGGATAACACAAAAAGCATTAATCAAAATGAGCATTATATTCATAGTAGCAAAATACAATGTACTGAAGTTATACATTTCAGAATTCCTCTGCAATGCCTAGTATTGCCAAATATTGCTGCAAACTTTCTTGAAATTTAACTTATGTAGTTGCATATTCCAGTCTGACAGATGAATTCATTCTTACAGGATCTGGGATGCCAGCTAACTTTTCCTCCAAAGAAGTAATCATTTCTTCATTCTTAATCAGTTCGGCTTTCATAATCCACAGAATGAAAACTACAATCTATTTGCTCTTGCACTCTCTCAATGTTTAGATCCTCCTCTGAACTTTACTTCTCCAGTTGAGATAGTTCTTGCTTCAAGAGAGAAATGCGATCTTGGATAGCTGTCTTATTATCAGTAAAAGCCTTCAATCACTCTCGCAGAGATAAGTGTTCTTGATCATGGTTAGACACGATCGGAACAAGTCGAGAAACTTTCTCTTTAGAATATGCAAGCTACTTCTTGTATTCCAAAAGTTCAGGTGGAGCAACCATGGCTTCAGCTAATGACAGAGCATCTGTTGAGTTGTGAAACCTGAGGAGAGCATCGTGAACAGAGGAAACATCAACTTTAGCCATTTGTGTGGCACTATTCAGGACATCTAAAGCAGCAATCAAGTCAGACCATTGATCAGGATCCTCGAATATCTCAACAATCGCCAATATGGAGTTTCTGATCAACATCAATTTGTATCCAAAAATCTTCTCAAGGGATGGCGCGTTTAGTGAAGTGCCGATAGAGCCAGAACTTGCTGCACCGCTTTGAGGTAAATCTCCTATTAAGAAATATAAAGTTATAGTAGAAGTTTTATGTGCAGGTAATCTAAGAAAGTGTAGACAAAGAAAAGGAAATACCTTCCACTGGTATTGGAACAACGGGCAGTTGCGTCTCTCCAGCAAGAGAAGGATTAGGTACTATCATCTCAGCGAAAGATGAGCCCTAGCTTTCGTACTCAGAGTGGCAGTGGTAGAGATGGGCAGAACGGTTGACCCCATCGGAAAAACAGTTTCGCGTCTAGCACTTGGAGCAACACGGGTAGGAGTGGATAAATCAGTTGGCTCCTCTGAAAAAGCAATCCCGCGTGCCACTACTCGCGGAGGCATAAAGGATCTTGGTGAGGCTGTTGGCGCAACAGGGGGCAAATCCAGAGGAGAAGCACTATCTACTTCTGTATTTGCAACATGATCACCTGAAATAAAATGCGTGAGACAAGAAATAAAGAAAGACAAAAGTAAATAACAGTATCAAGACTTCCTTACATGGTGAATATCCATATTCTCCATAGTCTAGTGGTTCTTCTTCTTCCCTTGCCATAGAAGAAATCTTTGCAGGAACGGCCTCAGAAGTTGAAAGAATATGTTCTTCATTAGTGGGAACATCTGCCGTGATTATATCATCTTCGTCGCTGATATCCACTTCTCCCTCCTCGTGTTCATTCTCCTGACCCTCTCCTCCTATATCGCTTTCTTCAGAGGAAGTATATTTAGATGAAGAAGTTGAGTCTTCTCCAACAGTGTCTTCTGTGCTTGACTCTTCGATAACAACTTGCTTTCCTTTAAAGGGAAGAGATTGAGAGCTTTTTGGTTGAATATCTACAACAGCCAAAATCGAAGGAGTAATAATAGTAGTCTCTCCTTGTGGAGAAGCTTGAGCGCGTGTACGAGACCTCGTCATCAAAGAAGAAGTTGGCTGCTGATGAGGAACGTCAGTCCTGTAGACAGGAGAAGGAGTTGACCGCTGTCGAGAAAGATTGGTCTTAGAAGCGGGAGAAGAAATAGGCTGTTGCTGAGGATGAACAGAAGAAGAGTGTAACATCCTGGATTTTTGCAACCTGGGATTAGACATCCATAGGCAATGGGTCGATCCTAACACCTTATTAACTTGTCAGAACTGAATCCCAAAGTCTAAAACCGCTTTTGAACCCATTTCCTTCGCAAATCTCACCTTTCACCACCTTGTTCTTTAAATTTTCTAAGTACTTTCACATTAGACACTATCTTAAAGTTTAGGTAATGAAGAACAATACTTAAACTAAACATTGCTACAAAGGACTAAGTACCACCTTAGACCGAAATCACCCAGGACTAAATCCTTTAGAAATTAGGCGAGAATTAGCCAGTGTTAAACTAGAGTCCGTGTGAAATTATCACCAATCACTTTAAATACGATCTGCAAGACCCAAAACTTGTAGAATCATTGACACTAGGTTACCCTAAAATCTACGATCAATCTCATTACCCGGCTGCTCTCGGGAGCATCTCGAAACTCCGTATCAGATCTGCACCACCCGTCGGAAGTCCGATTAACACGAAGTTAAGGAATTAGGACCGCCTTGCTGGGCTTGACAATCATCTCGGAAATCAAATCCAGATAGTATCCCAGCGCTATTCGCTTGAGTCCGGAGCGAGGAGTGTGAAAACACTTGAATTTCTTTACAAATACATATCTTAAATAGTAATCTGGCACCTCTCGCTTGCGGGTCAGTTTTAAACAACTAGACCGTCAGAATCAGACCAAATTACACCCTCAGATCAGGAAAATTTTCATACACATATCCATGTACTCGGAATCTCCGATCGAGATCCGCTGACCGTTGAACTGATACTGGTCCACCATTTGCGATCTGTAATCCCGACCGAAACGAAAACTTAACTAAACATAGATCCGGTGTCAGTTAGCTTAAGTCCAACCTTTGGCTCAAGGAGGCCCGCCAAAAGTCCTCCGTTAAGATGGAAAAGTGCCGCTTTGGTTATAACCTAAGTATACCTTGACCACAAGCCTATTTTAGAGAGTTTTTAGGCTATATAAGGACCTTAAAACCCTCTCTCTCACAACCATACGAATTTGAGAGAAACCCTAGAGAGATGAGAGAGAAAAGAGAGAGAAAGAGTGAGAGAAGTGGGAGAATCTCCCAACTATTATTCCCTGCCACTACACAAGCTGCACCACTCCATTCTCATCGCTTTCCCGGCGATTCCGACTTCATTTCTAGGTAAAAAACCCTAACCCTAATCTGTTTTGGGGTTGTATAAGTTGTAGGTTATGAAATAGCTAACCTATTTCGATCTATAGGTAGCCAAACTGCCGTATACAGAAGCTTAGCAATTCTATCGACTCCGTTACGATTCTACGACAAAAGGTGCAGACTTTAGGTGTATAGGTTATGGTTTTCAATGCTTTCAATGTCAGATAATGATAGATTCATGATCTGCATGCAATTGCACATGTACAAAGTGCTGTCGGTTTTCCGTTTCGATTAAAGATGAAGAATATGGAATTTTACATACTCTAGGTATTTGTAGAAAGTACCGTATACGTATAAATTTTGCAAATGTGTTTGCCATGATTATTTGCTGTATGAATATATTATATATGGATAAAATACTTCTTTGGCGAAAGGGCTCGCCCTAATACATGTTTTGCTAATATACACTATGTATGTTGAAATAGTGGATTCTAAGTGTTTGTGAAAATGACTGAATGAGTATAGAATTCTCATTCGTGCTCACCATGACTAATTGTCATGGATATATGATCGTTGTATAGGCGATACCCCTTTGACGAAAGGATTTGCCCTGAATCACGCCACGACTACTATACGCAATATATGTTAAAATGGGTAGCCCAAGTGTTTGTGGAAATGTTCAAATGAATATGGAACTTGGATTCCTACTTTCCATGACTATCCGTCATGGGTGTACGCGTGTTATGATTGGGGCAACTCCCTAGTGAAAGGATTTGGCCTAATGCCTATGTGATCAACATATGTCATGTATGTTGATGTATCTCTTTTAAAGTGTTTGTTAAAATGTCTGAATGAGTAGTAGTTAGCAAATTGTAATGTATAAGGGTGTTGAGATATGATTCTCAACTTCTTTTAACTATGTGTATGTTTTCCTTGGATAGTTGTGTGATTAGGAATTGAATATGTATAAACTCATGCTTGTGTTGTGCTTCATAACATGCTCAACTGCTTTTATGATTTTATCTATGTAATGCATATGTTTAAATTCATATTTACGTTGTATGATCCGTCATGGGTGATGGGGGAGTGGAGCAACGAGTGCGTGCAACAGCCCTGGCAGCCCTAAACGGATAATATCAGTCTTTGATTGTATGATTTGAGTTTTGATCCATTACTGCTTTAAATATCTGAAATTGAATGTGATTAGGGCTATTGTATAGTCCAAGCAGTCGGTAACGGGATCGAATTCGTGAGATGTGTTCGACGAACCCGAGTCGTACCTCGGTTGACGATAGTGGTTGGCCACACGAAGTGCTTATGCGCTTCATATCGTTGAACTTGTTGTGCGCTCGAGCTTGCCAAGCTCATCAAGCAACCCGATCTGTCTTATGTATGTTCACCATGTTTGGACGCTATTGCTTGAACCTAAGGTACCAAACTTACCAGTGAAATCCCCTCTAAACATGGTAGCTCGATCCGCTAAGATCATGTTTGGGGGTTGTGGGACCCCCCTGATGTGTGCCCCGTCCATTGAAACCCCCCCAAAACCCTACTTCCTTCACAAAGTGACCCTCCAAGCTCTCCTTTCTTCACAAAAATTTCAAATTTTTCACAAAACCACCCCTCCAATCACTTCCTCTTTCATTTTCCTGCACCACCATCACTACTCATTCGAAACCCATCTCCTTTGCTGCCTATACTCTCCATTCTCTCTCATTTAAGCTCTTAAATCCTTTCTTTTGCCTAAAAAATCGTGTAGCCTTCTAACCTATCCCCTTTCTCCCTTTTACCTTCTTCATTCCCTGTTACTTGGGCATCTACAACCCCTGCTGAGACCCAAGTCCGTGGAGAACCTAACCTCCAACCCTTTTTCCCCTTTTTCTTCACTTTTCCATAGCCTTCACAACCTCCAAATGATGGGACATTTGGGGCCTGTTCGATCAACTACATAAAGTGAGATTTAGGTGGATGGAATTGTAAAAGTAACAATAAATGTATGTGTAAGGTATGGTCCCTATATTGGGTGTATCTCATGTTTTCCAATACCATGTTTGGAATGTATGCAATTAAAAGTAAATTTCGAGATTTCCTTTCAAATAACACTTAGAAATTCATTATCATGGGCTTTGGCAATCCCATCTCACCCTTTTCTAACACAAGACTCATTTTCCAAAGCCTATAAAATTAATTTTTATCCCACCCACCCTCCTACCAAACAAGCCACTCCCAACTCCCGAGGTAGGATTAGTAATACAGTCCCATTTACTACAACTTAAGATCACTGGCCAAGTAGTGTTGAAGTGATAAAGTCCCTTGATATACATTAACCCACCACACTCTGACAGCTTAAGCTTTTAGAGTAAATGGTTGTTTGACAAATAGGCCATTTGGAGTTTTGGACTTAGAGCGGTGCTCCTAGACTTCAACAGACATGACCGTGTAGGAAATCCAACAAATATATAATGTGAACCATATGACCCTCTTAATTGGTATGAGCATATGTGAAATGCTCGAGCGTCAAGTACAGACAACTCAATTCCAATTAAGCAACTTTGACCCTAAGTGATAAAATCCTTTCTTGTATTAGAAATGAACTGAAATCATCTAGTGTATAAACTTAGACTTTGGATTATAACTATTGGTTGGTTATACTAAAGAATGTAGATAAATTAGTTAGTTGACTTGATTAGGTTGGAGCGAGACCCCGTTCCTTCATTAAATCCCCTTAGTACTCATAGGCTTCTTTAACAACTCTTAGGAGGCTTGTTTGATTAGTAACTAGTCACGCTTAGAGGAAACTTCTATATCCCTTGGATTTAATGTTGGTCAAATCAATACACCCCTTAGAATCGCCTTCTCAAGGACTTAGTACAATCGGGAACACGGAGTAGAGAAACTATATCTAAGCGAGGTATTCGCGGTTTGAATCGAATTCCCAATCCTGGTAGTTACCAATGAACTCTATGCTCTGATCAATCAGAAAGTCGGGATCAACTAGGATTAAGAACTGATACGATGATTTTTTGTCTTCGTGAGGTAGAAGATCTATGTATTCGACTCAGACCCACTACACACCTTTCCTTCCGTGTTGGCCGAACCACTTACAACCAAAAGTTTGTAACTTCATTTTTGAGAAGTGTAAGAACATATAGCCAATAGGGATACTTTGTCTTTTAAGGCCTAAGAAATTTCTCAAATGGGCAATAGAGAGAGTTAGGGATTAGGTCTCGAACCACAGACCATTCTGGCATGCGTATTGTGCCTATGGACTTAGAAGAATAGGTTGTCCATTAACCTATGTGTCTAGATTCTTTATATACTAAGAGTGTGCAAATTATCTTACAGTATTCAACTAGATATGATTAAAGAGGTAAGTCGGGACCGTGGCAAAGGTCCTCCTTTGGTAGAATTAGGCATCTTAGCTCCTTTCTACAACCATAGGTACCAATGCCATAGCACACATCATCGATGAGAGGAAGACCAATGTAATGATAGATCGCTTCCCATTTCATACCAAAGATAGGTCTAAAATTTCATCTCGTTTTGACATACGGAGCGAGACATAGATCCTTAAGCCTTAGGGAATTAAGTTTTTAAGGGGGGTAGAATATTATGAGCCCAATCTAGTTAGGACAGCTAATACATCCGTTTGACCAAAGTGGCGCAGCGGAAGCGTGGTGGACCCTACCCCACTGGCCTAGGATCGAAACTGTGCTCGTTAAATACGAACATTATAGAAGCCCTAGCAAGTTCTACTACGAGAAACCGTTTTAGGATGATCTAGTAAGATTTGATTCACCATTTCCTTGGACATAGATAATAACAATGACTCTCTTATACTAAGACCTAAAGGGCAACCTTAGACATAGACAATTTGAGCCTTTCAATGATGGACATTCCCTACGTTTCTAGAGTGATCGGACTACGGAGTTACTGAAATATAAACTGCGAAACATTCGCGGTTTGACCCAATTCTTAATCTTGGGCGACTACCAACGGACTCACTGCTGACGAGTAGAAGACCAGGATCCACCAGGATTCGAAAGGGATACGATGAGCTTTCTACCCTAGCTCGGTAGATGATTGATGTATCGGGATCAAGCCCACTATAACCGTCTCTCCGTGTTAGTCAAACATTGAAAACAGCCATCTTACTCTAAAGTGTTGGGAATCGTTGTCAAGACTCCAAATAGGTAAAGAAATAAATTGTAGCAAACCATCAAGATATGGGAAATGGATAAAGAAACAAGTTTTAAGGGGGGTAGACTGAAAGGAACCAGGCTAGTATATACCCTACCACGCGTAGAAACATGAAATCAATAAAACTTAGGCAAAAGAAATAATTAAAATCTTTCCTTATTACCCTTAGCCAATTTCGGGGACAAAATTTTATTTTAAGGGGGGTAGATTGTAACATCCCGAATTTTTGCCAACCTGGGATTAGATGTCCTTAGGCAATGGGTCGATCCTAACACCTTATTAACTTGTCAAAACTGAATCCCAAAATCTAAAACCGCTTTTGAACCCATTTCCTTCGCAAATCTCACCTTTCACCACCTTGTTCTTTAAATTTTCTAAGTACTTTCACATTAGACGCTATCTTAAAGTTTAGGTAATGAAGAACAATACTTAAACTAAACATTGCTACAAAGGACTAAGTACCACCTCAGACCGAAATCACCCAGGACTAAATCCTTTAGAAATTAGGCGAGAATTAGCCAGTGTTAAACTAGAGCCCCTGTGAAATTATCACCAATCACTTTAAATACGATCTGCAAGACCCAAAACTTGTAGAATCATTGACGCTAGGTTACCCTAAAATCTATGATCAATCTCATTACCCGGCTACTCTCGGGAGCATCTCGAAACTTCGTATCAGATCTGGACCGCCAGTCGGAAGTCCGATTAACACGAAGTTAAGGAATTAGGACCGCCTTGCTGGGCTTGACAACCATCTCAGAAATTAAATCCAGATAGTATCCCAGCGCTATTCGCTTGAATCCGGAGCGAGGAGTGTGAAAACACTTGAATTTCTTTACAAATAAATATCTCAAATAGTAATCTGGCACCTCTCGCTTGCGGATTAGTTTTAAGCAACCAGACCGTCAGAATCAGACCAAATTACACCCTCGGATCAGGAGAAATTTCATACACATATCCATGTACTCGGAATCTCTGATCGAGATCCACTGACCGTTGAACTGATACTGGTCCGCCATTTGCGATCTGGAATCCTGACCGAAACGAAAACTTAACTAAACGTAGATCCGGTGTCGGTGATCTTAAGTCCGACCTTTGGCTCAAGGAGGCCCACCAGAAGTCCTCCGTTGAGCTGGAAAAGTGGCGCTTTGGTTATAACCTAAGTATACCTTGACCACAAGTCTGTTTTAGAGAGTTTTTAGGCTATATAAGGACCTTAAAACCCTCTCTCTCACAGCCATATGAATTTGAGAGAAACCCTAGAGAGAGAAGAGAGAAAAGAGAGAGAAAGAGTGAGAGAAGTGGGAGAATCTCCCAACTACTATTCCCTGCCACTACACAAGCTGCATCACCCCATTCTCATCGCTTTCCCGGTGATTCCGACTTCGTTTCTAGGTAAGAAACCCTAACCCTAATCTGTTTTGGGGTTGTATAGGTTGTAGGTTATGAAATAGTTAACCTATTTCGATCTATAGGTGGCCAAACTGCCGTATACAGAAGCTTAACAATTCTATCGACTCTGTTACGATTCTACGACAAAAGGTGTGGACTTTAGGTGTATAGGTTATAGTTTTCAATGCTTTCAATGTCAGATAATTATAAATTTATGATCTGTATGCAATTGCACATGCACAAAGTGCTGTCGATTTTTCGTTTCGATTAAAGATGAAGAATATGGAATTTTACATACTCTAGGTATTTGTAGAAAGTACCGTATATGTATAAATTTTGAAAATGTATTTGCCATGATTATTTGCTGTATGAATATATTATATATGGATAAAATACTTGTTCGGCGAAAGGGCTCGCCCTAATACATGTTTTGCTAATATACACTATGTATGTTGAAATAGTGTATTCTAAGTGTTTGTGAAAATGACTGAATGAGTATAGAATTCTCATTCGTGCTCACCATGACTAATTGTCATTGATATATGATCGTTGTATAGGCGATACCCCTTTGACGAAAGGATTTACCCTGAATCACGCCACGGCTACTATACGCTATATATGTTAAAATGGGTAGCCCAAGTGTTTGTGGAAATGTTCAAATGAATATGGAACTTGGATTCCTACTTTCCATGACTATCCGTCATGGGTGTACGCGTGTTATGATTGGGGCAACTCCCTAGTGAAAGGATTTGGCCTAATGCCTATGTAATCAGCATATGTCATGTATGTTGATGTATCTCTTTTAAAGTGTTTGTTGAAATGTCTGAATGAGTAGTAGTTAGCAAATTGTAATGTATAAGGGTGTTGAGATATGATTCTCAACTTCTTTTGACTGTGTATGTTTTCCTTGGATAGTTGTGTGATTAGGAATTGAATATGTACAAACTCATGCTTGTGTTGTGCTTCATAACATGCTCAACTGGTTTTTTGATTTTATCTATGTAATGCATATGTTTAAATTCATATTTACGTTGTATGATCCGTCATGGGTGATGGGGGAGTGGAGCAACGAGTGCGTACAACAGCCTTAGCTGCCATAAATGGATAATATCAGTCTTTGATTGTATGATTTGAGTTTTGATCCATTACTGCTTTAAATATCTGAAATTGAATGTGATTGGGGCTATTGTATAGTCCAGGCAGTCGGTAACGGGATCGAATTCGTGGCTGAGTTTCATTTGCCACGTGAGATGTGTTCGACGAACCCGAGTCGTACCTCGGTTGACGATAGTGGTTGGCCACACGAAGTGCTTATACGCTTCATATCGTTCAACTTGTTGTGCGCTCGAGCTAGCCGAGCTCGTCAAGCAACCCGGTATGTCTTATGTATGTTCACCATGTTTGGACGCTACTGCTTGAACCTAAGGTACCAAACTTACCAGTGAAATCCCCTCTAACCATGGTACATCGATCCGCTAAGACTCATGATCCGACCATGGTGGTATGGGACACCGTGCTCGAGCTGTCGGCCTACGTTGGGGCCACGTGCCTCCCCGTAGTGACCAGTGAGCAACCAGACTCGTGAGCCGATTATGGTGGTATGGGACACTATATTCGTGTTGTCGGCCTACATTGATAAGGTGATGGGGGAGCGGTGTAACCTTTTTGCGTAACAGCGCTGACAGCCCTTTGTAGTGACCTCGACCATACTCTGAATTTGCGGTGAGGCGACGAGTGTTGTCGCAGTGTATAGAGTTTGAACTAGGCCTGTATCTATATAGTGATGAACCGTTAAAAAGGTGATGGGGGAGTGGTGTAACCTTTGTACGTAACAGCCCTGACAGCCTTTGCAGCGACCTAGAAACACACCATCGCATGAGATTAACTAGGATTAACGACCCTAGAATAGATCATGTTTGGAAATGATACAAGGGAGGTACCTTAATTTCCCAATACTGCTGTTTGAAATGGATTAATAATTACTCGGTAATCATGCTCATCATCGCACTGCATGTGCCTGGTAGATGTGGAGCACTGAGGGATGAACGCATTCGTGAACGTAAGATGGTGTCGCATGAGGGTGGTTTGGCAAGGGCATTCATCATGTCATTTCATACTTGCATTTAATAAGAGTAGTTAGGATTGTTTGATTGTACTGCTTTATCATTACTGCTTGACTGAATTGATAACATGTTAACCTATGCTTTATTGTTCCACTGAGTTAGCTACTCACTCCCACGTTATGGACGGTGTTCCGAACACCCACCAGACTTTGTCTGATTGCAGATGGCGACGCTACTCATGAGGCAGAGCCAGACCTTTATGTCAACAATGATGCTTGTTCGTATTTGCTGTGTGCTGACGGCTTCATGCGAGTCGTGTCTTGATCGACGGGATTACATGGATGTTGACTAGATGACACTACACATTTGGTATAATTTGAATTGTACCTGTAATTCATTAACTTGGTAACCTTATCACACTCTGGAGACTTGTCATAGTTTGTTTTTATATTTTATATATCTATCACAGTCTTCCGCTCGCCAATTTAACTGTCTCTGGAGTATGATATGTTGTTTTGGCTTAATCTCACTCATGTTCAATGCTCTAATATAGACAACATTCAATCATCATTCATTTTGTTGCATAAGTGATGCGTTGGAACTCGGGAGTTGAGTTTATGCTCGACCCCCGATTTTCAGGTTGTTACAAAGAGGGTCAATCCTGAGGATTGGCGATATCATCTGGTTGAAGGAAAGCCTCTTCTGCAGTTCTTTATTGTGGACGATGGAGAGGGATTTGTTCAAATTCATGAATATCACCGTATGTCGTCCATTCTTCAAGGGTATTGACGGGTTTTATTTCATGAATGGGTTCGTCCACGGAAATCTAAATATTGTGATGACCGGCAGTGGGGGAATGACTGGTCTCTGTGATAAAACCAACTCCCGCTTCGATGATGCGATCTTTAAGCACGGGAGGTGGAAGCCATACGGGTCTGGACACTGGCAGACTTTTTCTAACCAAGTATGACTGGTGTACCCACCATCTCATGTGATTGTATGATGCTCTCGGGATACGATGACACCCTGGAATGATGAATGAAGAATTGGCTCAACCCAATAATTGTTTCCAAATCATCGTCCAGTTAAAAGGGCCGGTCCCGTAACTTTTGTAACGCCCTGAAAATTCGGGGGTCGAGTATGAACTCAACACCCGAGTTCCAACGCATCACTTATGCAACATACACAATGCTGGTTAAATGTTGTCTGAGTTAGCGAAATAAACATGAATGGGATTAAACCAAAACAGTAATTCATACTCCAGTTCAATTGTATGAAAGCAAGCGGAAGACTGAAATTTTTATATTCAAGTATGTAAAATAACCAAAATTTTCTGAACACCAGAGTATGAGTACTAGCTGAGCACCAATATACATGTATTATTTTTTTAAGTCAAAACCCAAAATACACTCCTCAAAAGAGGCCCCGAGAATCCCGCGATGCAGCCGGCCTAATCGTAGCCGTCAGAGTACTGCATGAAGGAGAACTCCTCCTGGTCCTCATCAACGTCGGGCTCTGGCTCCTGAACAAAGGCGCCCTCTATACCTGAGACAGAGTCTGGTTGGTGTGTACAACACCGTCCCGTAACGTGGGAGTGAGTAGCTAACTCAGTGGAACAATAAAGCATAAGTTAACATGTTATCAAATCAACCAAGCAGTAATGATAAAGCAGTACAAATCAAGCATTTCTAACTACTCTTGTTAAGTGCAAAATGACATGACATGATGCTGTATGCCCTTGCCAAACCACCCTCAAGCGACATCATCTTACGTTCGCGAATGCTAACTCCCTCAGTGCGCCACATCTACAAAGCACATGCGGTGCGATGATGCTCATGATTACCAAGTTTTTATTAGTCCATTTCAATCAGCAGTATTGGGAAACTAAGGTACCTCTCTTGTATCATTCCCAACATGATCCATTCTAGGGTCGTCAATCCCAGTTATTCTCATACGATATTATAGTTTGAGAAGCTTAGTGAAGGCATCGCAAAGGGCTCGTCACCCGTCAGCGCGGATACAGATCTCACCGTATGCGGCTCAATTGCTGGCCGTCAGCTCGAGTACAGGTCTCACCGTACTCGGCTCAATCACTAGCCGTCAGCTCAAGTACAGGTCTCACCGTACTCGGCTCAACTCACACTCTAGTTGCTGTGAAAGACTCGTGGTCAATCACAGACCCTTGGAGTGTACTCGATGATACCACGGAGGACTCGTCGCCCGTCAGCACGAGCACAGATCTCACCGTACTCGGCTCTCGCCGAAGTATCGACAGCTCGAATACAGTGTCCCATACCACCGTATTTGGCTCACGAGTTAGTTGCGCAATGGTCACTACGGGGAGGCACTTAGCCCCAGCGTAGGCCGACAGCTCGACCACGGTGTCCCATACCACTATGCCCGGCTCATGCGACTTAGCGGATCTAGGTATCATGGTTAAACGGGAATCGCCACTGGTAAGTTTGGTACCCTAGGTTCAAGTAGTAGCGACCAAACAGGGTGAACACACAATGACACTCCGGTTTAGTTGGCGAGCCTGACTAGCTCGAGCGCACCACAAGTTGAGCGATATGGAGCGCAAAAGCACTCCGCGTGGCCAACCACTATCGCCAACCGAAGTACGACTCGGGTTCGCCGGACACGTCCTTTGTGGCGACATGAATCTCAGCCACAATCACAAGTCTGGTACCGAGTGTTTGGACTATATACATAGTCCCAAACCCAAGCAGTTTTCATCGTTAGCATGTGAGGTAAAGCATGATAAACAAGCAACACAAGCATGTTAGTAGGCATGTTATAAAGCATGAAGTAAAACATGAAGTCAAGCATGTTGCAAAGCATGTTGTAAGGCATGTAATAAAGCACTATCCCCATAGGGATACAATTGTGTGCGCAATACAATTAAGTGGTTGCGGTGAACCACCGCATGGAGGGGATCCTACATGTCTCTAAGGGAGTCGGAAAACCCATATCAGCGCCTATCTAAGGCACTAGTACATACACATGTACACATACATGCACTTATACAAACACTTAGAATACACTTTTCCAACATACATGACGTATGTTAGGCAAGTTCGTGTTTGGGCTGTCCCTTCGCCTCGAGAGTATTTTTCCCGTGTATATCGTAATCATACAGCAAATAATCATCACAATTACATTTCCAAAATCCGCACGTATGCGGAATTTCTGGAATACACAATTTCCACATACATGACATTTACACATGAACATGTATTTTTGCGATCCCTTTCGCCAAACTAGCATTTTATCCACACATGATATAATCAAACATTAAATAAACATGTTAAACATTTTCTCAACAAAATACGTATACGGTATTTCTACGTATATCAAGAGTATGTAAAATTCCATATTCTTTATCGCTAATCGAAACAGGAAACGGAAAGCACTTTGTACATGTGCATTTGCATGCAGATCATGAATCTATCATTATCTGACATTGAAAGTATTGAAAACTGTAACTTATACGCTTAAAGTCCTCACCTCAGCCCTTGAAATTTCAACGAATCAGCAAGGGTGTTGGAGCTTCCGTATACGGGAGTTTCCTAGCCTAAAGAGCGCATTCGATTAGTCTTTCCATAACCTATCACTAATCAAGCTCAAATCAGACCTAGGGTTAGGGTTTCTTACCTTCAAATGGGGTGGAAACCGCCGGAAAATCTCCTGGAATAGGGCGGTGTAGGCCGTGGGAGGAGTGGAAGCAGCAGGAGGAAGATCGGCCTCGATCTCCAAAACTTTCTCTCTCTTTTCTCTCTTTCTCTCTAAGGGTTTGGACCCAATTCGTATGGCTGTGAGAGGGGCTGTTCTAAGCCCTTTTATAGCCTAGAACATGTCCAAAATAGACTCAGGTTCAAGGGTGGCTGCATATGTAGGCAGTTCGCCACTTTCCAAGCTCAAAAGGGGTGTTCTGGTGGCCCTTCTTGAGCCAAATGTCAGACTTAAGCTCACCATCTACGGATCTACGTGGGATTACGTTTTCGACTCGATCGGATTCCCAGATCACACGTGGCGGACCACTTTCAGTTCAACGGTCAGTGGGCCACGATCAGAAATTCTGAGTACATGTAAATGTTCCTGAATGAAATTTTCTTAATCCGAGGGTGTATTTGGTCTGATTCCGACGGTCAGGTTGCTTAATACTGACGCGCAACCGAAAGGTGCCAGATCACTATTCCAGATATTTTCATTTGGATGGGAATAGTGTTTTTCACACTCCCTCGCTCCGGATCGAAATAAATGGCCGTGGGACATCGGAATCGTCTGATTTTTGAGATGATTGTCAAGCCCAGTGGGGCGGTCCTGGTTCCTTAGGTTCGTGTTAATTGGACTCCCGATGTGCGATCTAGACCTCATACGAAGTTTCGTTTCAGTCCCGAGAGCAGACGGGTAATGAGTTTGGCTCTAGACTTTAGGGTAACCTAGAGTCACCAATTCTGCAAGTTTTGGGTCTTGCAGATCGTATTTAAAGCGATCCCAACGGATTTCATGATTAACCGAGTTTAGTACTTAGTTAACTTTGTTAAATTTCTAAAGGATTTAATCCTATGTGATTTCTGGTCGAGGTGGTACTCGGCCCAATGTACGGAAATTTTCAGGTCGTTACAATCTACCCCCCTTAAACAAAAAATTTCGTCCTCGAAATTATACCTTTTCGTAGTCCTCGAGAATCTGAGGGTAGTTCTTTCTGACTCGGCCTCAGTCTCCCAGGTAGCTTCCTCCTCGGAATGATGTGTCCAAAGCACCTTCACATGTGGGATGACCTTGCTACGTAGTACCTGCTCCTTCCTATCAAGGATATCGTCGGGCGCAGCTCGTACGTAGCATCCTCACTCAACTGTACCTGCTCCCATCTGATGATGTGCATAGGATCAGGAACGTACTTCTTCAGCATAGAGACATGAAATACGTTGTGTACAGAAGCAAGCGGCATAGGCAAGGCGAGACGATACGCCACATCACCCACTCGATCCAGTATCTGAAATGGACCGATAAATCTCGGTGTGAGCTTCCCCTTCTTTCCGAACCGAAGGACTCCCTTCATAGGGGAAATCAAGGAAGACATGATCCCCGACCTCGAACTCCAGCGGTCGCCGCCTCGTATCGGCGTCGTAACTCTTCTGCCTGCTCTGCGCTGTGAGTGAGTAATCGGCGCCTGATAATATCTATCTTCTCTGTAGTCGTCTGGACCAACTCCGGGCCAATCAGGCTACGCTCGCCAACCTCTGCCCAACAGTGCGGTGCCCTACAAGGTCGACCATATAAAGCCTCATAAGGCGCCATGCCAATAGTCGCCTGGAAGCTGTGGTTGTAGCGAACTCTGCGTACGGAAGACAGTCATCCCAGCTGTCCTTGAAGTCCAACACACATGCTCACCAACATACTCCCTAAATCTGATTTACCACGCTCTGCTGCCCATCAGTCTAAGGATTGAAACTGGATGAACTGTATGAACTTACTTCACACCCATCGCCTCCTGGATACGAGTCCAGAAGATGGATGTGAATCGCGTGTCTCTGTCCGACACGATCTCTAAGGGAACTCCATGCAGACGGACGATCTCTCTGATGTACAGTCTAGCCAGCTCGTCTGCAGAGTCGTAACTGATGATAGGGAGGAATGGGCCGATTTGGTCAACCGGTCCACAATCACCCAAATAGAATCGTGTCCCTTCCTCGTCTTCGGCAGCCCTGATATGAAGTCCATGGAGATGAAGTCCCACTTCCACTCCGCTATAGGCATGGGCTGAAGCAGTCCAGGAGGTCGGCGATGTTCTGCCTTGACCTGCTGGCACGTCAGACACCGAGACATACTCAGCGATGTGGGCCTTCATGTTGTCCCACCAGTAGTCCGTCTCATATCCTGGTACATCTTCGTGCTACAGGATGCATCGCAAGCTTCGAGTTATGGGCAGACTCGAAGCTCGCGTCTCAAGTCAGCCACATCAGGAACATAGGCGGCCACGGAATCGTAAACCCCCATCAGAACCAACTCTCCACTCGGAATCCACGGTCGTGTCGCTAGCCTGCTCTCGAAGCTCAGACAGCCGTATATCGCCCCTTTGGGCCTCAATAATCTGTCGTCAATAAGTGGCCGCACCCGAACGTGCGCAACACACTCAAAAGGCTCCTCGACAGTGAGTCTCTGCTCGAAAGTCGCGCACAAACTCCATCATGTCCCACTCGGCTATCATCAGCGGTGTCGCAAATGCAATCGCCTTCTTGCGGCTCAACGCGTCTGCCACAAGGTTCGCCTTGCCCGGATGGTAGAAACCTCGAACTTGAAAGTCCTTCAAGGTTCCATCCATCGGCGCTATCTCATATTCAAATCCCGCTGTGTGAATATGTACTTAAGGCACTTGTGGTCGACAAAAGCTCGAACTCCTATCCGTAGAGGTACTGTCTCCAGAGCTTCAATGCAAAGATGACAGCTGCCAACTCCAGGTCATGTGTAGGGTAATTCTCTCGTGCTTCCTTAATTGTCTCTAGGCATACGAAATCACCCAATCCTTCTACATCAGCACACAACCCAAACCAACGCGAGACGCGTCAGATATACCGTGTACCCACACCCTTGCTCTGGCAATACTAGCACAGGGGCGGACGTCAACTTGTCCTTCAGCTCCTTAAAAGCTGCCTCCGCTTCTCATTCCAGGCGAACTTCAGGTCCTTACGAGTCAACTGCGACAATGGTCTGGCAATCTTGAGAAGTCTCGAATGAAACGCCTGTATACCCAGCCAAACCAAGGAAACTCCTCACCTCAGTAACCGACTCAGGCTGCTGCCAATCCTTGAACCGCGGCTACCTTAGCAAGGTCCACTGCTATCCCATCCTTGGACACAA
>JAJHSJ010000005.1:72665403-72747026 GCA_021015155.1 Magnolia officinalis
TTGGTTAGTTGCGCGGATCGCGCAACAATAGAGCTGTGCATCGGTCCTGTTCTGATCGCATTATGTTCCACTCGATCAGATTCGAAATTTCATAGGCTGTACCCGTATCCGATCAGATCCGTGCCCGGATCTGGGCCACATGATTCGGACAGATCCTATGCACAGTTTCTGTGACTCGAACAGTGTCCGACTCGGTTAGTAAAACTGAGTCAGATCCGGTTGGATAGAATTCGGATATATAAATTTAATTAAATTGTTTCATGTGGTGTGGTCTATTTTAACCTTTAATATACTTACTTTTTGTACTCGATGGTTAAAATAATATGTAACAATTGATGAACGGCTTAGATAAAACATACACATCAAGGTGGGCCCCACATGGCTATGAGAAAACTTTCAATGATCCGTGTACAACATTTAATATTAAATATAATTTTAACGTGCCGTGCACGAAATAAACAAATTTCTTAATCCAAGTGAGCAGATCTAATCATAGGGTATGTTTATATCAAAACCGTTCATCTATTTTCCAAGCTCGTCTTAAGGCTTGAGACGAAAAATAAGATGGATCTAACTATCGAGTGGACCACACGAATGGTTTAACAGTGAAAATCATTCTATGCTATTATTTGTGGTGTGGGCCACATGATCTTTGGATATTATTTATTTTTCGAATAATACTCTATAATTATCTCTAAAAAGATATGAACGGTATAGATATGATAAATACATCACTGTGGGGCCCATAACTTTGATCTCCTTTGAAACGTTCGTACAACACGCAGCTCGAGACGGTACGAGTACAGCTGTACTCTGGAGACTGGAAAGGAAACGGACTGGCTACTCCCGTTGCCACCGGACGTCCGTGCTCAGTGGGCCCCACCATAATGTATGTGTTTCATCCATGCCCTCCATTTATTTTTATAGATCATTTTAAGTCATTAGAAAAAAAATGAAGTATATTGAAATCTCAAGTGGACCACATTATAGAAAACAGTTTTGAATGAATTTTGACCATTAAAAATGTTAAGTAGGCCATAAAAGTTTTCGATCAAGCTGATATTTATTTTTTCCCTTCATCTGGGTCCTCAAGACTTGATCAACATATTTTATGCAATTTATGTGTTTTATCCACACCGTCCATCCATTTTTAGGAAAAATAGGGTAAAAAATAAAAAATATATTTTATACTACCTGCCCACCTATCTGTTCGGGTCTGTTCGGTGTGGTTCGGGTCCCATCGGTTCGGGTATTCGGGTCGAGTCTGTCCGGACAGAGGTCTATCCGAACCTGACCAGAAAAAAAATCAGATCTGGAAACCACAACCGATCAGACCCGATCTTGACCGTCCGTTCTGTTCGAAACGGGTCGGATCGGGTCAAATCGGGTCGGATCTGCCGGATCGGGTCACAAATGCACACCTCTACGCAACAAAGAAGCTTCGTTGCCCGGATCGCGCAACCAGAAAGCATGATTGCGTTGGTTGTGCATTTACGGAAGTCTATCGCGTTGATCGTGCAACAAGAAAGCATGATTGCGCTGGTCACGCAACTAAAGAAGTCCGTTGTGTGGTTCACGCAACCAGTAAACACTGTTACACGGATCGCGCAATCAACAAAAGAAAGATAGTAAGAAAGCACAAGAATCGAGGATTGGCATGTGTGAAGTACCTATAAATACCTCATTCCCCCTCTCATTTGAGGATCGAAGATTTCGGAGAGCAGAATAAAGCGACTGAAGGTAGAGAAAGGGTTGGGTGCGGGGGTCTATTGGTTGCGCGGATCGCGTAAGGAGTTCATTGATTGCGCGGATCGCGTAATGTGTCTATTGGTTGCGCGGGTCGCACAACTAAATCATGATTTAGCCAAGTATGATATTAGAATTGCAGGGAACATTCAAGTTCAGCCTTCATCTCTCCAAGCCCTTCTTTGGAAAGAAGAAGCTCCTCCTAAGTACTAAGAGATGATCGAAATAGCGTCGGAATGCTGCCGAAATTTCAATCTTATTGAAGATTGGCCGATCAATTCAGCAATTCCTCCTACGTATTAGGAGATGGCTAAAATAGCATCGAGATGCTGTCAGATTTAAGATTAGACATATAAAAGCTGTTAATTATAATTTTTTATTTTGATCTATCTTAGAATCAAGGGATATTAAAGGGATGTAAATATGATGATTGATCCATAATTGTTCTCTTTGTTATATTCAAATAAGATAATCTCCTAAACCAAACGCATTTGTTTTCTTGTCAAAATAGTAATAAAGTTCCATTAACATATATTGAAGAAGACATGGGTGTCGGGTAGGTTTACTCACACAGGAAAACCCAATCTAGGCCCTCAATCACACAAGCGGTCCAATTCGACTGAATTGGTAGCAATAGCAATCAATATCAACCATCCATTTTCCTAGCCATTGGTTAGATAGTAAAGAACATCTAATGAAAGTGATATTTGTATGGAACTGATAATCTAAAGTGGGACGGTATGACTACTAGACGTACAGACCAGATCATTGATAAAACCTTTTCAATTAGAATAAATATGATACATTTATTTTCAATTCATAAGTCGACATCATGGCAGATCATCCAGGCATGTGATTGAAGATGAAAATTCTCATTGTCAGATATATGAGATCCTTTGAAATTAGGTAATCATCATTTAACATGTTGATTTATGGGCCATCATGCTAATGGTTTAAATTCAAAAATCCATGTGGTCCTAAAACTCATTGTAAGCATTCCTTTAGCAAACATTGATTTTGTTATATCAGTTGTGATTTTTTTGCCATCCTGTGCCCACATGAGCCCCACTAAATAGATTGATGACTGTGAAATCACCCACAACTCCGACATTAATATTACTGACATTTTATTTTCACCGAGGATTCAGATTTAGTAGTGACCCCTCTAGTGCCCGCCTCGATACTGGTTAGTGCGAGTGTGCCATAGTTGTACTTTACTCAAGTTTAATTGAACTTTGGTGTCCCCCATGCTGAGATAGATTGATTAACATCAAATTCAAGGACACACCGCCGTCTCAACCATTGATGGTTACAATACTTAGGCGATTTGGGAAGGGTAGGGATTAGTCCTTCCAAATGGATTCTTTTTTGCTTACGTTAAGGACTTTTGTTTTACCAATGGTTGCAACCTTTGTATTTCTCATTGGAATGGAGATGGATATATTTAAAACTAAAGGGGCTAAAAATTCTGATTTTATTGATGTATATTTGATGCTTAGTACAATCGACAAATAAACTAAATAAAGTAGAGAAATAAACGAAGGATAAATACTTTCGAATGCCTATTGGACAAACAATCAAGGCGGATTGGTCAGCAGGATATAACCAAAGATTGATCTTTTAAGGATTCGGTTGATTGGGATCTAACGACAGAAAGTCATGGATATTTACGCTACTATTAAGCGTACTACAATGATGGCGCTTAATATTAGAGATCTAAGCAAACCTAAACCTCATACTCCTTTAGCGTGGCCACATAGAAGTGGAGGAACTAAAAATTGAGATAAATGTCATGTTGCGCTGTATAGATAGATTGTGTTTAGCATGGGCCTAGAGCTCTTTAACGCTTTCTCCTTTATAGCTTAAAGAGGTGGCGATACCCTCGTCGGGTTTCTTTGCTAATTCAGGATTCTTGACAATTACCAAGCGCAATTGTTTTCTTATCATCCCTACCTAGCTTAAGACATCTTTGGAGATTAAAAACCATTTTTAGATCTCTTGCCAGTGTGACCGTGTAGATCCTTAGATCTTATAAGATTAGTCTCATTAGTCATAAACCTAGATCGATCTTGAATCCATTGGTTTCCATCCATGTATGACCGTATCCTAATCCGTACTGTTCCGTCAACTCCCGTGATCCTTCCCATCGAATTTTGGCAACCTGCGACCTATAATCGACGTTTGCACGCGATGCTAAGTCATATCCTGTATATTTGAGTCAGCTTAACCCGAGACTTGTATCTTAGTGACCGCGCCGTCATCGCGGTTTCAACGTCGCGTCTCATGCACCAATCCGACGCTTAGATCATAAGATGTGGACCGTGCATTATAATGACTGTGGACCGCATTGCGGGAACCACCCATCCCATATGGCACCAATCCCTAGAAATCATGAGAGTAATGATATCACCCTATCTATAGCCACCCTACCCCTAGCCCTTCTTACAAGCATTTATTGCTAACCACCCATACCTCTCTTACAAGTAATCATGGCCTACTTAAGCTACTCTCCCTCTCCCTTATCTCTCCCTCTCTCCTTTATTTCTCAAACCCACATTCCGAAGAAAGGAAAAATCCCACGTCCAAGCTTTTCCATGTGAGAAAACAATGTTGTGTGGCTCACTTTCTTCTCCCAAAACCCTTCATCCTAACCCTTAAACTCTCATCACCTTCTATCAAAGTGAGACATAAGGAGACCGACATTCCAACGGACCAAGAAGATCGAACGGTGGGTGCTTATTAGGCTACATTTTTCATATTTTTATGAGGGGCCAAGTGAGGCCTACCGATCAATGGTATGGATCTCACTTTGAACCCTAAGATGTGGCCGATGGCCTACCTTGATCCTCATGATCATTCCATGATGGGCCATTCTCCATGGACCCCATCGTGATGTTTACTTTCTTAGTTGAATGAGGTCATCTAGACCTTTCATTTTGGTGGAGAAGGTATCTCCACCATTAATTTTTAATTTGGTAGGCCCACATGCAATGGGACCCGCTTGATGTATGATTGGATGTATGGAAGGGAGGGCTTATAGTGGCGAAGCCCTCCATGCACGTGTGTCCCTCAATCTCTCTCCCCCTCTTTTTCATGTTTTCGTGTGATGATTTGGCTGTGTGACCCACCCGGATGGACCCCACCATAAGGCATATATTTGATCCAAGTCTTTTATAGGTGGGGCCCACTTTATAAGCATTGTACCCACATCACCCATCATTTGGTGGCCCACGTGTGCAACCCACTTGAAATGCACAACCGTCTAGTGTCCGATTAAATGGAAAACACAAATACGAGCTTGTTTCAAAGCTTATTGGGTGGGGCACTCATGCAGGCCCCACCTTGATGTATGGACTTAATCCACGCCGTCCATTCCTTTCCCCACTTCATTTTAGGCGTTGAGCCAAAAAATGAGGTTGATCCAAGTATCGGGGTGGGCCATAACGTTGAAAATAGTGATTTTCACTGTTTAAATTCATCTTAATTTTTCTATACGTCGAATGATGCGCAATATTGGCCTTGATGGATGGGTTATGGACTGTAGAATCCAGTGGCTGGGGTAGATTCACTTGATGTGGGCCCCACGTGCGAAAAACCATGAAAAAATAAGGTTTTCAAAAAAAAAAAAACTATATGTAGCAGACGTTGTTGCTGCCAGAGGTTGCCTGCGACATGTAGCGGGCGGACGCAGGGACCCACGGCCCCCAGCCGTCAGCCCCACCATGATGTGTGTATGTCATCCAACCGTTCATTAGGTGGGCCCCTGCTTGAAGTGGGCCCCCTCCAAAAATCAGCCACATCCAAAGCTCAGGTGGCCCACATCAGAGGAAACAGTGGGATTAAACGTCTGCCCTTAAAACCCTTTTCTGGGCCACAGAAGTTTTGGATCAAGATGAAATTTATTTTTCCTATTCAGCCAGGTCCATGCGACCTTATCAACAGTTGGATGTCAAATAAACATTATGGTGGGCCCACGTAGGACCCACAGTGATGTATGTGTTTCATTCTCACCGTCCAATGACGGTGGAACCCCTCCCTCCTGATTTATGTGTTCTATCCACATCATCCACACTGGATGGTGGGACCCACCCCTACGTGTGGGACCGTGTATATGTGTGTGTGTGTGTGTGTGTGTGTATAATATAATATTATATTAATATACTATATTAATAGATTATATATTATATATATAATATATATATATATATATATATATATATATAGATTATATATTATATTTATATAATATACATGATAATGGGCCTTCATGTGGAACCCCACCATGATGCAGGTGTTGCATCCAATCTGTCCAGCCACTTTGAAAGCTCATTTTATGGCATGTGCTAAAGAATGAGTCAGATCCATAGTTCAAGTGGACCCCACCATTTTAAGTAGTGGACAATGATGTCCACCGTTCAAAATTTCTAAGGGCCATAGTAGTTCCCTATTAAGTTGATATTTGTTTCCACTTCATCTATCACTATGTTAATTTATGAACAGGTTAGATGGGAAACATATGTTATGGTGGGCTTTAGGAACTTTAAATGGTGGAAATCATTATCACCACTCTTATTTGGTTGTGGCCCATTTGATGTACATATGGGGCCCAATTGGTGTGGCCCATCTGATATACATAAGGCCCATATGATTGGGCCCATTCGATGTATTTGTGGCCCATTGTTGAGGCCCACTTTAATGTATATGAGGCCCATGTTACGAGGCCCATTGTGATGTTTTCAAAGGCCCATGGGATATGGCCCATTGCAATGTGCATAAGGCCCATTGATGCGGCCCACTTGATTTATATAAGGCCCATATGAGGCGGCCCATTTGATGTATCTAAGGACTATGGGTCGAGGCCTAATGAGATGTATATAAGTCCATTGCAATGTGTGATTCCCCATGGTTTGTGTAATGATATTTATAGCGGGCCATGCCTTGGGAGCAATGTTGGTTTGATGTCCACATTGTAAGAATAATGTTGGTTTAATGTCCACATTATAAATCTCCCTAGATCCCATTGATAGGCCTATAGTAATTATGTGTAGGCCGTCTAGGCCCATCTTGGTGTAAGGATAGTTCATTACTTTATAACATGCTTAGTACACTTCCATGATTCATGCGCATACGCATCATATGTATGCTTGATATGAGAAATGTTTGATCATATCATAAGCCGTTGGGCTGAGACATTTACGAGACTCCTTATGAGACGGAGTGCCCCACATGAGCGCGTAGGACGCGCAAGATTGCTGCATGACTGATGGTGTGACTCATGCATTTCGCATTGTATGTCGTGATTCACTACACGCCCTAGCGACATCGGGGCCGTGACCTCCACAAGTACATCGTGGATGGTCGTATCGGATACCGAAAATATTGGCTCTAGCATTGTAGGCACTTAGGATGTCCTTGGATGAAAATTTCAGAACTTTTTTTTTGTATCAGGAGATGCTTCAACGTCTATACAGAGTGGATACACGAGCGCCCAAGTGCCGAATACCAGTAGGCCGCATCTCCCACTATGTCGTGGTCGGTTGGAAGGGGGAGTGGCCTTATCTGCTCGAGTGAGGGGGCTATAAGCTAGGCTGAGTTTGACCAGCTCGTAAATGAGTCTTCTATCGATGAGCTGGGTAGGTATTGACAGACTACTGTCAGGCGGATAGTGTGGTCTCTTCCACTTGCTTGACTGTGCAGCTAGGGAGAAGGCAGTCAGTGTGAGGTGTATTAGACCCCGGTGATATCCAGAGAGGAACTGTACTGATATGTGTACTTCATGAGTACTGACATGTTTGTATTGCATTTTGTGTATGACATTTGGATACATAGGCCTCGCATCGCATGACCTTGGTATGGCTGATAACATTCATGCCTTGTATCACATAGCCTTGGTACGGCTGGTTGTATTCATGAACTTACCACATATTTTTGCATTACTCTGATATTGTATACTTGGCACTCGTCTTGCGCACACACGTACACCACCCTCTAAGCTTTTGTAAACTTATGTACGACCGTTGCGTGCAGGTAGCGTTGGACAGCAGAAGCGCTGAGGCAGGAGTGCGCATCTGACTATTTCGGAGTTCTTGATCACCTTGTATTTCTCTTTCCGCATTGTTCTTAAAAGTTTTCGATATAGTGGATATGTGGTGATGTTGTTTTGTAACTTGATTATGCTTGTGGTTATGCTCTATTAAAAAAAAAATTATACTGAAAATCCTCCTTGTAGGATCCCAGGATCAAAATCTGGCGTATGGGAGCTGGGAGCCGAGAATGGGGTACTACGGAGGCTGTCGGCACTAGATACGATGATCGAGAATTTTGTGAGCCCGTTTTCTGAGTTTGGGGTGTGACAATCCACGCTGATAATAATCTAATTCTTCAATCTTTGTAATAGTCGAGAGAGCACCAATCATCTCTACGAAGATCTCCCATTTCAGAATGATTGTGTGAGATGGCCTTGATCTCCCATTTCAGAATGATTGTGTGAGATGGCCTTGCTGAGCATATTCGGATTTGTGGTAAGATTCTTGTCTTGACGGGTCTTTTATATCCTTGTCGAGTATGCTCCGCAGTCACACATGCCACATGAATTAGAGTTTTGTCATTCATCACTTTGTCTTATATACAAACATGCCTATAGTTGGGTGTTACTTTTCTTTTGATAGGTGACGTGTCTCCAAATGAGGTGGGGCATAAGATATCTTCAAGTGGTTGCAAGATTTCATCATTATTAAACACGTGGTGGAACACATGCCCGCCATCTTGTTAGTTCACATAAGTGTGCCACAAAAATGCGTGTAAGCACATCTTACGGCATGGGCTCAAAAAATGAGGCGGACTCAAATCTCATGCCGATATCACAATATCAAGCTTATATTTTGTTTCCCTTCATCCAGGTCTACGTGACATAACCAACCGGTTGGATGGCAAATAAACATTACAGTGGCACCACTACAAGAAAACTGGCATTTACCGGCGGTCAAAACCGCCGCCAAATGCCTAAAAAACCGCCGGGAAAGATTTTGCCCGCGGTTTCCTAACAGCCGGTAAAGCCTCAGTCGGTAAAGGCTTTACCGGCGGTCATGACCTTTACTGACGGATGTGCTGGACGCCGCTAAATCGACAGTTTAGCCCACAGTATGACCGTAGCCAATGGTACCGTAGCTCTTTAAAACATTGCTACGGATTTAATCTGTAGCCATAGATCTCATGGCCACCTACAACCCGTAGCCATAGAGAAAATCTTTATAAAAAAATTAACAAAAAAAAAAAAAGACAAGAAAAGGTGATCCACACGTATACTGGTTTATTTATTATTATTATTATTTTTTACACCAGTCTAGCAGCTAACATACCTTGGTTAATGTCAATGATCTCCTTGTTGCCAATGATTGCCATTGTTTCTAAGGGGCTGGTTTCTTCTCTCGATATTTGGTGAGCTGTGTATCATAGCCATTGATGATGTGAAAAGAATGAAAGCACACCAAAAGCATGACCATCACTCTTCTTCATTCCGTGTCAGCTATGAAATTAGGTTGCTCACCTTGGCACATATACTCATCACAAACCAAAGCTGATCCCCAGTCCTTCCAGAGCCGGAATATGTCCTCAATGAATGTCGAGCCCAATGACCCAATGAACACATTCGACATGGCACAGATTGTCTTATGCAGCATGACTTCAACCTCGGGGACAAAAGGCATACATATAGCTTAAACCCAGGTAGGGGCAAGGATACTTCCCAACAAAAATCACCCATATAAAATGCAGTTATGAGAAGGTTTCTGAAATTTCACACATTATGTTATGAGAAAATCTAAATGGCTGATTGTGAGTCCACAGATAATAAATAAATAAATGTCGGATCATGTCACAGACTCAAGACATTCTGACTCAGAGTTCAGTCGGGTCAGGAATGAGTTATTCAAGCACTCCTTTGTCACCAGGTTCTACAGAAACCTAGTGACTGCCTGACCCAAGTCTGCATTGAGTTGATTATATGCTTGTGAGTAATTGATCATTATAAATCTTATTTGGGTTTGTTTAATTTGTTTCCTTTTATCTACTCTTTAGTTCATAGAAAGAAATGAGTAAAAAGCTCTCCTTTTTACAACAATGGATCCCATTTCAAGGACATATTTTGACACAGGCCCTCACATATCTAGCTTCTCTATGTTGGCATTGATAACTAAATCCTCAGTTGGCCATAGTTCAAGATGAACTGTATAGTCCAAAGCCTCAACAAACATACATTTTGCTAAGGCTTTCACAGTCCATGCATGTGGGGCACATAGTTGGTGATTGAGTTGTTGACTTGACAGGTCCCATCGTTTATGACACCCCCATTTCTCCTAGATTGGAAGATCCTTCTTTCAGTTGGATTTGAGTAGTGAGGGAATCAATTGCAAAACAATATGAAAGCCAAATAAACTTGAAATTGTCTCATGACAGGTTACTATCTTTGGATGAAAACAGAGCCAAATACTTGAAAACACAGTCATACAACCTCCCTCCCAAGAACTGAGCAACCTCAGGATGCTTCACTTGTCCAATATGAAAGAAGAAAAACACATTCATACACCATTTCCTCCAAAAATATAATATAATGCTTACTGCAGGAAAATACACAAAAAGAAAACGCCACATTATTCTGATCTAGTTGTCTACACAAGTAAATTTGCCTGTATTGTACTACGGGCTGTCCACTTCTTTAAATGGACTATCTTTTTACCAAATTAGTTGTAGGTGAAAAATACTTGGAAAGTACATGCAGTAAAAACAACATTTTACAAAAAAAAAAAATATAATAAATCAATGGACCACTCTGAAGCGACATTACAAGAAGAGAAAATGGTGAATGAAAATAAAATTGTCACATATCATCCATGAAAAGAAAAAATTCATGGAAAGAAAAATAAAATTCATGAAGAGAAAACGGTGAAGAAAAATTTGTGAAGAGAAAATGGTGAAGAAAAATAAAATTGTCACATGTGATCCATGAAAAGAAAATTAAAATTCTGGGCTCCATTGAAGGGCTCTTCTTGGCCTGGCATGATGATGGCCTGGAGGAGAGGAAAATCCAGGTGGCAGATGGGTCTTCTAATTCCTATTGTCGATAATTTGCGGAAAAGGGGTTTTACTATTGTGAATGCTTGATACTTATGTTGGAGAGATGAAGAATCAGTGGATCACTTATTTATATATACACTGCCAATTTTCAAGGGAGTTGTGGATCAGTGTGCTAGGTCACTTTGGAGTCAGTTGGGTGATGGCAGAATCGATTGCCAACTTTTTTGTCCAATGGCATGATGGTGGGTTGGTAGCAGGTACTAGGAGGAGGTGGAGACTTTCTCTTGGCTGGTCTATGGGCTCTGTGGGCTGAAAGAAACAATATGCATTTCTGAAATTTGAGTGGCATTTCAAGGGGTGTTTTCCTCAAAGCGCTTGCTAATGTTGTTGAGTAGGATGGGGTGATGCCTTGTAATATCTTAATGTATCTGCTTGTTTTTAGTTGTTACGTTTTTCTCTGTATTTTTTGGCACTTTTAATAAAGTTGTCATCCTTCCAAAAAAAAAAAACCAAGAAGAAGACGAAGAAGAAAAGAAAAGACCTGAATAATTATGCATAAGAGCAAATTAAGTGCCCTGATGTGTCCATTTGATCCAGACTGTTGATTTGATGTGCCCCCACATAGATGGAGAATGACATATGACACTTCCAGATTAAATGATTCTATCCATCTTCTCTGTGATTGTTATTTTGGATTCTTTACTGTGTCTTGCCTTGACTGTTTATTTCTGGGCCACTGATCCAAGGGTTGGAATTGTCTAATCTGGCAAGGTGATCAAAAATGGTAACCGTTACCGTTATGATATGGGCCGTAATGGCCGTTATGGCCGTTTTTAATTTTTGAAAAAACTGTTACATGGCCGTTACGGATCCATTACGGCCTGTCTTTCTATAATGGCCGTTTCGACTCCATAATGCGTAACAGTTATGACCGTTAGTGTTACGTAATGGCCGTTACGGCTGTTATGTAACCGATTTTGAATACCTTGAATCTGGGAGAGTTTTAGGTAAGCCATCCACTGCCAGTTCCTTGACATAAACAGTTGGGATCACCAAACCATGGGCCCTGCATGTACAGGGTACAAACTGGTGCATTGGAGCATTATTCATATTTCCAAGGAATAAGAACCCTAAAATTCCTCCCATTAAAAGCCAAAGTGACAGTTTTTTTCAAAATGTCTGAATTGAAGTTGCTTCATAATTGAGCTGTAGGTGAACCCCAAAATACATAAGACAACAGAAATTTTACTAAGATAATTAGTGGTAACTAAACTAACAACATGGTTTAGAAACATGGCCATGTTAAAGCTGTAATGAGTCTCAAATAATTTAATCAGGAACTGAAAGTCTATGATCAGCATGCATATTCTGCTTTTGGATTGCTTATGAATACAAAATCCCTAACAAGAAGGGAAATCAAAAATATAATTGTACACCAAGGAAAACCAGCCTCATTCTTGATAGATCCTTTCTTTTATTTTGTAGAATCTCGACTTTCACAAAATGACCTCCTTATCAAAGTCAAAAGAGTGCTTTAACGGCTTTTGAATTTATGTTGAAATTCACACTGATAAGGGTAAATTCAAATTTTGAATGGCTTGGAGGCCAGCTAATATAAAGTGAACTTTCCCGCTGAATTCAGAGGTGGCATAAATTCTAAAAATAAATAAATAAAGGAAAAACAGAATGACATGTTGAAGAACTTGGGAAGAGGCTAAGTGACAAGGCTAATATTAACCATCAAACTATGTAATAAAGGCACCCCATTTCTTTCTTTTCTTTTTTCTTTTCTTTTTTTTTCTTTTCTCTTTTCTTTTTTTTTTTCTTTTTGTTTTTGAATGTATAAATTTCCTTAAAAGTTGTCATGTTCAATACCTGTCTCAAGCATGCACACGCGCGTGTGTCTGTCTGACGCAAATAAACAATTCTATTAGGAAACAACCTAATTTACATTTTCATTTTGTATTTTTCAGGAGTACTTGTATACTCCTACAAAATTCCTAGCGTATCTCTAGTCCTATAGCTACAATTTTCTATATGTTAAGTATGTATGAAGAAAACTTCTATCATCATACATTTTTATTTCTCATTATCTATTTGTCAGCACATGTTGGGTTTCCAGGGTCCTCATGTCCAACACATCAGATCCATGACTGAAACTAACGCTCATGTAGATGTTCAAGTTATATAGGCACCATAGCATGTTCAAAGTGACATACGACATGCCTGGATGTTACAATTAGGAATGTAAAGGAACATTTCTTAGAAAATGAAGCATGCATAGAAGGCTGTAAGTAACAAGAAGCATTACCTCATAGTAGTCATGTAAACCAAGGCCCTCAACATCTACAGGCTGCATGAAGGGCCAAGCCCACTTGTGTTGTGTGATCTGGAAAATAAAGGGCATGCTTCATAAGGGAAATCAACCTCTAATACTTTTTGTTAATTAACAAATCAGCCTCTTAAGTTGGGAGCATCAAAGTAATCCCTGACCTTCATACATTGAAATGACAGGGTTGCATGGGAAATAGTTACAGTTTAAATGGACTCTAGTTTGACATAGCAAAAAACAAAGTGTAGCACATACAACAAGAAATGGCATGACTTTTGAGTAATGAAAATTCCCAGTAAAAGAAATAGGTCTAAGTAAAACCTGACTTTTCTTGGTAATTCATTCTTAATATACATCCATGTAAAATATACATATGCATTCAAAAGACAGACTATTTGTCAAATATTCATATGTATTCAAAGATTGACCAATACCAATAGGGATTTAGTTATTGATAAATGGGATTTGAAATGGGAAAGCAGACATCTAATGAGACTCCTTTATCACAAGATGGGATTAAAGAACCAACACGAGGATAAAAGTTGTTATATAATCGGCATGAAAAGAAAGCAATCATCTCATGAAATATTACCTTATATCGAAAATGGCATTAATGAGTCTCAGGGGGAGATTGACACACACATGTGTGCATTCCTACCACATTTGCATCATTGTCAACCCTGCTGCCTAAGAGTCCATAATGGAAACCCCCTTCCATACTCGTTTAGTAGAAAATCTTATGAAGCCACTTTGAGTTTCGCATTATCAAGGAAACATGGAAATGTTAGCTGTGGGGTGTTGCTAGGCATTAGTGATTTGTATCAATACACCTCACTAAAATACAAATTTATCTTTAATAGGAACACAGCCTGAAATAAATGGAGAAGTTAAAAAAACTAATCAATGTTTTCACTTGCTTGGTATGCTTTTGAGATGCATGCATCCTATAAGTTCTATGCAGTTCAGGAAGCATGTAGATGGGCTATAGGCCAAAAGTCGCAATGTCCGGACAACTCAGATCAACAATTAGTTATGAGTTCTACATTGTTGCAAATTCTGCCTGTTTTAAATGTGGACCCTTGCTCTGTTTTGATTTTTGGAGCCAACTGTACGTTGTTCTGGGCATAGGCTGGATGGAAACCATGGTCAATCCCCTTGATTTTCAGCATATGGCCCATTCACAAGGTGTACCACAAAATCAGTGGGCCTGATCACTGAGCACTAGTGCCATGTGCTACTAGAGATGTCTCAGCATGCATCATGGGACTCCCCAACACATATGCAACACGATAAGCTTCTCTTTCATTTAAATTAGCTCAGGAAAAATGTCCTAGAAGGAAGCAAGCAAGAACGAAAGACATATTTTAAGCTTTATAATATTGAAGTCAAACTAGACAAAGAATGTTTGCAGGGAAAAAGGTTCCAAGTTACCTGGACCAATATTGTGGAAAATTGACGCATGAGCTCTTGCATTCTCTTTGTACTGGCAGCTTCTCTACGATTTGGATCAAGATGCTTCTTACTGCTTGTGATCTGCTTCTCCTTTTCCCGATCTTTCACAATCGAGCTACCTTTAAAACTACCAAGCTGCTTTTTACTTGAGGATGAGTAAAACTGAGCAACCTCAGTCACTCTTTGCTCGAGCTGCAAATGTAATTAAACAATTTAATAGAGATAGTTGATTCATTGGATATTCCAAAAGCGAACTACTAAGAATGTTATATGAAGAGGATTCATAATCCTCTTTGCGTTCTATGTGCGAGAAGGACACACGAGTCCGTGATCCAGGAGGTTAGGTAGGTCCTAGGCATGCATGCCCTGGGCCAAAGATCAGTCAGTCTCGTTAAGAGAATCACTTATGTACATAAAAATCAATAGTTGGGATAACTTGATCAGTGGTCCACAGTCAGCAAACAATGTGGCACATCTGATGAGAAGACCTGTCTATTTTGGGCAGATATATTCATAGCAGGGCCACCTGCTGAAAGTCCAAATCTTCCATGCTTGTGCTGTGAAGAGAATTCTCAATCCTCTCCAGGCAGACATCGTTGAAGTTGATTGTCCACAAATCCTGATAAAGTAAAAGGACACCATAATTTTTTTGTAAATGTCACAATATGGTCACAGATGATCCTGAAATGGCATCCATGGAGACATTTACCAGAGAGCAGTAAGATGCATACATCTATGAATAGTATATACATGCAGAATATTAGACACTGACAAACTAAAATGATACTATAGGAAAACTTTTGATATTCTGGCAGAGTATGATGGTTGATGTATACAGGATCTAATAAATTGTAAAGCAGCATAGAATCATAACTCAAATTAAACCAAAGGTTAGACTAATTTGGTCAATTAACTAACACTCATGGTGAAATTTATTGAGAAAATAGCAATGGTTCAAACTCAGGCACTTCAGGGCACTCCAGTATCTCCAATTTCCCATGGAGAAAAAAGAAAAACAAATGCCCTTAATACCACAAATATCCAAACTAAGACCTCTTAAAACCCAATCGCAAGTAGGAAGATTATATTTAAAAAATAGAAATAAAAAATGCAGTTAAAGAAGAGACAATGTCCTGTCAGGCATACTGTCGAATAGCTTGCGGGCATGTGCCAAATCCTCACACCTTATATACATATTTTTTAAATCCACATCCAAACATGCAATCTGGAGGTTTTGGATTTGAAATATAGAGATTGAATGGCTAACTATCCCTCCAATGTAAAAGCACATAGATCTTACTGATAGATGTTAGAGTTGAGAGTCTTTCCGCAGTTTACAAGAGCGATTCACCAATCTCTGCATATCACTCGAACAGCTTCAAGAAAGAAGAGAAAAAAAAATAGATCAAAACCTTAATGCTTGAAAAGAATATCTGAGAGAGATAGATAGGGAGAGTGAGAGTGAGAGAGGAGCGAGCGGAGAGGGAGAGGAGAGGGAGAGGGAGAGCGCGCGAGAGGGAGATGGGGGGAGAAGGAGATGGAGGGAGAGCGAGAGGGAGTGGAGAGGGAGCGACAGAGAGAAGGAGTCGGCGCAGGAAGGGAAATGGGATGAGAGCTTTTGTTTTTGTTTTTTTTTTTAATTTCATAGGACCTGATTAGGGCTTTTGTTTTATTTTATTTTATTTTTAAGACCCTTTGCCTGCAGCGTTTTAAAACGGGCAGCCGGCAAAGGGTAACCCCATCCGTCGGGTAAGCCCTGTTTGTTTTGTTGTAGTGCACACAGAAAGTTTACAGTGGTGGGCGTTCAATCACTGTTGCTTCCTACTCATTTCTGTGCTCATTATCTTAATCGGCAAAATGATGGATGGCGTGGGATAAAACACACACATCATGGTAAGATCCACGGAGCTTTTACATCATTCACAAGTAATGAGGTGGGTAGTGGAGGGATCACTACCGAATCCTGAGGTCCCTTCTACACCGGACACGTTCACAAGTTATTGATGATAGGAATCATTAATCTAGTGGGCCACCACCTACTTAAGCAGCACTGCCAAAAGTCACAGGACTATCTTATGTGTTAGTCATGCATCAGCAAGAAAACAGACTAGAGTCCAACTTCGGTGGATGAAATTAATTGCTCATATCAGGTAACAAAAAGCATCCACGTTACCTTTTTTTAAGCTATCGTTCATCAACGTGGTGACCAACTAGATCAACGGCCATGATCAACTTGAACATATGTCATATGGATGGTAATATAGAAATAAGGTAAGAGAGCAGAAATTGTAAACTTAAGGGGACGAGAGTTAGCTAAATACAACTCCGTGTGCAAAAAGAAAAGCCACCCAAGCGGCTCAAACCTGGAGAGTCGGGCATAGGCCCCTAAACATGGCCCCAGGGAAGTGGGCAGCCTGACCGAAACTGGGAATTAAAATGATGAATGGCCTGGCCTGGGCCCCATGGCATGCTCCATGTTGCAGTAAAGTGCATGTGGAATCCAGTCTAGTTGCACACAAGCCTGAAATCTAGCCCGTCCATCTTGAGGGTCTGTCCATAAACTTACCTTGGCCCGAAAGTCAGACCTGCACTTAAATGGTGGGTGGTCGAAAGTGTTCGAATCGAATGGAAGTAAGTAAAGAAAAATTCTGGTCAATTTTAACTAGCCATCTTCTTATTATGGCTCAGTTAATTTGCGAATCGGCATAAATTTTACCACAGCATCTACATTATGGGACCCACCTAATGAATAACAATGAGGTGCATCCATATGGGACCCACCTTTTTATTCTCTGTCCTTATAGGTCAAGGACTAGGGCACCAACGGCTCAATTAGGGCCACGGACGGATAGGTCCAGCCTCAACTCGTCCCATTGCCATTCATAGGAATATCGTTTACAGCTATTTATTTTATGACTGATCTTAAGGTGTGTTGGACATCAACATTCTTTCTTATTATAGGGTGTAGAAGATGACCATCTTATTGGGTTTCTTTAGTGGGCCTGTTGGGCCGAATGGTCCTTGCCGTGATTGACCGACTTGTGGCCCAATTTCATTTCATATCAAATTGGCTTTAGTTAATATGATTATATCTTTTTATTAGTAGAATGGTGGGTCCATATTATAATGGCCTATTCGCAGCGATCCACATTATACTGGCCTATCATGTGTTGGCTAATTAAGTGGACCCTACGTGTGAAATCTTAGAAGGCCCATGACCTTATTCCAATGGGCTTAGTCATTGGGTTCCTTCACACATGAGGATCTAATAACCCATAGATTTTAACGAGACTTGTTCATAGTATAACATATAATCTATGAAAGAAGATTTCTCCGTGCCCATTTAGGTTGAGGTTGCAATTAAAGAGTCCTTGGTTCTGAGCATGTTAATATAGTACTTGATATTTAATCACTTGGATTTGATTCAACTGAAGAAATTAAACTATTACCCATAAACACAGGAGAAAAGACCATAAAGTTACATTTTAAAAAATTCTTAAAAGTTCTGGGAAGGCTTGATTAGCATAGAATAAGTGCTAATGGAAGTGGTAGAGTCATCTTAGACTCTCACACGATGCAAAGGAGTAAGACTAGCTAGAGTGGTGTGGTAGTTGCTATGGATGTTGTGAGTACACCGTGTGATGACTTATTGGAAAGTAACACAACTAGTACAGAGAGATAGGTGATGTCATGATTAGTCTCAAAATCCCAAGGAATGTTTATCACAGTGAGCCATACAAGATTAACAATAGGGGAATGTGTTTTTTTGTAGACTCAAGAAGCTTTTATTGTTGAGGCCTTTTGTGTTTTTCTGGAGTGTTATTATTTCAGGGATGCTAGTTGTATTAGATCTCCAATCATCTTTAAAGTTTTAAATGGGTAGCTAGTTAGGGTTTTCCTTAAGCATACAGAGGAGCAGTAAGTGTCACGCCCCAAACTCGGAAACCGGGCTCACAAAATTCCCGATCACCGAATCCGGCACCGACAGCCTCCGTAGAACCCCATTCTCGGCTCCCGGTGCCCATTCGCCAGGTTCCGATCCTGGGATGCTACGAGGAGGATTTTCAATATCAGTTTAATTCGTAACAAGCATAACCAAAGGTATAACTCACAAACAACAACCAAAAACTCCATCACATTTTCACTATGATAAAAAACTTTATAAATACAACGAGCATAAAGGAAAATACAATGATAAAGGACAAAAGCTCACAGACGATCTGCTACGCGCTCTATCCTCAACGCTGCTGCGGTCCAATGTCACCTGCACGTAACGGTCGTGCATAAGCTTATAGAAATCTTAGATGGCAGTGAAAGAATGTGCGTAAGGTAGTAATAAAGTATCAGAGTAATGCGGAACATGCTGATGAATCCATGAATACCGTTAATCGTACCAAGGCTATGCGATGCAAGCCATGAATGATGTCGGCTGTACCAAGGCCATACGATGTAAGGTGCAACTCAAGCATACAAATCCTCATCTAAGTCTACATATCAATACGGCTCAACTCTGGGATATCACAGGGGTTTAGTACACTCTAAACCAGATTGTCGCCCCATCGCGCGCAATAAGGTAAGTGGAAGAGACCTCACTATTCGTTTGTCAATATCGGGCGCGGCTAGTTGATAGCGGACCCATTCCTCGAGCTGGTTAAACTCAGCGTAGCTTTGCCCCCTCCACTCGGGCAGGTAAGGCCGCACCCCCTTCCAACCGACCACAACAAAGTGAAAAACGCTGTTGTCTGGTAATCGACACTCGATGCTCATGCACCCACTCGGTCTAGACGTTGGAGCAACCTCTTGGTACTATAAGGGTTTAGGGACTTTTCCTCAGGGATATCTATAGCACCGCATGTAGAACACGATTTCCGGTATCCAATCCTGCAACCACGATATGCCTGTGGCGGCTATGGCCCTAATGTCGTTAGGGCGTATAGTAATCATATCACACAATGTGAATGCATGAATCATACTATCCAGTCATGCAGCAATCTTGCGCGTATCATGCACTCATGTAGGGCAACATCGCCTATCCGGGAGCCCCTAATCAATCTACCCGAAGGCATATGTGTGAGACCCGACCCGGGTTCGCATGTATGCATGTGTGTGTGAGTATGCATTTCATTTATTTTGGTCCCGCAGTCCTACCGGTCAAATTCCGACGACCCGCGACTTTCGAATAGTGTTTGCTGTCATCTTTAAGTTCGGTCACGTAGACCCGACTCGGATTGACCCTAGACCTATGCCATTGCGACTGCATCGTCGCCGTGGTTCCAATGTCGTGTCTCGTACATAAATCCGGTATGTCCATCAAAAGTTGTGGCCCGCACTATTTTTGGACTCTTAATCATGGTATGGGGCCCACTTTACCCTTACGCACTTTTAAAGTGGAGCCCACCCTATGAGAACTTTCTCCCATAAAGCTACTGGCTTCCTAGTATCTAGCAAGCAATTATGAGATTTCTTACAAAAATTCATCATTTCCTCCTCTAACCAAGGAGCCGTGATTGTTTTTTCTTCCCAAGTCTCTTACGTGGCCATCATGGCCTTACTTTTGCTCTTCCCTAGCCAAGAGAGCAATCATGGCATTGGTATACACCCTCCTTCCTCTCTCTCCTCCCTCATTTTTTTTTTCTCTCCCTCTCTCTCTCTCCTTCTCTCTTCTCTTCTTCTCCAGCAATTTTCCACCCATTTTTCAACCATTTTCTTCCTTAATCCCCCTTCATCTAGCCCTTGGAACATGATCTCAACCATATATTTATAACTCTTGGAGCTTAAGGAGCTCGGGGATAGGAGAATCTTGAAGATTCAAGGTGGGTGATTTATGGGATTAGTCTCTTTCCTTTCCTCTTGCATGAACCTTTTTCAATTGATTGGGAGTGTGTAAGACCCACCAATCAATGGTGGAGGTCCCACATGGCTCCATGAGTGTGGACAACAACCCACTTTATGCATGCATGATTGCCATGATGAGGCCATTCTCCATGGACCCCATCATGAGATTTCCCTTTGATTTATAGGTTTGTGGGTCATCTAGACCCTTGATCCTTGGTGGAGATGGTATATCCACCATTGAATTTTTGATTAGAAGATGCATGCATGGGTAGATCTTGTAATCCCATCAATATAGTGATATGTGTGCTTTGTGATGAAGGGAAGGGCCTCAATGTGGCGGAGCCCCTTCCCTTGTGGCCGATTCTTACTATTCTTTTGTTGATATATTATTCTCAGATGTGTGTGGCCCACCTTGTGGCTTGGAAGTATCCAGACCATCCAAAGAGAGTGGAAGCCCATATCTGTCCACGCTATGAACGTAGGTGCCCTATTTGCTCCTTTTTGGACACATGCAATGGATTTTATGGTATAAATCAGGTCTGGATATTTGTGGGGCCCACTGAGGTGGACCACAACTCAAATTCCATAGGTTGATTTCCTTTTATTTTGGTTCCTATACTCATTTTATTTCATGTGCATGTTGCTGCCCAGAAATTTTCTGGATAGATTTTGTTGGACTTTGGGCTTGAATTTGGGACTGATTAGGGGACCTTTTGTACCCACCAAATATACTTTTCTGAAATTCAGGAATCTCATCTTGATGTCCCCCAAATTTTAGCCCCATATGACCTTCATTAGGGTCCCAAAGGTGTGGTCCCAGTGAGGTGGATAGTCTGGATTTTCTGCACTGTTCCAGCAACATTCCACCCTGGATAGGTTGGAATTCTGAAATTTATTAAAATACTTTTGAGTTTCTAAAATTATGAATTTACAGGGAGGTTGAATACTCATGTTAGGACCCACCTATAAAATTTTGGTGCCAATGGACACCTGTACACACCATGGTGGTGGCTGGACCGGCCCATTATAATATGGTGTCTAGATCAGTCCGATTTTCAGGACTAATTGATTTCTTTAAATAAATTAAAATATTTCTAGATGTCCAAAAATTTTGAAATTTTTTGAGGTTGTGATCCACCCATGGTGGGACCTACCTACAAATTTTCAGGGTCAATGGACCCCTGTACACACCGTGGTGAGGGCCGGACTAGCCCATCATGTTGGGAAGTCTAGGTCTGTCCGATTTTTTGAGCAGGCTCTTTTATTTATATTAATTAAAATACTTAAGAATATCTAAAAATTCTGAAATTTTATGGGGGTATGACCTACCTATGGAAGTGTCACTCTGTAAAATTTTAGCCCCAACTGACCCAATTTGGGCATCCAAAATAATGGGCCAAGATGGTTGGACTGCCAGATTTTTCTGCTGTGCAGTCCAGCAATATGCCTTGATAAAAACCATAATTCAAAAATGTTTCCTCTAATGGTAGGTCACCTTTTTGGGTTTCCTCTTATTGTATGCATGATGAGGGACCTTGGCCCTCAATTCTCAGAGTTTTAGAGGCCCTAGACCCACTCTAATGGAGTGCCCAAATTTAGGACAACAACATGCACTGCAGAAATTTCCTGTACATTATTGTCCCCTTTATTATTTCAGAACTTTTGGGCCCCAGCCCATTGGGCTTTATGTATGATTAGTTGGGGACCCATCCCTGATGTTATAGGGTCCATTGGAGCCATGATTATGGGGCCCACCATATTGAGAAAATTGGGCATTTATTGATCCCTTATATTTTAAAATACTCTTGGGTCATTTTCTTTTACCATACTATTATGTTGGGCTAGTGGGCTGGGTTACACAAATAGATGGGCCTTTGGTTGCCCACCAAATCAACTTTATACTTGGGCCAGGTTGTAGGCCCAACCTTACTTGACTAAGAGCATGACATTTGCCTATGTGGTTTGAGCAATGGGCTGCCCACTAGGCCACCACAATATATGAGAATAATGGCCTTTATGTTGGGCCCTAACCCTTCCCCTATGGGCCCATAGTGGTATGTATGGGTTGGGCTATGTGCGTTTTCCTTGGACCCATGTTTTGGATAGACCTTGGGCCGCCTTTTTGAAGCCCAACATGAGTCTATGTGGTATGTTTATGGTTGATCATTTCTTATTTCTAATGTTGTATGGGCCTTGGGCCTTGATCCGTAATCAATTAGAGATGGGCTACCTCTTGAGGACCAATTGTGGTTGGATGTCCACATTGGTGGCCTAAAGGTAGGCCCATGGGCTTCTATGGGTGGTTAAAGGCCCACCATAGACCCTTACTAGGCCCGTCTCATCTATTTAGGCCCATATCACTGTTCTCCTTAGTCTCGTGGGCTACCCCAGGTAAATGGGCCCCCACTAGAGGTTGTAATCCTTATGAGGAAATTGGTTAAGTAACTAAACCTTTCATAGTTAGGTAGAGAGTTCATCTTTACATCATTGGCATCCCTATTCATCTTCATGGTACACTTCCATACGCATCATATGCATGCTTGGTTGAGGTATGATTGGCTATGGTTGTGCCATTGTGTAGGGTATGTTGGTATCTCCCGGAGGGGTGGAGTTTTCCCCTCTGGAACATGATGGATGCTTGAGATTAATGCATGAGTGATTGTGTGATTCATGCATCTGACATTTGCATAGCATGTGGGTATCCGCCCTTGCTTCATCAGGGCCTTGCCTCCACAGGAATATTCGTGGATGGCCGTATGTGTGGACATCATAAATTCTAGTTGAGCATACCGGGTGCATAGGATGCCCATGGTGAAATTCCAAAAACTTCCATGGTACCAAGGATCTGCTCCAACATTATGACCGGGTGGAATACATGAGCGCACGAGGACCTTATACCGTTAGGCCGCGACTCCCACTGTCGTGCAGTCGGTTGTATAGGGGTGTGGCCTTACCTGCCTAGTGTGTAGTGGGGCATTGCTAGGCTGAGTCTGACTAGCTCGTGAATGGGTCCGCTACCGTCAGGCCTTGCTGGTGATTAGCTATCCACAGGCGGGTAGTGAGGTCTCTTACGCTCGTTTGACTGTGTGGGGTCTGTAGAGCGGCAATTATTCAGCAGTGTAATGGACCCCGGTGATTTTCTTATGATTGAAAATGTACTTGACTTATGGTTTAGATATGAGCACTGACATTACTTGCATTGTATTAGCATTGGCTGTGTAAGCCCCTTCATGCACTGCCTTGGTATGGCGTCCAGTACTCATCGCATTGTATTCATGATAAGCCTAGGTAAGGCTGGTTATATCCGCATTGAACATGTTTCCCTTCTTGCACCTCCAACAATTCTTCTATGCACCATTGTCACACACTTACACCACCCTCTAAGCTTCTATAAGCTTATGCACGATTGATGTGTGCAGGAGACTCTGAGCAGGCGACGTAGCAGCAAAGCGTGGAATAGAGCTGAGCATTTGAGGACTTCAGTGTTACCGACCTTTCTCTCCTTTCCTTTTGTCTCATGTATGTCCTTTTGGACCTTATAGATGATTGTAAAAGTTCAAATTTATAGTGGATTTTGGATGTGTGCCTTCGTTATTCTTAAATATACTTGCTGTAATCTTGGATATACTCGTATTGGAATGATTATACTGTTATGGAAATCCTCATTGTAGGATCTTAGGATCAGAACCTGTCTCAGGAGCCGAGAATGGCGTACTACAGAGGCTGTTGCGGTCAGAACCGGCCATCGGGTTCCTTGTGAGTCCGATTACCGAGTCTGAGGCATGACAATATGCTATAATCAGTCACTTCTCATATCAAGCATACATATGATGCGTATGATCATGAATCATGAACTATACTAAACATGTTATATGGTGATGGATGCTGTTCATAACAAAGATGGGCCTAGACGGCTACAAGTATGGGTCTAACAATGGGCCCTAGGGAGAATTTATAATGCGGATATTTAACCAACATTATTCTTACAATGTGGACGTCAAACCATCATTGCTCCCAAAACACGGCTGCCATAAACATCATTACTCAAACCATGGTAGGGTTACACATTGTAATGGACTTGTGTACATCTTATTGGGCCTCGACCCATGGGCCTTAGTAACATCAAATGGTCCCCATTACATGGGCTTCATATATATCAATGTGGGCCACAATGGATGGGCCATAACTACATCAAGATGGGCCTAATCAAATGGGCCTCAGTTGAATGGACTAAATCAATTGGGCCAAGTCAAATGGGCTGAGTCAAATGGGCCTCAGGTATATCAAATCGGGCCCACCCTCATATATTTTTGAGATCCGACCTATTCACAAGTTAACATAGAGATAAATGAAATGAAAACAAATATCGACTCAATTGGAAACTAATGCTGCCACTAGCAGTTGAGCGGTGGATGCCACGGTCCACTATTTAAATGGTGGGGTCCATTTGAACTTTAGATCTAATTTACTCATTTTCTCATGTATTAAAATGATCTCATAAATGGTTGAACGACATGGATATAGCACATGCATCATGGTGGGCCCCACCATTCAAATAAGGGACGGTGTAGATAACGCATATACATAGGGAGTGGGTCCCACCGTCGGATGGACGGCATGTGTAAAACACATACATCATGCGGGACCTACAACTTTGCTGATGTTGAGGGAGAGGAGAGAGAGAGAGAGAGAGAGAGAGAGAGAGAGAGAGAGAGAGAGAGAGAGAGAGAGAGAGAGAGTGTGAGAGAGCAGCACGTGGCTGCCTCTCTTTTTGCTTTTTCTTTTTTCTCTTTTTTTTTTTCCTTCTTTTTCATCTCTGACACATCCAAAGGTGGGTCCCACGTAGGGCCCACCACAGTATCATATGTGATATAATATATATATATATATATATATATATATATATAATATAATATAATATAATATATCATATATAGGATATAATATAATATATATAATATATATAATATATGTTTAACGTCCAGGCCGTCCAGGGCTTGGACGGTCGCACGAATCAGGGAGGGCCCCACACGTGGGGGCTGGGTCCTGCCGTCCAGTGATGGTGCACGGTTTGGATCAAAGACATACACCAAAGTGGGGCTTGCCAACTGGATGGACGGTGTGGGTAGGTCCCCTGGAGTTCACACTTCACTGGCAGCCACCTCTGCCAAGACCTAAGCGTTAAACGAGGTTCTTTCACTCTATCTACCACATGAGCCATGGGGGCCCACCGTTGAAACAAGGTATCTCGAGCCATGGATTTGGGCGTGGAAATGGGCCCCACATGGACATGGTCCACCGTCCAGAACGGTGGACGGTTTGGATAAGATCCATACACCATGGTGTGGCCCATCTAGACGAATGGAGGGAGTGGGTCAGTCCACACCCATGTTAGTACCCACTCCATGTTAGCACACCCACGTCAGTGCACCACCCCCCCCCCCCCCCCCCCTGTCAGTTAACACTTCACTTTTTATCCACCTCCACTGACGGACGGTGGCATGCCTCATCAAGGTGGGTCCCACCTGGCCCACCTGTGTGTTTCCCTTCCATCCGGGTGGCCCACTATTTGGATGGCCCATACCAAAAAAAAGGGTCAAGGTGGCCCACTACATGGATGACCTGGATGAGATACACACATCATAGGTGAGCCATGATCATAGGGAAGAAGAAAGAGAGGATGAGAGGAAAAAAAAAAAAACACCGGGAAAGATGGAGGGGCCTCGCCACTATGGGGCCCTCTTTGATACAAAGCCTACATCAAGGTGGGTCCCACCATAAGTGGGCCCTTACATCACAAAGAAGGTAAAGGAGTGGAGGTCCAAGATCACCCACCGGCTTCTACTTGCACCCTAGGCTTCCTTAGCTTCTTAGCTTCAATTCCAATGGAGGAGATGAGGTTTGGATTGTTGAGATGGGAGATGAAAGGGTAAGAAAGGTGGGCCACACTTATGTCTCTCTTGCAGTGGAAGAGCTTGGACGTATGAAGGTTTTGGGTTGCTTGGAATGTGTTTTGAAAATGAAGAGAGAGAGGTTTTAAAGAGAGAGGGATAGATGGGTGTTGGAGTGATGGATGTGTTGATGTGGTGAGTGATGGGTGTAAGAGCCATTTTTTGACTTTGGGGTTGCTTGGTGTAAGAAAAGTATGGGCTTGTGTAAGAACTTTTTGAATTTGGGGTTGCTTGGGAATGAGTGAAAGATGATGTGTACTTGACGTGTACTTGACATGATGGGATTAATTGATTGATTGATTGAGGTGACATCTCGTAGAGATTCTCTCGAAATTCACACGCACGGCGTTTTCCTCTCACCGAACACTAGCCCACATCTCCTAGCCAGAGTATCGGATCGGCGCACAAGACGTGGCATCGGAACCGCGGCGACGACGCGGTAGCTAAGGTACTAGTTTTACGTTGAATCGATTCAGGTTGACGGCATGTGGATCAGGGTCGCGCGCATATGCCAGTTAAGGGTCGAAGGTTGCCGGAATTCGACCGGGAAGACCACGGAAGCCTACGGAATGGTATGGTCTAAGATACGGGGCTTATAGCTCTTCCATCTCTAAAAAAAAATTCGTCATCAAAATTTACACAATCATAGCAACTAGTAATGACTCACGAGGGAGAAGAAACATAACATCACTATATAAAATTAGAGATAACATACAAAATACAAACATGATCAATCATCAAAGAGGTGGGGATAGCGCTCTCGAATCTCAGCCTCACGCTCACAGGAAGCCTCCTCAACAGAATGGTGACTCCACTGAACCTTCACCAACAGAATGAACTTAGTCTGGAGGACCTGCTCTTTCCGGTCAAGGATACGGACAGGCTACTCAATATAGGAAGCGTCCTCAAGAACCTCTAACGGTTGCCAATTAATAACAGGAACAATGTCTGACCCACACTTCCTCAACATAGAGACATGAAAAATGTTGTGGACGCCAGACAACTGAGATGGCAAGGCAAGCCGATAAGCCACGACGCCAACGCGCTCAGTGAACTCAAAAGGTCCTATGAATCTCGGGGCAAGCTTGCCCTTCGCTCCAAATCAAACTATGCCCTTCATGGGCAAGACCTTGAGATACACATGGTCCCCTACATCAAACTCTAAGGGACGACGTCGACGATCAGCAAAACTCTTCTGCCGGCTCTGAGTTGTGTGCATCCTCTTCCTGATGATATCAATAGCCTCTGATGTCTCCTGCATAAGCTCGGGACCTAAGAAACGGCGCTCTCCAACTTCGGTCCAACAACTCAATGATTTTCATTGTTTGTCATATAATGCCTCGAAAGGAGCAATGCCAATGGTCGCCTGATAGCTGTTGTTGTACGCGAACTCAGCCAATCGCAAATGCTCATCCCAGCTACCCCCGAAATCAATCGTGCAGGCCCGAAGCATATCCTCAAGGATCTGGTTGACCCACTCGGTCTGGCCATCGGTCTGCGGATGGTACGCGGTACTAAGCTGCAAATCAGTCCCCATCGCTCTCTGGAAGCTCCCCTAAAACTGAGACGTGAACCTCGGGTCTCGGTCAGAAACTATCAAGATTAGAATGTCATGCAGTCTCACAATCTCCTCGACGAATAACCTCGCAAGCCGGTCCAAAGGCCAAGTCACACGAATCACAATAAAATGTACCGACTTCATCAGACGATCCACAACAACCCATATAGCGTCATGACTGCGCTGAGTCCTCGGCAAACCCATAATGAAATCGGTCGACACGTGCTCCCACTTCCACATCGGGACGCTCAACGGCTGCAATAGACCAGGGGGTCTCTGATGATCGGCCTTGACACGCTAGTACGTGTCACACTCGGCCACAAAACTGGCGATCTGGCGCTTCATCCCCGTCCAAAAATACTGTCGCCTCATGTCACGGTACATCTTCGTCGAGCCAGGGTGGATAGAAAATCACGATCGATGTGCCTCGATCATAAGATCTCTGCGTAACTCATGAATATCCGGGACACATAATCGGCCTCTGAAGCGAAGTCTACCATCTGTACCAATCTGCCAATCTACCTGACTCTCAGATGCCACCTCAACCATATAACTCTGCAACGACTCATCAGCCTGCTGAGCCTCAATTAGCCTTGCGACAAGAGAGGGTTGAATCGACAGGCTCGATAACTGCACGATAGAAGACTGCAGGCCGAACTCAAAATCATACTTTTCCACGTCCTCAAGCATCCGCTACTCCTTAACCATCATATGCACCACCAGGCCTCGTGGCTGACGACTGAGGGCATCTGCCACCACTTTTGCCTTGGTCGGGTGGTACTGAAGATCGAAGTCATAGTCCTTCAGGAACTCCATTTAAAGCCTCTATCTCATGTTCAACTCAGACTGTGAGAAGAGGTACTTCAAGCTCTTGTGGTCGGAGAAGAGCTCGAACCTAACCCCATAGAGATAGCGCCTCCACACCTTCAGTGCGAAGATAACTGCAGCCAGCTTCAAATCATGCATGGGGTAGTTCAGCTCATGGATCTTGAGCTGGCGAGACGTGAAGGCCACGGGTCTCCAGTGCTGCATCAGGACAACACCCAAGCCAATATGCGAAGCATCGGTAAATACAATAAATCCGTCACTCCCAGGGGGAAGAGTGAGGACAGGAACGGACGTGACGCGGTCCTTCAACTCCATAAAAGCTCGCTCACAAGCGTCGTTCCAAATAAACTCTGCGCCTTTCCGAGTCAACCTGGTTAGCGGAGTTGTAATACGAGAGAAACCCTCAATGAAACGTCGATAATAGTCCGTTAAACCAAGGAAACTGCGGATCTCAGACGCAGTCGTGGGCTGGCCCCACTGACGCACTGCCTCAACCTTCGAGGGGTCTACTACGACGCCCTCCCTCGTCACCACATGACTGAGAAACTTCACCTCCTCCTGCCAGAACTCACACTTCTCTAGCTTCACATACAACTGGTGTGCGCGGAGGGTTTGCAATATAACCTCTAAATGCTGCTCGTACTCCTCACGAGTCCTCGAATAGATCAGAATGTCATTGATGAAGACTACGACAAACTGATCGCGATAAGGGCGGAAGACCTCGTTCATCAACTGGTTGAAGACTGCGGGCACATTGGTTAGTCCGAAGGACATGACCTGAAACTCAAAATGGCCATAACGCGTCCTAAAAGCCGTTTTCGAAATGTCCTCCTCTCGGACCCGAATCTGATGATAACCGAAATGCAAGTCAATCTTCGAAAAGAACTGTGCACCCTGCAGCTGATCAAACAAATCATCAATCCTTGGGAGCGGGTACTTGTTCTTGATCGTGACCTTATTGAGCTTGCGGTAGTCTACGTAGAGCCTCAACGAGCCATCCTTCTTCTTCACGAAGAGTACCGACACTCCCCACGGCGAACTGCTCGGACGGATAAAGCCCAACTCGCGTAACTCATCCAACTGCTTCTGCAGTTCCCATAACTCCAATGGTGCCATACGATATGGGGCTTTCGAAATAAGCGTGGTACTGGGCACGAGATCAATCTGAAACTTGGTGAGTCAGTGAGACGGTAATCCCAGAATCTTCTGAAATACATCGGAAAAATCACAAACAATCGGCATCTGATTAATACAAGCGGCAATAGGCTCCTCATCGGCACAAGACATCAAGCAAGACAATGGCTCTCCCCGGGGCTCTGCAACGAACTAAAACTGCGGCAAGGCTGGTATACAGAATGTGACGATCCTCACGGAGCAGTCCAAGATAGCGTGATACTCGGCAAGCCAATCCATCCACAGGATAACATCAAAATCCGACATCGGCAGTACGTATAAGTCGGCAGGCAAGAAAATCTCTCCCACTAGCACGGGGCAAGACGAATAGAAGCGGCCTAATACTGTAGTCTTCTCCAAGGGCGTCGATACGGTCAATCCCTCTCGAGCAGACTCTGTCAGCAATCCAGTCAAACGGCAGAATCCCTCGGACATAAACGAGTGCGAAGCACCAGAATCAAATAGAAACCGAGTGATGCATGCAGAGACTGGAAGTATACCCTCAACGACTCCTCCAGACAACTAAGGATCCTGCTGGGCTGCGTAAAATCTAGCTTGAGCCGGCTGGGAAGGTGCCTGTACCCTCTAAGCGTGTTGCTGCTACTAGGGTCGCTGAGGCGGTCGAAAATGCTGCCTCTGCTGCGGCGGTCTCGGAGGCTAGTGCTGATGCTACTGCTGAGGTAGCCTCGGTGGTGGGGGCTGCTGTCGCTACTACTGTGCGGGTCTCTACTGCTGTTGTGGTGGAGGTCTCTGCTGCTGCTGCGGCCTCGGCTGTTGTGGACCTCTCGTCTGTTGCTGCTGCTAGGGGCGAGGACACTCCCACATATGGTGTCCCGTCACACCGCACCCAAAATAGATGTCGGTAAACTGCATCGGAGGTGGTGCTGCATGTACTGCTGGCGCTAGGAAGGCTGGGCGACCTGTGCGCCCCTGCTGCTGCGATTCACCGGAAGGATCGTGCCTCTTCCGGTCTCTCCTCTAACCACGATCATACTGAGAACCGGCCCACTTAGCCTCAAATATTTGGGCCTTTCGTACCACTCCCTCGAAAGTCGGGAGCTCATGCCCAATGACACGGTCTCAAAGACCGTAACACAAGCCATCCTCAAATCGGCGGGCTCTCTGCTCCTCGTCATCTACCAATTATGGCGCAAATCTAGATAGCGCTACAAAATGAGCGGCATACTGAGCCACCGTCATATCACCCTGTACCAGGGCCTTGAACTCGAACGCTCACTGTCGTTGGATGTGATCAGGAAAGTGCTACCGGTCAAACAGATCAATAAAGTCCTCCCAGGTCCACACAAAATCGGTGCCCGCTACTCGGGAGACTAACGTCCACCAATGCTCAGCTTCACTATGGAGAAGAAATACGGCTAATCGGACTCACCGATCGGTCGTGCATCCCATCGTATCAAATATCTTCTCCACATCAAAGCGTCATCTCTTAGCTGCCGTCGGGTCTGGCTAGCCCTGAAAACGTGGGGGATCGAGTCGTCGGAACTCCTGAAGAAGGGCACTCTCGCGATCCTGCTTAGCCTGATCTGGTAAAACAACGGGGTGTCTGCCCTGCCCCTGAAGTGCGGTCGTCACAGTTTGTAACATCTGCTGTAACTGGGAGACACTCACGGACATGGTCGGATCCGTACTGGTCTCTAGTAAAGGAGCTGCATCCATAGGCTGGGCAGTAGGAATCTCTGGTGGTGGAGTGAAAACAGTCGGTGGTAGTGCGGGAGTCTCAGGTGGTGGTGCGGGAGTCGATCGGGTCACTCTCCTGGGCATCTTGTCCTATAGGAAAGAGAAAAGGCACCTATCAACTTTGAAAAGTACTCGAAGGCATGCACGTTAAGGGTCTGTAATAGAAAATCACTAAGCTATCTGGACTTGGGACTCAATCATTCTGAATTCATAGCAGACATGTAATATTGTTCTTATTTATTCCCGAGTTATGCTCTGATACCAACTTCTGTCATGCCCCAAACTTGGAAACCGGGCTCACAAAATTTTCGATCGCAGAATCCGGCGCCGACAGCCTCCGCAGAACCCCATTCTCGGCTCCCAGCACCCATTCGCCAGGTTCTGATCCTAAGATGCTACGAGGAGGATTTCCAATATCAGTTTAATTCACAATAAGCATAACCAAAGGTATAACCCACAAACAACAACCAAAAACTCTATCACATTTCCACTATGATAAAAAAACTTTACAAGTACAATGAGCATAAATGAAAATACAATGATAAAGGACAAAAGCTCCAAGACAATCTGCCACGCGCTCTAGCCTCAACGCTGTTGCGGTCCAACATCACCTTCACGCAACGGTCGTGCATAAGCTTATAGAAAGCTTAGAGGGTGGTGAAAGTGTGTGCGCAAGGTAGTAATGAAGTATCAAAGTAATGCGAAACATGCTGATGAATCCATGAATACCGTCAACCGTACCAAGGTTATGCGATGCAAGGCATGAATGATGTCGGCCGTACCAAGGCCATGCGATGCAAGGTACAACTCAAGCATACAAATCCTCATTTAAGTCTACATATCAATACAACTCAACTCTGGGATATCACCGGGGTCTAGTATACTCTAAACCAGATTGCCGCCTCATCACGCGCATTAAGGTAAGTGGAAGAGACCTCACTATCTGCCTGCCAATATAGGGCGTGGCTCATCGATAGCGGACCCATTCCTCGAGCTGGTCAAACTCAGCCTAGCTTTGCCCCCTCCACTCGGATGTGTAAGGCCACACCCCCTTCCAACCGACCACGACACAGTGGAAAACGCTGCCGTCTGGTAATCGGCACTCGGCGCTCATGCACCCACTCGGTCTAGACATTGGAGCAACCTCTTGGTACCATAAGAGTTTAGGGACTTTCACCTAGGGATATCTATAACATCCCATGTAGAACACGATTTTTGGTATCTAATCCTACCAACTACGATATGCCTATGGCGGCTATGACCCTAATGTCGCTAGGGCGTACAGTAACCATATCACACAATGCGAATGCATGAATCACACTATCCAGTCATGCAGCAATCTTGCGCGTATCATGCGGTCATGTAGGGCAACACCGCCTATCCGGGAGCCCCTAATCAATCTGCCCGAAGGCATATGCTATGATCAGTCACTTCTCATATCAAGCATACATATGATGCGTATAATCATGAATCAGGAACTATACTAAACATGTTATATGGTGATGGTTGTTGTTCATAACAAAGATGGGCCTAGACGGCCTACAAGTATGGGCCTAACAATGGGCCTTATGGAGAATTTATAATGCAGATATTTAACCAACATTATTCTTACAATGTGGACGTCAAACCATCATTGCTCCCAAAACACGACTGCCATAAACATCATTACTCAAACCATGGTAGGGTTACACATTGTAATGGACTTGTGTACATCCTATTGGGCCTCGACCCATGGGCCTTAGTTACATCAAATGGACCCCATAACATGGGCTTCATATATATTAATGTGGGCCTCAACGGATGGGTCATAACTACATCAAGATGGGCCTAATCAAATGGGCCTCAATTGAATGGACTAAATCAATCGGGCCAAGTCAAATGGGCCGAGTCAAATGGGCCTCAAGTATATCAAATCGGGCCCACCCTCATATATTTTTGAGATCCGACCTATTCACAAGTTAACATAGAGATAAATGAAATGAAAACAAATATCGACTCAATTGGAAACTAATGCTGCCATTAGCAGTTGAGCGGTGGATGCCACGGTCCACTATTTAAATGGTGGGGTCCATTTGAACTTTAGATCTAATTTACTCATTTTCTCATGTATTAAAATGATCTCATAAATGGTTGAACGACATGGATACAACACTTGCATCATGGTGGGCCCCACCGTTCAAATAAGGGACGGTGTAGATAATGCATATACATAGGGAGTGGGTCCCACCGTCGGATGGACGGCGTATGTAAAACACATACATCATGCAGGACCTACAACTTTGCTGACGTTGAGGGAAGGAGAGAGACAGAGAGAGAGAGAGAGAGAGAGAGAGATAGAGATAGATAGAGAGAGTGATAGTGATAGGGGAGAGAGAGAGAGAGTGAGAGAGAGCAGCATGTGGTTGCCTCTCTTTTTGCTTTTTCCTTTTTCTCTCTTTTTTTTTTCTTCTTTTTCATCTCTGACACATCCAAAGGTGGGTCCCACGTAGGGCCCACCACAGTATCTTATATGATATATAATATATATTATATAATATAATATATCATATATAGGATATAATATAATATATATAATATATAATATATATATATTTAACGTCCAGGCCGTCCAGGGCCTAGACGGTCGCACAAATAAGGGAGGACCCCACATGTGGGGGGTGGGTCCCGCCGTCCAGTGATGGTGGACGGTTTGCATCAAACACATACACCAAAGTGGTGCCCACCAACTGGATGGACGGTGTGGGTAGGTCCCCTGGACCCACGTCCGTTCACACTTCACTGGCAGCCACCTCTGCCAAGACCTCAGCGTTAAATGAGGTATCTTTCACTCTATCTACCACGTAAGCCATGGGGGCCCACCATTGAAACAAGGTATCTCCACTCAGTCTGCCAGCGAGCCATGGATTTGGGCGTGGAAATGGGCCCCACACGGACATGGTCCACCGTCCAGAACGATGGATGGTTGGGATAGACCCATACACCATGGTGTGGCCCATCTGGATGGATGGAGGGAGTGGGTCAGTCCACACCCATGTCAGTACCCACTCCATGTTTGCACACCCATGTCAGTGCACACCCCCCTGTCAGTTAACACTTCATTATTTAGCCACCTCCACTGACGGACGGTGGCATGCCTCATCAAGGTGGGTCCCACCTGGCCCAACTGTTTTGGATCAGGCTAATATATGTGTTTCCCTTCCATCTAGGTGGCCCACTATTTGGATGTTCCATACCAAAAAAAAGGGTCAAGGTGGCCCACTACTTGGATGACCTGGATGAGATACACACATCATAGGTGGGCCATGACCATAGGGAAGGAGAGAGAGAGAGGAAGAGAGAAAGAAAAAAAAAAACACTGGCAAAGATGGAGGGGGTCCGCCACTATGGGCCCCTCTTTGATACAAAGCCTACATCAAGGTGGGTCCCACCATAAGTGGGCCCTTACATCACAAAGAAGATAAAGGAGTGGAGATCCAAGATCACCCACCGGCTTCTACTTACACCCTAGGCTTCCTTAATTCCTTAAATTTGATTCCAACGAAGGAGATGAGGTTTGGATGGTTGAGATGGGAGATGAAAGGGTATGAAAGGTGGGCCACACTTGTGGCTCTCTTGGAGTGGAAAAGCTTAGACGTATGGAGGTTTTTGGGTTGCTTGGAATGTGTTTTGAAAATGAAGAGAGAGAGGTTGTAAAGAGAAGGATAGATGGGTGATGGAGTGATGGATGTGTTGATGTGGTGAGTGATGGGTGTAAGAGCCCTTTTTTGACTTTGGGGCTGCTTGGTGTAAGAAAAGTATGGGCTTGTGTAAGAACTTTTTGACTTTGGGATTGCTTGGGAATGGGTGAAAGGTGATGTGTACTTGACATGTACTTGACATGATGAGATTGATTAATTGATTGATTGAGGTGACATCTTGTAGAGATTCTCTCGACATTCGCACGCGCGGCGTTTTCCTCGCATCGAACGCTGGCCCACATCTCCTGGCCAGAGTATCGGATCGACACGTGAAACGAGACATCGGAACCGCGACGACGGCGCGGTCGATAAGGTACTAGTCTTAGGTTGAATCGATTCAGGTTGACGGCATGTGAATCAGGGTCGCGTGCATATGCCGGTTAAGGGTCGAAGGTTGCCGGAATTCGACTGGGAAGACTGCGGAAGCCTACGGAACGATACAGTCTAGGATACGGGGCTTATAATAAGAAAACTCAAACGAATTGTAAAGGGTGGCGACCCTTGGATGTGTAAAATTTTCTTTAAAATATATATACTCGTTTCTTATTGTTCTTTTTATTATTGCCTATTCCATTTTTTTAAAAAATAGAAGTATAAAAGTTTATAAAATTCTAGATTTTCAAAACCTTATCAATAATTCCCATCCAGATATTGTAAAGTTCTAAAAAGTATAAATTTAATGGTTAAGATGTTACTATTGGGTGATTGTAGAAGCACATAGAGATGAATCAAACAAAGTATTCCAACCTCACAATCAAGTCCAATCACAAACACTTTGAATTTAACGTGGAAAAACCCTTGCGGGAAAAAAACTACGTCACAAAGTAACAGTAATGCACTATGAAAGAAAAAATTACAAGAGATAGAGATTACCCAATTTGAACCAGCCTCGAATTCCCCTTACAGTCCTTGAAACCCTTTGAAACGAATTAGAAATCCCTGAGATACACCTTATTCCTGATTACACCCATATATATAGCCTCTATGAGAATCACAATCGAAACGGGAAACAAAACCGACACTGACGCAACTTTATGTAACTCTGCGCACACATTCGATGACACATTTGATGGCACTTCGATGGCATCAACAAATTGTCGATGGCATCGAATACCCTTGATATCATCAAGCAGAACACCAAAACATTTCAATGACTAAACATGAACTTTCTGAATTTTTCTGATGGCATCGAGCTATCATCGACATGCCTGTTGATTTTCAGATTTTAAGACATCAATAACAATCTCCACCATGTCTTCAATATACGATCTTCATTGCTAATTTTTCCTCATCTCTAATTCTGCCTTGCATAATATCTTCACTATCGCTTCTCATGCATACTCCGTCTTCCATTTTCCATTTATGCCTTCGCCAAGCCTAAAGAAGTTACACATAACTTGAACTTCTCTATGGGAATCACCTTGATGAGCATGTCAGCTAGATTCACGTTCGTGTGAATTTTCTCTAAACTTCGCCTCATTTCTCGAGCACTTGTCAGATACAATGGTGCAAACATCAATATGTTTAGTACGTGAGTGATCAATAGAGTTTTTAGCCTAATTGATCGCGTTTTCGCTGTCATAATTAACCGACATGGCCTCATGCTGAAGCCCCAACTAATTTATTATCTCCCTCAACCAAACACCTTCCTTGAATGCTTTTGTCATTGCCATATACTTTGCTTCGGTCGTGAAAAGCTCCACCACATATTGAAGCTTCGACATCTAACTGATCGCTCCACCTATTAGAACAAACGAGTAACCAAAAGTTAACCATTTAGTATCCATATTTCCTACATAATTAGAATCCACATATCCTACTAAATTGGCCCCTGATCTCTCAAATGTTAAGAAGTAGTTCTTTGTACCTCGAATGTATCCAAGTAGTCATTTCATTGTTTCCTAGTGTGACTTTCCAAGGTTAGACATGCATACCGCATGTGAAATATCTAATGTCGTACATACCATGGCATATATCAACTTGCCAACTGCGCTTGAATAAGGCACACAATATACATTCTACTTTTCTTCATCGGTTTTAGGACACTGTTCAGAAGAAAACTTAAAATGACCTACGTGAGGAAAACTAATCGACATTGCCCTGTCCATCCCATACTTCACCAATACCTTCTCAAGATATTCCTTTTGAGATAACCAAAGCCTACTCATTTTCTTGTCTCTATGTATATTAATGCTAAGAACCCTCTTTGCAGCTTCTAGATCTTTCATCTCGAATGTTCCTGATAACCGAGTCTTCAATAAATTGATTTCATATATGCTATGATTGGCGATCAACATGTCATCAACATACAAAACCAAGATAATGAATTTTTCATTACTTAGTGTCTTGTATTAAACACAATGATCCTATTCACTCATAAATTTCTGACTGACAATGAAAGAATCAAACTTTTTATACCATTGCCTAAGCGACTGTTTTAGGCTATACAACAACTTATTCAACTTGGAAACCTTGTTCTCTTCCTATTTTATTTTGAAGCCTTCTAGTTGCTTCATATAAATCCGCTCTTCTAATTCCCCGTGAAGGAAGGCAGTCTTCACATCCATTTAGTCTAGCTCGAGATCGTATTGGGCAATCAGTGCCAACACGAATCTGATAGATACTTGCTTCACCACATGTGCGAATATCTCAGTAAAGTCAATACCTCTCTAAGCATATCTGTAATGCCCCAGACTTCGGGGGTCGAGCTGTAGTCGACTCCTGAGGTCCCGAGTGTTACTTATGCTTTTATGAGATGCAAGCATTTAGTACATTTAGTCGGGTATCTCAGTAGACATACAATTAAGCTAGATAATGCAATATACTCTGAAATAAAAACATCAAAACATCTTAATTAACATAAACAACTAGCCATATTCATTCAGGGTACAAGATGAAAGCTGAGTAAAATGTATGGTTCCAAATATGCAAAACATGTCAACCCTAAAATCCTATCGATGGTCGAAAGTGTCCTACATCAGCCCTCCCAGCATCTGGAAGTATGAAAGATCCTCCTTTGAGTCCACATGTCTCTTCCAACGCGTCGAACTCCAAAGTACTTGCATTTATGATAGGGTCTAGTTGGTGTTTTAAAATATTGTCCCAAAGTGGGAGTGGGTGATCAACTTAGTGGTTCCATTAATGTCAAGTTACACATTTTATCAATTCCACAAGTACAATAGATGATAAAGCATATTAAACACTCAGTTCCTAAGTACTCCTATTAGTGCACGCGCATGCTATCATGGGATGATGCATGTCCTCACATTCCAACACTCCCTTATAATCGACTCTGACACCTCATTCGCAAATGCCAACTTACCACAACTTATCCTAATGCAATGCGATGAATGTTCATGTTAGCTGACTATTTAATTAAGTCTGTTCATCCAACAAGATTGGAGAAGTTGAAACACCTCCATTTAATCAATGGCCTTACCCAAATCACTTGGCCTAGGGCATCCATAGTGGCCCCATACCTGCGATCCTTGATCCGTTTGAGTTCGTTACTCCCAGGTGAATTCATACGATAGGCAAGATTGTAAAATGAATTTGCTTAAAATCACTACCTAGGGGGGCTCATCACCCTAGCGTAGGATGACAGCACGGACACAGTGTCCCATACCACCATGCCCAGCTCCCGAGTCTCGGGGATCATATCACTAACGATTAATATTAGGCCTCTCAAGGGCATGGAGATTTAGCAAGCATGATCATACATGGTGAAGACACACGGTTGGTCGATTGTTAGGCTAATTTGGTTGACTCAGACTAACTGCGGCGTAATCGGCATTGGGTGCAACCATCCCGCGTAGTTTGAGTACTGCCAGTTATTCGCACTCGTCTCGAATCAATTAGATTAGTCTGGGACAGCCAACCCAATCGGGGCCGCCATCGTAGATTTGTGGTTTACCGGCCAACCCGACTACTCAGGTACTCTCTGTTAGTCAATCACACTAATAAATTGACTACCATGACTACAAGGAGGGATATAACTAGTAGATTAGAAAATCTTACTTTATAGTGCATTTCATGTAACATGCAGGTGGCATTACACTAAGATAGCAATTCATGGAAAGTACGTGGCCATACAAGTGTGCACTGGTTAACATGTATTTATATACGCATTACACAAATCATTAGTCAATACTAATTAACATGCATTAGTCCATATCTTACCCAAATCAATAATCAACACTAATAATCATGCATTCGTATACGATTACACAAATCATTAGTCGACACTAATTAACATGCATTAGTCCATACATTACCCAAATCAATAATCGACACTGGTTAACATGCATTCGTCTACGCATTAAAAAAAATCATTAATCGACATTGGTTCGATAAAGGGCAACCTAAGGGTAATGGCCCGAACATTGGGTTGGTGAGTCAGGTTTGGGCTTGCTCCTAGTTCTGGGGTCTCACGGATTAGCTCACTAGCATCTTGTACCAAGACGGTTGTCTTGTAAGAGCTCATGCATTTGGTCCTCAAGGACCAATTTCTAAAAAGGGTTTGCTGATTACCTCTAGTTGCCGGGGAGGTTTTGACAATGCAGCGTGGTGCGCCGACGTCTCCGGCTAGTGGCGGCAAGACGAATCCTCCTAACCAACTCATCTCTCACATCTCTTCCCTTCTCTTCTCTTCTCCCTCTTTGTTCACCACCCCAAGTATAGGGTTGCGATGTAGTAATACACTCAGTAAGACTGAGGTCGAATCCACAGGGACCGAACCTTGTACGCAATCTGAAAGTAACTCGAACAAGAACTAGAATAAGATTTAATCTAAATCAGGAGAAAGTAAGAGAATAATGATGAATTATGAAAATAAAACTTGTAAAATTCAAAGGTGGGAAACTAGGGTTTCCGAGGATCCACTTGTAGAGAACAGGGAGATCTATGCTTGATTCACGAACACAGCTGGATTTATAGTCCCATCTTCATCCAATTGGAAGATATAACCTTAAAAATCAAATCTGAACTTCCTTTGATCCAGTTTTCAAGAGATGAGAGGTATGAGAATTAGAATTGATTCCATCACAAAATCATGCCCATGAGACAAAGCAAACAACAGAATTTAACCAATCCACAACCAATCTGAAAGAGTTATGAACGTTAGGAAGGATTCCATCATCTAACCATGTCCATGAGAAGATGGTGACCAACGGGGCTTCCTAACTTCATAATCATAATAATGAAAAGAACATACTCAAAGCTATCATAGATCCATTGTAATTTAAGTCACAATAAACCATTAAAAACTATGAATATTCCTTCTAATCAAACCAAAATCAAGGATTGTTCAATGTAACATGAATCAAAGCCATAAACAACGCCCCATCACGCTACAAGCTTCACCTCTTAGCCCTAGCTAAGAGGTTTAGCTCATCATAGACATGATGTTCTAAATCTAGGGAAAATGACATCAAAAGGAAGGAAAAACCGAAGAAGAGGGAAGAAGAATGGATACTCGATGCCGCCACACTCTTTCTCTGTCTCTCTTGTGCTCCACGTTCACCCACATCCCAGGACACCCTCTCCACATCTTTCTCTCTCCTCTTTACAGCCATAGGGAGTCGATGGAGTGGAGAAGTTAGTGGAAGAGGCGGTGCAGAGGCTTTATGCAGCGAAAAAGGATTGCACAATGAAAACGGAAGGCGTCTTGCATTTGGATTGGAGTTTGGGCATACAGGAGATCTAATCGGGTGTCTATCCCATTCAGACTCCTTGGTGATGGTCGACTGCCCCAAAGGAAGATTTTGAACGGTTGGGATCGTCGGTCAGATCCTAGCCAAGACCACAGAATAGCCCACAACGTCCGAACATCCGGACGTGTGTAGGTCTTTACTCAAGTTACGCTGAAATGCTCGGTGGGCCCCACGGTGTTGTTTTTAGAGAAATCCACCCTGTCCATTGGATTCCTGGTGCTATTTCAGTCGAAAAGGGGTGGTTTTGGTCGAGTTTGGTGTGGCCCAAAGGATCGAATCTTCCTGTCGTTCATCTTGCGTTTGACGACGATCTGTGTGTGTACACGTGCATGAGACCAAAAGGACTCCATGGCTAGGGTCGTGGCCACCCCCTGGATCGAACGGATGGTCCTGATCGTCCAAATGATTGATAGTGGTGACCCACTACACTCGTCCGTGCGGACGCTGGTGGAAACAAAAACGAAATTTCCATTTTCAAAGAAAGAGATCGGGTCAGCGTGCACTGACCCGTCTCTTGGTTTCGGTGCACGGCTGGTGCACTTGTGCACTGTGCACACAACACTCAAGGTGGGGTCCACTGTGATGTTCATGATGAATTCATTCCGTCCATCCCTTTTCTCATCTAATTTAAGGGGTTGAGACAGAAATTGAGGCATATCCAGAGATCAGGTGGGCCCCAAATCAATGATTTATGGGTTGTTCTATCCATTGGGCCACTTCCATAGGGATCTAAGAGCTGAATTTCGATGCGTACAGTTAATTTAGGGTCCTTAGGCCATATATAAAGTTTCGATCCAAACAAATGGTGGGAACCCTGTGATGTTGCATTTAGGACAACTTTCAGGCCCCTTTAATTTCAATCACTTGATTTTCTCGGATCTTTGGCATGTAAATTCTTCAATCTCGGTCCCCTAAGATCGGTCCCTTGCCTTGGTGATTCTTGAGCATTAAATCCATGCTTTTAACACCCTTTTTCAATCCAAGCCTTTAAATTCACCTTGCAACAAAAACATGATTAAGATAGAATGTTAAGCATTATCAAGTTCATAAAACCATGTGATAACTGGGGTCAAATATGCAATATTTGACCCTCAATACTCTCCCTTTCCTTGCAATAAAATTTCGTATGAGAGTGAGGGGGTGGTAAATAAGGCTATTTATAGTGCCAAAAGTGTACATAATAACCCTGGTTCTCCTTTTCCTATTAAACTTGCCTTGAGGGAGGTTGATTTCGATTTATAGGGTCCTTTCAGGGGCCCACTGGATCATTCGTGTCAAGGGAAAGGTTCCCCACTATAGGATCTATGGTTTGTCGAAATCAGGCGGTAATAAGGTACTTCGATCGATCGTGGGGATCCCACTTGCGACGGATGGTCATCAGTGATCGATTGGGGACATGGCTTTACGGATATGAGTGGGGAAATATCCTTAATTCGGTCCTCGAGTTTAGCTGCAATCCGACGGTCGAAGGATCACAACTTTGTAAAAGAGTAGGGGGTGTATTGTACTTAAATTTCTAATTTCAGTCTAGGGGATTCAGGCATTTTAAGCACCCAGTCTCTGACCCAAGTTGAGTACGCACTATCCTGGCTTTCTATCCGCGATGGGCGGCAAGCTCAGTGGGACAGACAATTTTCTATAATTTTTAGCTTAACAAATCTATAATATGTGGTTTAACTCTCATTTGGTTTGTCTAGATGATTCTCGAGAGCGTCAATCCGCCGAGGTTCACTTTGGGTCCCGTTCGTACTTACGTTTAGCTATGTTTATGACGTTATCCTTTCATGATTTGTGGAAGTGGCCGTTTGACATGGCATGTTCCCTTCATTTTAGCTGAACATGGCATGTTTCCGCAAAATTTGCCTTAACTGCCCATGTTGTGAATGAACCAGAATGTACAGCTTCCATAACCGTGCCTGTTACGAGTAGTGGGCTTTCCAATTTGACTATTTAAATAATACCACACATTAAACTTCATTGTTACTTTCAAACGATATCATGGCCATTGAATTGCCTTCTCTAATCGCTGGGGTTGAATCCTTTCTTCAAGAAATTTTAAAGGAAGGGCTGAAAGATTTCTCTTTTTCTTTTATGCCCTTTAATGTGATGAGGTTCGTCATTGATGCCTCATGCTCGCTCGACCTTCATCCCTCGGTCGAGCTAAATAATCGGCTGGAAGGACTACTCAAGAAGTTAAAGTGGCTAACCACCATGGCAGATCGCTACGAGAGAGCCTTCTACTGACATAGTGTAAATAAGTGCCACCTCGACTAGTAAGAAATGGCCGTAAAGGATTTGGTTGAAGTGAGTGGCCAATACAAATGAGCTTGGTACAACAAGTTACGTTGTGTTTAGGCACACCAATTCAACTGATCGATGCTCAAAATGTTGTAGTCGAATCGCTCTAGCGTGATGGACGAACTACATGAACGGGACAACGCCTTTTATGCAAAAGATATGACCGATCCAATGAACTTAGAATTTATAAACGAACAGATCCGTCTATAAAGAACTCGGTCGACAACGAGTTATACTACAAAAAGGGCGGCCGAACTCGAGGTTCACTCAATCATTGTTCATGTTGATCAGTTACTTTACTTCCTGCCACTTATCATCGAGGAAGGAGACAGTTGGGAACCTGCCAAGGAAAAAGATGAAGCAGAGATGCAATCCCTCTTGGAGGAGTTCAAATATCTGAAAGCCTATTTTAATCAGCCTTTATCGTTTTTAAATTTGTCTTTCTTTATATAGTAATGCGATCAATGATTGGCAAAGTAATCAAATAAACTTTTCAAAAACCATCCATCAATATTCAGTCATCATGCACGTCACATTCTGACTGCACATGCATTCATGAGATAGATGACCATTCACATGCTTCACCTGGCCTCCATGTATCAGTATGGCTACTAATACTTAGCCATCCCCTAGGTGTACTCACCATATCTCCCTTGCAGCGATATATCATGTCAAAAGGAATCATTTCTCACTACCTTCCAATGCATGCATCCATAATAACTGCATTTACATCTTAGAAAGCTCATTTGACGCCCTTCCTTTATGTGCATTAACTCTCATTCGCTTTATCTTGTCTATAAAATGGAAACTCTAGGCTTTAAGTCTTCATAACCCAGCGGTCTCTTGTTGAGTGTGAAATATTGCATATTTCCCCCTATTTATACCTTCGTTTGATAAACATGATAATGCTTAATTGATTTAATTATGCGTATTTTCATGTGTGGGGTGATTTCGAGAGCTTAAGGTGAAATCGATACCAAAAGGAAGATTTATTCTCAAAAGATTATTAAATGAAGATTTAGAGATTTGGAAGTCATTAATGAAGAATTCACATGCCAAAGATCCAAGAAAACCAAGTGAAGAATGAAGAGAATCAAAGATTTGAAGTGAAGAAAAGGAATCCTGAAATTGTCCTGAAAACAAACATATTCCTGAAATTGTCATGAAAAAGCATATTCTAAGACTCCAAGTATATTTTGGGAAACTACGCAGAGTGCATAAATATGAGGCAGTTTAAACTCCGAGCCTATTTTGGAAAACTGTGTAGAGTACGTAAATTTGAGGCGGTTTCTAGATTTTTCCAACTAGGTGCGAAAGTTGGAGTTCAGCTATAAATAGGACTCCCTAGGATGCTCCAAAGCATCTTCTAGGGTTTGAAAAGGTCTCAAGGAGTATAGCACAAGGGTGGAGCAGCTACTAAAGAGTTTTCTTTCTTCCCTAGTTTATTTTTCATGATTTATTTAAGAGATTTGGTTTCAAGCATGTCTATGTTGGCTAAACCTCTTAGATAGGGCTAAGAGGTGAAGCTTGTAACGTGTTTAGATGATTATCTTGCTTTGATTCTTGTTCTTATTGGACCTCATTGGTTTCTAGTTTGATATTAAAGGAATATTTTCAGTTTTCTATGATTTATTGTGACTCAAATTACAATAGATGCTGTGATAGCTTTGGATATCTTCTTTTCCTGTTTTGAGATTGTGAGATTGGTAAATCCTATTATTCACCATCGTCTCCTAGGCATGGTAGGGTGATGGAATCCCTTCCAATCATCATAATTCTCCTCTATTGAGAATTAGGTCAATAAAAAGTTCAGATTTGATTTAAATTACTTTATCTTCCAATTGGATAAGATAGGACTCCCATTCCAATTGTGTTCCTTGAATCAAGTAAGGTAGCATCTTGATAGTTACAAGTGGATCCTTAGCACCCTAATTTCCACCTTTAAATTCATAAGTTTTAATCAACATTATTCACCATTACTCTCAATTATTTAGATTTCAATTTAGTTCTTTTTCTAGTTCTAGTTTTAGTTATTTTCAGAATACGTACAAGTTTAGTCCCAGTGGATTTGACCTTGTTCTTACTGAGTTATTACTACAATGCGACCCTACACTTGGGCTTGTGAACAAGTTTTTAGCGCCGTTGCTGGGGACTACAACTACGTTTTTCTGATATTAATTGGTATTAGAATTATGTTAAGATTATGGTTAACTTTTCTACTTTAAAAAAAAAAGGTTATTTTTCTGAAATTGTTTCTAAAAACTAACATGTTTTCTATTTTGTAGGATCCTAACATAGTAATTCTTATTTGGTAAATTTGTTCCAACCCTCTCTTATCTTTTTTAGATCTCTTATTTATTTTAGTTTTCTACTTTTCTTTGTAGGCTCAGTTGTTTAGTTACTTGAGGGCTGAGAGTGTTTCATGCCCAAATGGATCTGTCATAACACTCTACGTCTTTTGAATGAAGGAGGATTAGTCAAAGGGTTGTCTATCCATCACAGGATTAGACACCACTTAAGACCCTTTGAGTCAATAGAAGTGATAGCTGTAAATCAACCTCAACCTCCAATTGATGAAGTTCAAGATAAAAACGAGGTGCAGAATGCACCCTTGCTTCATACTCTACGAGATTATTTACAACTGGCGGGGGTGAGTACACCTTCTTGCATGATATTTCCATTGAATGCAGGAACTATGGATATTAAACCAGGGGTAATTCAACTCCTCCCTAAGTTTCATGGATTACAATTTGAAAGTCCATACTTGCATATGAAAGAGTTTGATGAAATTATATCTACATTACACTTCCAAAACATGTCTGAGGACACAGTTAGACTGAAATTGTTTCCTTCCTCTTTGAAAGAAAAGGTTAAGTCATGGTTACATTCCTTAAGACCAAGGTCCATTGGCACGTGGGCAGATATGATAAGGTAGCTCCCTAAAAAGTTCTTCTCCTATCATAAAATAAATACCTTAACGAAAACAATCATGAATTTTGCGCAAAAAGAGGATGAGACCTTCTTCCAATGTTGGGAGCGATTTAAGGATCTCATAAATTCATGTCCATAACATGGCTATGAAATATAGCATATAACAAGCTTTTTCTATGAGGGATTGACCTCACCCATGCGCCAATTTGTGGAGATGATGTGTCACACCCCAAACCCGAAAATCGGATTTACAGGAATCCCGATCGCCGAATCCAGTGCTAACAGCCTCCGTAGTACCCCATTCTCGGCTCCTAGTGTCCATACGCTAGATTCCGATCCTGGGATCCTATAAGGAGGATTTTCCAATGTATATTTAACTCATAATAAGCATAACCACAAGATTACCCAATTCACAAAGGCAACATCATCATCACATATCCACTAATATAATCATTTGAGTACAATGCTGAAAGGGAAATACATAAATAAAAAATTAAGCTCCAGAAGACCGCTGCACGCTCCAAGCTCAATACTGCTGCAACCTAACATCACCTGCACGCATCTATCGTTCATAAGCTTATAGAAAGCTTAGAGGGTGGTGTAAGTGTGCGCACAAGGTAAGTGTCAAGTATTCAACGCAATGTCATCATCATACAGTACTGAAAATACTAATAATCCAGAAATCGTACAATATCAGAATAAGCAAAATTACTAACAAGATCATAAATTGCCAGAGTAAGCAGAAATACTGGCCAGATCATAAATTATACGATAACAGAGTAAGCGGAAATACGGACAAGTCCATCAGTCAATCAATATCAGAATATGCAATGTGGAACAGTTATGTAATAAGGAGTCATAAAGAGTCAAATATCAGATGCCGAAGATACAATGCAATATACAAATCCTGCTAAGTCTGTCTGGGCCATATAAGTACAGAAACATAGCAACCCAAAATGTCATATGCCTGTGGATGTAATGCAATATGCGATGCGAATGAAATGACCATACTGGAGTGTGAAGTCGGGATGATAGTACATAGTATTGCAAGCTACGGGGTTCACCACAAGGGACTTCTATCCAAACCAGTCCCATACCTAAATTTGGATAGTCAGACTCAACGTGATAAACTCCTGATCTCAGGTTAGTCGCGAGCCCAACCGAAATCCTTGCCATAACGAAGGTACACAACAATTATTTGCGCACCACCAGCCCAAGTGAGTAGTGAATGAATGAATGAATGAGCATGCAAGTCCTACTCAATAAGTCCACATATCAGTACAGTTACTCTCTGGAAAATCACCGGGGTCTATTACACTCCAAACCAGGTTGCCGCCCCATCGCGCGCAACAAGGTGAGTGGAAGAGACCTCACTATCCGCCTGCCAATATCAGGCTCGACTCGTCGATAGCGGACCCATTCCTCTAGCTGGTCAGACTCAGCCTAGCATTGCCCCCTCCTCTCGGGCGGGTAAGGCCGTACCCCCTTCCAACCGACCACCACACAGTGGGAGACGCGGCCTAACGGTATACGGCCCTCATGCACTCATGCATCCACTCGGTCTAAACGTTGGAGCAACCTCTGGAACCAAGAGGGTTTAGGGACTTTCACCCAAGGATATCTATAGCACCCCATGTAGAACAGATTTTCGGTGTCCCATCTAGCCACTCCCGAAATACCTGTGGAGGCTACGACCCTGATGTCACTAGGGGTTACAATAATCATAACACACAATGCAAGATGCATGAGTCAAACAATCCAGTCATGCATCAATCCTGTGCATGCCATGCTCTCATATGGGGCAACTTCGCCTATTAGGGAGCCCTATGAACAACCTGCCCTTTGGCATATGCAATGGTCAATCATATCTCATAACAAACGTGCAGATGATGCGTATGGGCATGTATTATGATGCTATGTTGTCACATACTCATAATCGGTATCAATAACTGGCATCAACCATCGGCCTCGACAATGTGTGTATTTAACCAACATTGCCCCCAAGGAATGACCACATAGAGCCAAACATATAATGGGCCTACGACCTCACACAAAGGCCTAATATACAACACGATGGGCCTTACTTAAGGGCCACATATACACAATAGGTGGACCCTGCTCATGGGCCTAATACATATCACAATGGGCCTCGCCCCATAGGCCATACATGAATACGTCATAATGAGCCTTACCTATGGGCCATGAACACATCACTATGGGCTTTGCCCACGAGCCTCAAATATATGACATGTGGGCCCTACACATGGGTCTCGAATACATCAAATGGGTCATGCATCATGGGCCTACTATGTGTCATAATGGGCCTCAACTATGGGTCTCGTGTACATCATATAGGTCACGGCAATCGGCCTTGGCAATCGAAATCGGCCTCGACAATCGAATCGGCATTCGGCCACGACAATCAGAATCGATCATCGGGATAAATCAATAATCAGAATCGATAAATCGATCATGTCGATCGAAGTCGGCAATTGGTCACGACAATCGGAATCGATCAATAATCAGAATCGGTAAATCAGTCACGTCAATCGGAATCGGCATTCTACCATAGCAATCGGAACCAATGATCGGTATCGACAATCGATACCGACAACCAGCACATAAATAGGGCGGGGTCCATAGATGAACAACCGATCAACCATAATATAAAGATCGGCCCTCGGCCGTGGATATATCCAATCCGGTAACACGGAGCCATCTGTTCATGGTGAATGGGGCCCACTTATTTGGGTTAACCCACTAAGAGGATGATGAGAGTGGGCCTAACAAGGCCTAGGGGAAGGTCACAATGTGGACATTAAACCATCATTGTCCAGCAATGTGGCCATTTAACCAATCATTGCTCCCAAGGAGTGGCCCACATAGGGCCAAACATATAGTGGGCCTCTGGCCTCTCACAAGGGCCTCATACACAACATAATGGGCCATGAATACATCAAGTCGGGCTTCATTTACGGGTCGGAATATATGGTCTTCAAATGCACAATAGGTGGGCCCTTTACATGGGCCATAAATATACATCATGAAGGGCCGCATCTATGGGCCGTCATATACATCAAGTGGATCGCATCACATGGGCTTCATATATGTCAAAGTGGGCCTCAACAACGGGCCACACACACATCAAGATGGGCCTAATCACATGGGCCTCATATAAATTAAAGTGGGCCTCAACAACGGGCCACACACACATCAAGATGGGCCACGACATATGGGCCTAAAGTACATCTCATTGGGCCTTCCCAAATAGGCCGGAAATACATCACAATGGGCTTCATCATATGGGTCATAAATACACAACAGGTGGGCCCTGGACATTGGCCATATACAATTTAAATTAGGCCGTTTAGACCAAACATATACATCACGTGGGTCCCACGTCCCATCTCAACGAATGGACGGAGTGGATATGGAATAAATACATCAAGGTGGGCCACATTGGATGGTGTAGATAAGACACAAAATCAAGGTGGGGGCCCCAAAAGCGACGTACAGATGTGGACGGTGGGAATACAAAATACATAAGGCAAGGTGGGCCCCACCATAACGTTTATTTTCTATCAAATCTGGCCATATAGTCACAAAGACCTAGTTAAAGAGGAAAATCAAATATCATTGATCCAAAACTTCTGTACTCGCAGAGAGTTTTAATGGTGGATGATCAATCCCCACTAATTGCTGTAGTGTGGTCCACCTGATGGATGGTTGGATCTTACACACATTTCACGGTGGGTTCCATCTAGATGGACGGCCAGGATGAAGCAAACACCCCAGGCGAGACCCACAGAACTTGCTGACGCAAGTACAACAGCTACTTGCTACCGGGACCAGCCCACCATCCAAAAGATGGACGGTTTGGATGAAAAATAGATCGGTGGGGGTATAAAACATATACATCACAGCGTGGCCCATGGCACTCGCGGCTACACGTACAACAGCTATTGCAGTAGCTGCTAGCCCACCGTCCATCAGACGGACAGCTTGGATTCAAATAGATGGACAGTTGGAATTTGACCCACTGGCTGACGTAAACACATCAGCTATATGCTGGTGTGGTGGTAGACCAGCCAGCCCTCTCTCACGGTCCCACGTGCTGGGCTCAGCACGGTGTGCGTCCACCAGAGATTTACATACAGCGGGGTGGGTTCCACAGTCCCACGCTGTGGACGGTGGGATAAAACATATACATGACAGTGGGCTCCACCGTCCGCATGGACGGTGTGAATGAAATACATACATCACTGTGGGTCCCATGTGGGGCCCACCATAATGCTTATTTGCAATCCAACCGGTTGATAAGGTCACACGTGCCGGGATGGAAAGGGAAAACAAATTTTAGCTTGATCTAAAACTTCTGTGAACCCAAAAAGGGTTTCAAAGGTGGCCGTTCAATTCCGTTGTTTCCTATGATGTGGGCCACCTGAGATCTAAATGGGGCTGATATTTGGAGAGAGGCCCGCTGCCCTAATGGCCCAGCGAATGGATGGGGTGGATGTATAACACACATCATGGTGGGGCCCACGGCTGGGGGCCGTGGGTCCCTGTCGTACGCCCGCCTGCCCTCCCGCCAGCATGCTTGGCGTCCTTTATCTGTGTCAGCAGCAGCAGCTTTGCTGCTGTGTTTTATTTATTTATTTTTTCTATTTTTTTTTGTTTTTCATATATGGGCTCACAATAGGACGATCCAGTCCATCTGTTGCGTGTGTCCGACGTAGTGGAGGGGTCAGTCCAAGTTTCAAATGCATAAAAATTTTAAGTGGGCCCCAGAAAGTACTTTTATATGTTTTAGCATGTTTTCACATGAATTTTGATGGTGTGGCCTACCAGAGAACTAGATTGGCTTCATTTTTCGGCCCAACGCCTAAAATGAGCTGGGGAACGGAATGGACGACTTGGATTAGAAACATGTAATACGATAGGGCCTGCATGAGCAACACACCCAAAAATCTAAAAAGGCAACTGAGGTTAATTATTATTATTATTATTATATTATTATTATTATTGCTAGCTTGTTAGTATCCATTCATGTCAGTACACGCTAGCCACCCTCACGTCCAGCGTCGTCCAGGGACGCTGGACGGCAAGGATAAACACAGTGGTGGGTCCCACACGGACGTGGCTCACATTCATCAAGGTGGACCCCACATGAATGTGGCCCACCTGATTTAAATTAGTTTGATACTTGTGTGTTTCCACCACCATAAGGTAGGGTCCACATGACTTGAACGGTTTGGATAAAACATACATCAAGGTGGGGTCCATCCAAGTGGGCCACACATCACATAAAAAAAAGGAGAAGGAGAGAGAGAGAGAGAGAGAGAGAGAGAGGAGAGAGAGAGAGAGAGAGAGAGAGAGACAAGCACCCACCTCAAGATCTTCCCTTCAACTTCTACCATTATGCTTTAATGCCCTTACGAAGCTTCCTCAACGGTGGAGATGATGATATGCAGGTTGGATGGGTGAGGATCTAAGGTGGAAGATGGTTGGAACTTTGGGATGAGTTGGACGTCCATGGTTCTTGCAAATGGAGAATGAGGAAGAAAGAGAGAGGGAGAGAGATAAGAGAGAGAGAGAATAAGCCATCATGGCTAGTAATGATGGATTGTAAGGGGTTGTAATTAATGGGTGTTGAAAAGAAAGAGTGCATTTATGGCATAGGTTAGGTAGGGGGGAGGTTCGGTTGTAGAATAGGGTGATGTCATCCCTAGGATGACATCATCCTCATTATGATTATGGGGAAACGTGTACACTATGGCCCGCGACGTGCGGTCCACCGCCATGATCGTGCACGAGTCATATCTTGAGATCTAGACGTCGGATTGATGCATGAGACGTGGTATTGGATTCGCGGCGACGACGTGGTTGCTAGGATACAAGTCTCGAGTTGAGTCGACTTGGGTTGAAAGTGTGTGAATCAGGGTCGCGCACAAATGCCTGTTAAGAGTCGAAGGTTACCAAAATTTGACCCGGAATACCGCGAAAGCCTATGAAACAGTACGGTCTAGAATACGGGTCTTACAGCTCCCCCCTCCTAATAAAAATTTCGTCCTCGAAATTTAAATCACAACATAACAAATACAAAGCTCACAAAAGGGTGAAAATTCTATCCGAACACAACATGCCAACATAATCAAACACCTAAAAGATGTGGACAACACCTGCGAATCTCAGCCTCCTGCTCCCAAAACGCCTCATCAACACTCCGATGATCCAACTGGACCTCGAATCTTGGATCAGAAACGATCAAAACTGAAATACTATATAGCCTCACAATCCCATCGGTAGGGAGCTATATCAGAAAATCTCTAAGTTATTTGAACTCGGGGATCTAACCATTCTAGATTCTCAACAATCAGAGAGTGTAAGGTAGCTATCAACAGATATGTGATGTTATCCTCAGGTATTCCCAAGTCATGCTCTGATACCAACTTCTGTCACACTCCAAACCCAGAAATCGGATTCACAGGAATCCCGATCGCCGAATCCGGTGCCGACAGCCTCCGTAGTACCCCATTCTCGGCTCATAGCGTCCATACGCTAGATTTCGATCCTGGGATCCTACAAGGAGGATTTTCCAATGTACATTTAACTCATAATAAGCATAACCACAAGATTACCCAATTCATAAAGGCAACAACATCATCACATATCCACTAATATAATCATTTGAGTACAATGCTGAAAGGGAAATACATAAATAAAAAATCAAGCTCTAGAAGACTGCTGCACGCTCCAAGCTCAATACTGCTGCAACCTAACATCACCTGCACGCATCTATCGTGCATAAGCTTATAGAAAGCTTAGAGGGTGGTGTAAGTGTGTGCACAAGGTAAGTGTCAAGTATTCAACGCAATGTCATCATCATACAGTACTGAAAATACTAATAATCCAGAAATCGTACAATATCGGAATAAGCAGAATTACTAACAAGATCATGAATTGCCAGAATAATCAGAAATACTGGCAAGATCATAAATTATACGATAACAGAGTAAGCGGAAATACAGACAAGTCCATCAATCAATCAATATCAGAATACGCAATGTGGAACAGTTATGCAATAAGGAGTCATAAAGAGTCAAATATCAGATGTCAAAGATACAATACAATATACAAATCCTGCTAAGTCTGTCTGGGCCATATAAGTACAAAAACATAGCAACCCAAAATGTCATATGCCTGTGGATGTAATGCAATATGCGATGCGAATGAAATGACCATGCTGGAGTGTGAAGTCGGGATGATAGTACGTAGTATCGCAAGCTACGGGGTTCACCACAAGGGACTTCTATCCAAACCAGTCCCATACCTAAATTTGGATAGTCAGACTCAACGTGATAAACTCCTGATCTCAGGTTAGTCGCGAGCCTAACCGAAATTCTTGCCATAACGAAGGTACACAACAATTATTTGCGCACCACCAGCCCAAGTGGGTAGTGAATGAATGAGCATGCAACTCCTACTCAATAAATCCACATATCAGTACGGTTACTCTCTGCGAAATCACCGGGGTCTATTACACTCCAACCAGATTGCCGCCCCATCGAGCGCAACAAGGTGAGTGGAAGAGACTTCACTATCCGCCTGCCAATATCGGGCCCGACTCGTCGATAGCGGACCCATTCCTCGAGCTGGTCAGACTCAGCCTAGCATTGCCCCCTCCTCTCGGGCGGGTAAGGTCGTACCCCCTTCCAACTAACCACGACACAGTAGGAGATACGGCCTAACGGTATACGGCCCTCATGCGCTCATGCATCCACTCGGTCTAGACGTTGGAGCAACCTCTGGAACCTAAAACCTCTGTTAATGAGATCTAGTACACTCAAGGGTTGAATGCGTCTGCCGAAAGTGGAGTAGACATATAGTCGAACCACTATAAAAATGATTGTATTTGGAATTGCTATTTACTTTTAATACTTGTGCGATTTCTCTAAATGTTCTCATAATGCATGTTTACATGATTACCTAGAACTAATTAGAAACACACCTCACACACAGTCACATCCATCATGAACTATGTTCCTCATCTTGTTCATTTTTTGAATAGTCTTATGATTGGATCCTCTATTTGGCTTGGAAGCCATTAGAGTTACATTGAAGAAATCCTGATACTTGCATATTAATTCAGGATAGGGATGATAGGATTTTAAACTGTCATAAAATTTTATAAAGTCATATTCACCCCCTTTTAGGACACTTTGACCTATTTATACTTCTACTAGAGCGGTCATTACCGCAATTTCAAGTGGTATCAGAGAGGGTATCTCTTAAGGGCTTCACCGCCTAGAGAGTGATCTTGACTGAAGTTGGAATCATGGCCAAATGACAAGGTTTATTTGTAACTAGACCTCCTGTATTTGATGGATCAAATTATGCTTACTGGAGGGCTAGGATACATTATATTCTGAGATCTTTGGATCATGATATTTGGGATATTGTAAAAAATGGATATGTTCCGCCAACCGAACAGATGTACTTGAAAATAACATAACCATATCCAAACCAAAATCCAAAGAAAAATGGATAGCATTCGATAAAGAAAAACAAACTGCTGAAGCAAAAGCCATGAATGCCATTTACTGTGCTGTGTCCCAAGAAGTCTTTAATCAAATCAGTATGTGTGGTACTTCTAAAGAAGCATGGGACTTGTTGGAAACAACTCATGAGGGAACCAGTACAGTAAAAAGATCCAAACTGCAGCTCCTAATATCACAGTTTGAAAGTCTTAGAATGGAAGAGCATGAGACCTTTATGGAGTTCTTTACGAAACTGAACATCATCTGCAACTCCATGGGTGGATTAGGAGAAAAGTTTCGGTTCCAAAAATTTGTAGAAAATTCTGAGATCCTTACCGAAATGGTTCAACTCGAAAGTTTCAACCATTGAGGAATGTAGAAATATGGATGAAATGAAAGTAGAAGTACTCATAGGTTCCCTACAAACATTTGAACTACACTTCAAACAAACTCCTAAACCCAAAAATATTGTCCTCAAAACTTCAAAGCACACTACTAATGAGGAGGATGGAAGTGAAAGGGAAAATGAAGATGAAGAAGTGGCTCTTTTTGCTCAACGGTTCAGAAAATTCTTCCATAAAAACCGTGACCGACCATTTAAAGGAAAACAGTTGGACAATAAGCATTATATAGGTAAACCTGGTAAAAAGTCCAAAGAGCCACAGTGTTACACTTGTCGAAAGTTTGGGCACCAGTCCACTGAATGCCCAAATAGGAAAACCAAAGGAAAGGCGATGGCAGCCACATGGGAGGATACTGAAGAGTCAAATTCAGAATGTAGTGACTCAGAGAGTGATGGAGACCAAAAATCCCTAAAAATTCTTATGGCCTCTATAGCCTCCAACACTCCCATAGAGACTAAGAAAATCGAAGAACCTCAAGTCACAGGATTATTTCCATCTGATGATGAGGAGACAAAAAAAGAAGAAGAAGAAAAAGATAAATTACCGGATGCCTATAATCAACTTTATACTCATAACATCCATATCCTTAAAAGATTTGGGATAAATGAAAATAAAAATAAATTGCTGCAAATGGATCTAGACAAAACATTGGAAATCAATACACACTTGATTAATGATCTTCAGCAATACCACTCGGAAAATGATAGGCTCAAAAGAATCAATACTTTTCTTAAATTCGAGTCTGAAAAACTAAACAAACAGATTGAATTATTGAAAGATAAAAACATGCATCTTCAGAATGAAAATCGCTCACTTATGTTTGATGTAGAGAAATCCAGAAAATCTGTTGAACTGAATTACAAATTTTCCCAAAGTAGTGAAAAATTAGAAAGACTCGTAGGGATTGGGAGACTAGAAAATACAAGAGTGGATTGGGATATGAAAAAGGAAAACCAACTCCCAAAAATGCAGCACCAACATTTGAGAAATCAACTACATCAGGGAGTAAAACAAAGGCTACTCCTATTTGTCATTCATGTGGAGATTCTGGCCATTATAAATTTGAATGCATGTCTCCTAGGAGGACTCAACTCTAAATTATACTGGTAAATACAAACCAACCAGAAGAACAATACAAAATGTCAAGAGTCCACCTAGGAATATGGCTAGAGGTAATACACATCCATCTCCACCCATAAGGATCAAGAGAATGGAGGAGTTGTTGAATCAAGTGGCTACACTGAATCGGAAAACAAATGAATTAATAAAACAAGGAAATATGATCCAGTTGCCCAACATGCCTACAAAAATTCTTAATAAAGCAAAACTACCATAGTAAGAAATCCTGTCACAAAATAGGTAGTGAAAGAAAAGAAAAATTGCCTTGTTACTCACTCGAACCATATAACAGGCAATAATGCTAAATGGTACCTGGATAGCAGATGCTCTAGACATGTCACGGGTGACAAATCTCTTCTCTTAAATTATTTAAATCTTAATGATGGGACAGTCACTTATGGGGATGGAAGCACCACTAAGGTAGTAGGGCATGGAACTATCAAATGAATGGATATGCTCAAAAATAAAAATATCTTTTGCATAAAAGGATTGACACATAATTTTCTAAGCATTTCTAAAATATGTGACAACGAGCATGTGGTTACATTCACCAAGTAAGAATGCAAGATCCTTGAGCTATCAGGTAAACCAGTGATGAAAGGTCGTCACACAAGTGACCACTGTTATGTCATCAAAGGCAATGGGAAGGATGATCCATGTGCCCGGTAACAATTGAGCATAGAAAACATGTCCAGGTCATAACATCTAGACCTGGATGAATAGTTGAAATGATGCATTTTTTTATGATTTTCATGATATATCTGAGGTTTCTACACCTCAAACACTTCTTTTTGTGTATAAGCATTACTGATGTTTATAGTTTTGAAGGTTACAACTTTTTGTATAAAATTTGATGTGTATACAAGCTGATATGACAATATACTGTGATATGCATATATGAAAGACCATCGAAATGATCAAATCAATGTCATACTCTTACTCTTCAATAAGTCAGTTGATGAATCGGACTAATCCTAGATTATATCGATTAGATATCGATATCATCGATTACCGTTCAGAATCCGAAGCGTCACACGTTATGAAGTGTTATCGAAGACCTCTTCGATAACATCGACCTAAGGCGGTCGATAAGATCGATGTAGAATCGATGTTATCGAGAAATGCTGGATTGCATCAAAATCATTGGGAAGCTAAAATGTTGAAAAAGACCTCTTGTTACTCCCAACGGCCGTAGGATCAGAATTCAATGTCATTATGAGTTATTTATCGATGACATCTGCTCAGATTCGATATCATCAAGGAACTCTACATATAAACCCAGCCGACATATAGAAAATCCAAATCAAAACCTTCTATGGAGTTCTTTGTCATCCTCTTTCCCCCATCTCAAGCACGTCCATCTCAAAAAAGGAGGAAAATCCATCTGAAAAGTAAAAGGATGGTGAAAGGAAAAGGTAAGGAAGTCCTTGATGAACCTTCGAAAGGCAGAAAATTCAGGAAGGGCAAAACGATGGCTCATGGGCCTCCTCCCAAACATCTTCAGTGGGAGAATGTCACGCCCCAAACTCGAAAATCGGGCTCACAAAATTTCTCGATTGCCGATTCCTGCATCGACAGCCTCCGTAGTACCCCATTCTCGGCTCCTGGCACCCATACACCAGGTTCTGATCTTGAGATCCTACAAGGAGGATTTCAAACATGATTTGATTTGTAATGAGCATAACCATAAGCATAACCCACGAACAATAACCACAAGAACACCATCACAAAATCCACTATGATAAAAAACTTTGAGTACAATGCGTATGAAAGGGAAATACAAGATGATGAAAGTAACAAAAACTCCAGAAGCTCGACTGCACACTCCAACTGTAGCAAGACTATGGCTGCGTCCTGACGTCACCTGCATGCATTAATCGTGCATAAGCTTATAAAAAACTTAGAGGGTGGTGTAAGTGTGTGCGCAATATGAGCGTGCTCAAAATACAGGGTCGGAGTAATGCGGAATCATGCTGATGAGTACATGAATGCAATCAGTCATACTAAGGCTATGCGATGCAAGATATGAATTCTATCGACCATATCAAGACCATGCGATACGAGATGCAACACAACCATACCAATCCTCATCCAAATCCTCATACAGCTCATCAAATATCAGCACAGTTCTCTTTCTGGATAATCATCGGGGTCAAGTACACTCTACGCCAGCTTGTTGCCCCTATCCGAACGCACAACTGGGAGAGTGGAAAAGACCTCATTATCTGCCTGTCAATATCGGGCCTGGATCATCGATAGCAAACCCATTCCTCAAGTTGGTCAAGCTCAACCTAGAAATTGCCCCCTCACTCAGGCGGGTAAGGTCACACTCCTTTCCAACCGACCACGACACAGTGGGAGATGCGGCCTACTAGTATACGACCCTCGTACGCTCATGTATCCACTCGGTCTCGACGTTGGAGTCATCCTCTAGTACCATTAGGTTTAGGGATTTTCACCCAGGGACATCTATGGTGCCCCGATCTAGAAACAATAATTTCTGGTATTTAATCCAGCCACCCACGATGTGTCTGTGGAGGCTATTGCCCTGATATCGCTAAGGCATACAATAATCACATAAATGCAAGTGCATGAATCACCCTACTAGACATGTAACAATCCTACGCATACCACGCACTCATGTAGGGCAACTCCGCCTATCAGGGAGCCCATAAACAATTTACCCAAAGGCAAGTGCTATGATCCGTCACTTCTCATATCAAGCATACATATGATGTGTATGGACATGAATCATGAATTATACTAGCATGTTATATAGTGATGAACTGTCTTCACAACGAAGATGGACCTAGACGACCAACGCACAACAAGTATGAACCTATCATCGGGCCCTAGGGAGAGTTACAATGCGGACATTTAACCGTCATTGTACTTACATTGTTGGCATCAAACCATCATTGCTCCCAAAGCATAGCCCACTATAAAGGTCAACACAAACCATGGTGGAATCACATTACAATGGGCCTCATGTACATCCCATTGGACCTCGACCCATGGGCCTCTAATACATTAAATGGGCCTCATAACATGGGTCTCGTATATATCAAGGTGGGCCCCAACGGATGGGCCACAACTACATCAAGATGGGCCTAATCACATGGGCCTTATATTCGTCAAGTGGGCCAAACCAATGGACCTTATGTACATTACAATGGGCCATAAACCATGGGCCTTAAATACATCACAATGGGCCCTCATATGGCAAGTGGGCCACATCACATGGGCCATATGTACATCAAGTGGGCAACACCAATGGGTCCCATGTATATCAAATGGGCCACACCCAATTATAAGTGGTGATATTGATTTCCACCATTAAAATTCCCAAGGCCCACCATAACATATATTTCCCATCCAATCTGATCATAAGGTCGCACAGACCTGAATGAAGAGGAAAAACAAATTTTCTACTGATCCTAAACTTCTGCACTTCCAAAGGATTTCAATGGTAGACATTCAATCCTCACAGTGCAGTGTGGTCCACTTGATAAATAAACGTATTTTATTTTGAACTCAAGCCTTAAAATGAGCTCTCAAAATGGTTTAAAACGGCTTGGATATAACACATGCATCATGGTGGGTCCCACAGTCCAGTGGTGTGGACGGTGAGGACTGAACACATACATCATTGGTGGTTCCCACCAAATGGGCTGACGATGTGGGTATACATACATACATCAGTGGGTCCCACGTGGGGCCCACCATAATGTTTATCTGCCATCCAAGCCATTGATAAGGTCACACGGACCCTGATGAAAAGGAAAAAACAAATTTCATAATGATTCAAAACTCCTGTGACTCCCAAAGGGGTTTCAATAGCAGACATTTAATCCATATTATTTCCTGTGATGTGGGCCACCCGAGCACCACATACGGCTGATTTTCAGAGGGTCCACCGTCCAAAAGGGGGCCCACCAAATGCACGGTGTTAATCCCCTACACACATCACAGGGGGCCCACGGCTGGGACCGTGGGTCCTGCCCGTCCGTTCGTTCGTCAGTGCAGCAGGCCCTACCTGCGCGCCCTCTGGCAGCAGTAGCGTCCTGCTGCATATTTATTTTTATTTTTTATTATTATTATTTTAAAAAAAATTTGTGGTTTTTCACAGGTGGGGCCCGTATTAGGGAAATTCGACCTAGCCGTTGGTTTTCATGGATCAATACAAACCCATAAAGCCTAATATTCGATGGGTTTTGGTGAGCAAAAACATCAGGGTGTATTTCAATGGTAAAAGTACTATTCTCAATGCTGTGACCCTCCAGAAGGTCGTATTAACTTCATTTTCAGGCTCAACGCCTAAATTGGGCTGAGTAATGGACGGTGTGGATTTGATTTGTACATCAAGGAGGGGCCTGCATAAGTAGTCCACATTTCCCTGTTACCGCTCACCCACGTCAGTTCACACTTCACTGTTACCCTCACACCACGCTAGTTCACACTTCACTGCAGCACTACGTCCAGCGTCCCTGGACGCTAGACAGTGGATACAACACAGGCATCATGGTGGGTCCCACAGGGACGTGGCCCACCATGCATGTATATATATATATATATATTAAATTAATATAATATCAATATTATATATTATATATCATCTAACCCACCTTGTGGGGCTTCCCATCTCTCCTGAAATGTGGTGGGCCACACCATTTGATGGATGGAGTAGATTTGACACGATTCGGTGGGGCCAACTTCATTCCAGGGGGAGGATAGAGAGAGAGAGAGAGAGAGAGAGAGAGAGAGAGAGAGAGAGAGAGAGAGAGAAAAGAAAGAGAAGAGAGACGGTGATGGAGGGGCCCCGCCATTATGGGCCCCTCATGAATACAACACATACATCATAATGGGTCCCACCTATAAGTGGGCCCTCAAATGTAAATTCACAGTAGATCACCCACCTCTAGGCCTTCTTCTTGACTCCTTGGACTCCTATGCTCCTATGCGCAACTTTCGACAGTGGATGATGGAGTTTTGATGGTGAGGATGAGAGATGAGAGGGTGGGCCACACTTGTTGTTTTGGGAGAGTTTGGGGAGGCTTGAACGTATGAAAATTTTTGGGGTTCTTGGGAGTGAAGAGAGAGAATGAGAGAGAGAAGTGATGGGTGAAAAGGGATGGGGTGATGTGTGATGGGTGATGGGTGGAGTGATGGGTTGTAAGAAAGGGATGGGTGGAGAGAGAGAGATAGAGAGAGAGAGAGTTGACTTTGGGAATGGGAAGGAATGGGTTGCTTGTACTTGCCTTGTACTTGACATCGATTGATTGATTAACTGATTAATGGGATAGGTCATAGAGATTCTCTCGAAATGAACGTGGGCCCACATCTTCTGACCTGGGTATCAGTTCGGTGCGCGAGTCACGGCGTTGGAACCGCGGCAACGGCGCGGTCGCTAAGATAAAAGTTTCAGATCGAGCCAACTTCAGTATGTAGGACTCGGCTTAGGACCACACTCAAACGTCAAATACGGGTCGAGGGTTGCCGAAATTCGACCGGAAGGACCGCGGAAGCTTACGGAATGGTACGGACTAGGATACGGGGCTTACAGAGAAGGCTGTTATTGCTGAGCATGTTGTCCTTCCCAGCTGTATTGAACCATATGGTATAGACCTAATGCTGGAAGTCATCGGATGGGAGAAAATACTAAAAATGGGAGGAACCTACCAACATGAACTTATCCACCAGTTCTTTCAATGTTGTCATTCCATTTGTGAAGATCCACCGAGCATCATTCTTAGAGTTGGAAATCAGAACAGAATTATCCATCCTGTGCTACTCGGACTCATGTTGGATGTGGAAGTCACACGTATACCCGTCACGGAACGTAATCTGAATGCCTTAGGGGTGTGGGGAGAGATAACGCGTGCTCTGTGTAATGGTCTCACTATTCCTAGAACCAAGGGAAACCTCCTCTATGTTAATCATCTTGAGACTACCAATAGGATCATGCATGACATTTTTGGCACCAATGTGTATCCATGTGATATCTCTGGAAAGCATCTCTCTCCTTTCATGCTCAACATCTTATATGATGTCTATCTAGAGATTCCTGTGTGCTTGCCTACTCTCATTTTAGGACAACTGATTCGCATTATCAAAGGCAAAGGCCTTGCCACTGCCTTTTCCATCCCTCATTTGTAAACTTGCAAAATTTTTGGGACTTCCATCCACATCCAATGCAATACAACAAGAGGTGTGTTTCAATGATGATACTATTCAGCTCTTACTTCTAACCACCTCCTCTTAACTGATTAGTCCTTCTCTGCCAATTCATGATGCTGAAAACAGTCAGTATTTGACTCCATTGCGCTCGAATCGCACACCTCTCGACAGTCCGATCTTAGTCAATCACCAAAGGGAAATCAAAGCAAAATTGGGCACTCCCTGCTGAGAGGTCAAGCTGTTATTGAAGAGCGTCTTCACAACTGCGAGAGGCGCCTGACTGGGATCGAGGACAAAATTGACATACTGCGGCACATAGTACATGTCACGCCTCAAATCCGGAAATTGGATTCACTGGAATCCCTATCACCGAATCTGATGCCGACAGCCTCCGCAGTACCCCATTCTTGGCTCCCAGCGTCCATACGCCAGATTTCGATCCTGGGATCCTACAAGGAGGATTTTTTTTCCAATGTACATTTAACTCAAAATAAGCATAACCACAAGATTACCCAATTCACAAAGGCAACATCATCATCACATATCCACTAATATAATCATTTGAGTACAATACTGAAAGGGAAATACATAAATCGAAAATCAAGCTCCAGAAGACCGCTGCACGCTCCAAGCTCAATACTGCTACAACCTAACATCACCTACACGCATCTATCATGCATAAGCTTATAGAAAGCTTAGAGGGTGGTGTACGTGTGTGCACAAGGTAAGTGCCAAGTGTCCAATACAATGTCATCATCATACAGTACCGAAAATATTGGTAATCCATAAATGGTACAATATTGAAATAAACAGAATCACTAACAAGATCATAAATTACCAGAGTAAGCAGAAATATTGACAAGATCATAAATTATACGACAACAGAGTAAGTGGAAACACGGACAAGTCCATGAGTCAATCAATATCAGAATACGTAATATAGAATAACTATGCAAATGAGGAGTCATAAAGAGCCAATTATCAAATGTCGAGGATGTGATGCAGTATGTAGTTCCCGATGAGTCCATGAATAACATCAACCGTATCTAGGCCATATAAATGCATAAACATAGTAACCCAAGATGCAATATGCCGCAGATGTAATGCAATATGCGGTGCGAATGGAATGACCATGCTAGAGTGTGAAGTCGGGATGATAGTACGTAGTATCGCAGGCTACGGGGTTCACCACAAGGGACTTCTATCCAAACCAGTCCCATACCTAAATTTGGATAGTCAGACTCAATGTGGTAAACTCCTGACTTCAGGTTAGTCGCGCGCCCAACCAAAATCCTTGCCATAACGAAGGTACACAACAATTAGTTGCGCACCACCAACCCGAGTGGATAGTGAATGAATGAATGAATGAGCATGCAACTCCTACTCAATAAGTCCACATATCAGTATGGTTCCTCTCTGGGATCATCACGGGGTCTATTACACTTCAAACCAGATTGCCGCCCCATCGCGCGCAACAAGGTGAGTGGAAGAGACCTCACTATCCGCCTGCCAATATCGGGCCCGGCTCGTCGATAGCGGACCCATTCCTCGAGCTGGTCAGACTCAGCCTAGCATTGCCCTCTCCTCTCGGGCAGGTAAGACCGTACCTCCTTCCAATCGACCACGGCACAGTGGGAGACGTGACCTAACGGTATGCAGCCCTCATGCGCTCATGCATCCACTGGGTCTAGACGTTGTAGCAACATCTGGAACCAAGAGGGTTTAGGGACTTTCACCCAGGGATATCTAGAGCACCCCATGTAGAACAGATTTCCGGTGTCCCATCTGGCCATCCATGAAATGCATGTGGAGGCTACAACCCTGATGTCGCTATGGCATATAGTAATCATAACACACAATGCAAGATGCATGAGTCAAACAATGCAATCATGTATCAATCCTGTGCATGTCATGCTCTCATATGGGGCAACTCCTCCTATCAGGGAGCCCTATGAACAACCTGTCATATGGCATATGGAATGGTCAATCATATCTCATAACAAACATGCAGATGATGCGTATGGGCATGTATTATGATGTTATGCTGTCACATACTCATAATCGGTATCAATAACCGGCATCAACCATCGGCCTCGACAATGTGGACATTTAACCAACATTGCTCCCAAAGAATGGCCACATAGAGCCAAACATATAATGGGCCCACGACCTCACACAAAGGCTTAATATACAACACGATGGGCCTTACTCAAGGGCCACATATACGCAACAGGTGGACCCTGCCCATGGGCCTAATACATATCACAATGGGCCTTGCCCATAGGCCATATATGAATTCGTCATAATGAGCCTTACCCATGAGCCATGAACACATCACAATGGGCCTTGCCCACTAGCCTCAAATATATGACATGTACATCAAATGGGTCATGCATCATGGGCTTAATACGTGTCACAATGGGCCTCAACTACGGGTCGCATGTACATCATATAGGTCACAACAATCGGCCTTGGCAATCGAAATTGGCCTCGACAATCGAATCGGCATTCGGCCACAGCAATTAGAATTGATCGATAATCAGAATCGGCAAATCGATCACAACCATCAGGATAGATCAATAATCAGAACTGGCAAATCGGTCACATCGATCGAAGTCAGCAATCGGTCACGACAATCGGAATCGATCAATAATCAGAATTGATAAATCGGTCACAACCATTGGGATAGATCAATAATCAGAATCAGCAAATCGGTCACGTCGATCGAAGTCGACAATCGGTCACGACAATCGGAATCGATCAATAATCATAATCGACAAATCAGTCACAACCATTGGGATAGATCAATAATCAGAATCAGCAAATCGGTCACGTCGATCGAAGTCGGCAATTGGTCACGACAATCAGAATCGATGATCGGTATCGACAATCGATACCGACAACCAGCACATAAACAGGGCGAGGTCCATAGATGAACAACCGACTAACCATAATATAAAAATCGGCCCTCGGCCGTGGGTATATCAAATCCGGTAACACGGAGCCATCCGTTCATGTGAATGGGGCCCACTTGTTTGGGTTAACCCACTAAGAGAAGGATGAGAGAGGGCCTAACAAGGCCTAAGGGAAGGTCACAATGTGGACATTAAACCATCATTGTCCAACGATGTGGCCATTTAACCAACATTACTCCCAAGGAGTGGCCCATATAAGAAATTCATACACAACTTAACGGGCCATACATACATCACATTGGGCCTCAACCATGGGCCCTGAATACATCACAATGGGCCTCGACCCACGAGCCCCAATGCATCACAATAGGCCTCAACCCATGGGCCCCAAATACATCACCATGAGATACGACCCATGGGCCTCAATACACGTCAAGATGGGCCTAATCATATGAGCCTTGTATATATACCAAGGTGGGCCTCAATAGATGACCACAAATGAATCAAGATGGGCCTCATACATATATCAAGGTGGGCCTCAATGGACGATCACGAATAAATCAAGATGACCTACTCACATGGGCCCCATGTATATATCAAGGTGGGCCTAAGCAACGGGCCATAAATATATCAAAGTGTGGCCCACCTTAATGTATTAAAGATCCAACCTATTCATAAACTAATATAGGGATAGATGAAGTGGAAACACATATCAGCTTAGTAGGAAAATACTGTGGCCCTTAGAAATTTTGAATGGTGAAAGCCACTGTCTCCACTATTTTCAAGGGTGGGGTCTACTTGAACTATAGATCTGTCCCATTCTTTTCTCATCTCTCAAAGTGATGGGGGGGGGGGGGGTATGGATACCATACATGCATCATGGTAGGGTCCACACACGTGGCCCACCATGTAATGGACGGTTTGGATATACACAAACATCAAGGGTGGGTCCATTGAACTATGGATCTGACTCATTCTTTAGCCCATGCCATAAAAATGAGTTTCCAAAGTGGCTGGACGGATTGTATGCAGCTCATGCATCATGGTGGGGGTCCACTTGAGCTTTAGATCTGACTCATTCTTTAGCTCATGCCTTAAAATGAGCTTTTAAAATGGTTGGATGGCTTTGCTACCACACATGCATCTTGGTGGGGTCCACACATGTGGCCCACCAACTAATGGACGGTGTCCATTTACACCGTGGAGGGCACATGCATCACGTACTGCTGCTGCAAGTGCAGTAGCAGATGGCAGCTGTTGCTGCTAGACAGTGACAGAGGGGGTCCACGTAGGGCCTACCGTAAGATATCATGTATTATAACATTTATTATATGATATGTTATGATGTATATAGTATATATTTATATATTACTAAATCGCCATCGCCAGCGTCCAACGTCTAGGAAAAGTATGGATGGCTGGATGTTCACGTACATAGAGGTGGGTCCACACGGTGGACGGTGTGGATCAAACCCACATCGTGGTGGTCCCACACGTGGACGGCGTGAATACAAAACACACATAATGTGTGGTTCCCCGTAACGTGCCGACACCCTGACAGCAGCAATGCAGCTGCTGTCAGCGGTCAGCAGTACTTGCAATATACGTGGGTCCCACTTGGGGCCCACCATAACGTTTATTTTTCCATCTAATCCGTTCATACGGCCACAGAGGCCTGGACGAAGAGTGAAAATAAATTTCATATTGATCCAAAACTTCTGGGCCACAGAAGGTTCAATGGCAGACAGTACACCCCACTGTTTCGTATGAGGTGGGCCACCTGAGTCTCATATCGGCCTGATCTTTGGAGGGGACCCACTTCAGGGAAGGGCCCATCAGATAAACGGTTTGGATGACAAATAACCATCATGGTGGGGCCCACGGCTGGGGCCGTGGGTTCGTGTCTGCCCGCCCGCACGCCCGAGAGCAGCAGGCACTGCCTGCGCCTGCCTCTGGCAGCAGCAGAGACGCTGCCTCTTATTTATTTATTTTTTTCTTTTGAAAACCTATTTTTCTGAGGTTTTTTGAATGTGGGGCCCGCATCAGTGGAATCCACCCTAGCTATTAGGTTCTATGGCACCAGACCAACCAAATGAGTCCAATATTCAATGTATTTTGGAGTGTGGAAATATCAGGGTATAATTTAACGGTGAAAACCACTATTTCCAATGCTATGGCCCGCCAGAGGGTCGGATTGGCCCCATTTTTTTTCTCAACGCCTAAAATGGTATGAGGAAAGGGATGGACGGCGTGGATTGAATTTATACTTCAAGGTGGGGCTTGTATGAGCTACCCTCCCAAAAGCCTTAAGAACCCTCTCCTTCTTCCCGTGTTTTTTTTTTTTTTGTTGCTGCTGCTGCGATCCACGTCCAGCGTCAATGGACGCTGGACCAACAACGTTGATGTACAAATCGTTCAAGGTGGGTCCCACATGGACGTGGCCCACCTAATCAACTGATATTTACATTTTCTCATCTCTCTAAGGTCGGGCCCACGTGGTTTGGGCGGTCAGATAAGACATACATCAAGGTGGGGTCCATCCGAGTAGGCCACGCAATCACATTATCACATACAAAATAAATGAAAAAGAGAGGGAGAGAGAGGAAGAAGCACCCACCTTCCTTATTCCTCCTAATGCTCCAAAGCTCCAAGGGGGTCCCTTCAACGGTGGAGATGAGTTTTTGATGGCCGGATATGGGGGATCTAAGGTGAGAGAGGGTTGGGAATTTTGGAGAGCTTGGGACGTCCAAGGTCTTGCTACAATGGTGGAATGGAGAATGGAAAAAGGGAAGAGAGAGATAAAGGAGAGAGAGTAATGATGATAGCTCTCTCTCTCTCTCTTAGCTAGGTAATAAATGTTTTGGGGAAAAGGGAGTAATTATGAGATAAGGTCATTATTGCTTTGACTAGAAAAATTTATGGATGGCTTAGGGTGATGTCACCCTAGCCTTGGGAAAAGTGTCATTGTGATAGGTGGGTCCCACCAAAACACAATCAATGGTCCAAGTAGGGCGCGACCTATATCTTTTGATGTACAACACGGATTGCCGCACGAGATGTGGTGTTAGAACCGCGGTGACAAGGCGGTCTCTATGGCGCCAATTCAGGGTCGGGCTTACATGATTAAACTTAAGGGTCATCGCAAACAAAATTCGTAGGTCGTGGGTTATCGGAATTCGACCGGAAAGACTGAAGGAGCTTATGGATCGGTACGGTCTAGGATACGGGTCTCACAGTACAGTAGCTCGTTGATCAAATGACGTACCGTCGAGATGACACAGCGCCATCGGCACTAGCACCATAGAGTCGATAGGTCTCCTGCCACCACATACACCGATTATTCATCTGCACGTATGGGCATGGGTATCTTTTTTACTGCCCTATGATCTTGTGAGTGTATGTGGTAGCTAGCTAGCATTGGAAAGTCTGACAAATTTTTTTTTTTGGGACATTACTTGTTGTGGTTTACGAATATCCTCTGGATGAGGAAAATACTTTACTTTGATATGCCCATAGTTGGGCTGGATATTTGGATAACTTGTTTTGGGATGAATGTTGAAATACTGCCAAGCTTGGGCAGTTTTTATTTTGGATATTTTAATGGCTGATTGATAATTCATATATATCTTTGCTACCATGTCTATCTACTGTCAATTATTCATTGATCACTATGGAATGCTGGTATAACTTGTGATTGCTTTCTACTGAATATCCCTTAAAGATTGAGAATTGGATTGTGATTTCTGTCGTTTGAAGCTATACTACTATTTTTTTGAAAAATCACAGCTCTCTTTAACCTGGTATGCATGGATGGTTTCCATGAGTATAGAAATGTCATTATCTGTTATACATCTGTCTCTCACTGATTATGCATTTTAGAGATGTTGTTATCTGATGAATTGAAATATCTGGGTCTCTATTGGTTCTCTCATGTCTTTATGCTTCAACTTCAGTCAACTAATAGTGTTATACTGCCTTTTGCCAATGACTGACAAAAGGAGGGAGAACAAATCCCACCATGGACAAATTTGTGTGTATCTATGTATGTATGGTGGTATAAGTGTTAGGGGGATCAGCTGCACGAAGATAGGGGGAGCAGCTACTACTAAATGACACAATCTTATGTGTGAACTCGACATAATCTTGTGTGTGAACTCAATAATATATTTGTAAAATTGTGTAAAGTTCATGTACACATAATTTAGGGTGTTGGTCTAGATATTGTTCTAGAATTTCAGGTGTTTTGTCACGTAATTGAGAAAGGGGGAGACTGAAAGTGCCTTGGTTTGTCAATTAGCATGAGAGTTGAGTCAGCAAGACAAGTGAGCCCCATAGGAAGATTGTTTAAGCATCTGCCTCAATCAGATGTGGCTTCAGATCTCTACAAAGGTAAACTTAGCCCCACATCCCATGTCCCAAAACCCCAGGTGAATAAAACCCTTAAAAATACATAGAATAACATAGGGTTTAAGGTGTGAAAACTGTTTTGCAAAATCAGGAAAACCTCTAAGTTTTTAACCTTGTCGATTTATCGATAGTGCTTCGATGAAATCGGAGTCTGTTATCAATGGCCTCGAAACTCACTCGATGTTATCGAATGACGACTTCAGATGTCTAGCAACCAAAATGAATATTGGGCAGAATTCTTGATGAATCGATGACTGCATCGATATCATTGACTTTCAAATCTCGAGTTCATCAAAACGGCTTGATAAAATCGATATCTGGTCAGTTTGTGTCTAGAAAGCAGTTAAGGAAAATCATGTGATTATCAATGTCTCGAAAAGAGCCTCGATATCTTCAAAATTCAAATCTCGATGATATCGATGGACCTTCGATGATATCGAATTGGGACACATATCTGACCAGCAAGCTTTCATTGTTCGAGGTATCGAGAATCACTCGATGATATCGATATTCAAAGATCGATCATATCGAGACCAGGTCGATGTCATCGAATTGGGACACAAACTGCCCAGCGAGTTTATAGGAAAATTCTTTGAATAGATCGATGAATCGAAACTGATATCGATATCGTTGATATTCAAAATCAGATGATATTAAGGGATGCTTGATCATATCAATACCTGTTTAATTTCTAAGACAAGTCTGCTCTCATGTTTTTCAAATGTCGAGGAATCGTACCATGGGTATATGAAATCAGAGTTCGAAATCCGATGACATCGAAGCATGTTCGATATCCTCGATCAGTTGGCAAAAAGGTTCAAAAGCGTTTGACAAATTAAGTTTGTTTCATCGAGCGGCCATTCATCGTAATCGAGAGTATACGCTCGTTGATATTGAAGCATGCTCGATGATATCAAACTCTGTAAAAAAAGTATGATTGTTTTATTTCCGTTGGAAATTTTTGCCTATTTAATGAGAGTTTGCCTTGGGTTGTTGGTAGAGAAAATAGATAGAGCTTTTGAGTGTTTAATTCAGATTACCTACCCTAAGCCCTTTTCTCTCATGGGAGTTCATCCTCCAACCCACTCCCATCATTGATATTCTATAGAGTGGATTGGGGAATGAATTTCCACATTCAAGGATCATCGAGCTACCACCTTAATGGCAAATCATTGAGCTGGGATACCTTGAATGCTTAGATGCTTGGAATCACTCTGTCTCTAAAATAGGAAAACATTTAATAGAGTAGGATTCCAACATAACCTTGACCCAACCCGTCGCTATACATTAGAGCATCATCAGTGTTACGGATCAAGAGAGCTGAAGATTCTTCGTTGTCAAAGGAGATCTTTGTCAACGTGCTTAATGGGGCTCATCTACTTATATGTAAGTCACTAGAGTCCAGAGACCCTGTTGATCATTCTTTTGTGTAGGATTGGGTCACAAGTGATTCTCGCCCCTTTCAAGTCCTCATAGGAGGCCTCTAATGGGAGAGTACGTGTGGGTGTTGTGTGTTGACCCTTGCTATTGGTGAGTATAAACTTAGGTCCTTGACCTGTGTGATCTAAAACCCTGGGTATTGTGTGTTGACCCTTACTCTTGTATACGGTATAAACTCTAGGTTCCTTGTGTGGATCCTTGGCCTGTGTGCCCTAAAATCTGAGCGTTGTGTGTTGACCCTTGTTCCTGTGTGGGGCATAAACTTGTGTCTTGTGGAAACATGTTAGGTACCTTGTGTAGGTCTTAGAGTCAGCCTTGTGTAGGTTGTACTGGTTTGAGGTGAACCTGATTTGAAAGCTCCATTAGTTAGATCCGGTACACTCAAGGGTTGAGTGCGTCTGCCGAAAGTAGAGTAGAAATATAATCGAACCACTATAAAAATGATTGTGTTTGGGATTGCTATTTACTTTTAATACTTGTATGATTTTTTTGAATGTTCTCATAATGCATGCTTACATAATTACCTAGAACTAATTAGAATCACACCTCACACAAGTCACATCCATCATGAACTATGTTCATCATCTTGTTTATTTTTTGAATAGTCATATGATTGGATCCTCTATTTGGATTAGAAGCCATTAGAGTTATATTGAAGAAATCCTGATACTTGCATATTAATTCAGGATAGAGATGATAGGATTTTAAACTGTCATAAAATTTTATAAAGTCCTATTCACCCCCCTCTAGGACGCTTTAACATATTCCTACTTCTACTAGAGCGGTTATTACCACAATTTCATTTCCCTCTCTATAATTGTTCAATTTACCATCAACACTTATTTACCCCTTTAGGAATTATGATATGATGATTAATTACGCGCGATCTTTACAAATTTATGTGAGGTGATGGATATAAGCCTTGCCTTTACCTTTAACAATTTTTTTGAGTTAGCCCTTACTACTCTCCTCTTTATTGAGTTGGTCATTGCCACTCTCTTCTTTGTTGAGTTAGCCATTGCTACTGTCCTCTTTATTAAGTTGGTCATTGCCACTTTTCTCTTTGTTGAGTTGACCATTATCACTCTTCTCTTTATTTTATTAGCCTTGTGTTGTCTACCTTTAAGGCTTGGGCATGTGTCTTGATATTCCAGAACCCCCATGATTTAGTTTACATTCCCTATCAATGCAAGTGATGTGTTAAAGGTATCACAACTAATGAATCAAAAATTTTATCGTGGACGTAATGCCTTACGGGTAGCAGCCTTCTTGGTCGACACGTAATTTTGTGGGTTAGTTGGCATGGTGCATAATCGATGTAAGTAAAATACCATGCATGTTGCATCACTTATCGGGATTGGATGTCGCAAATAGTCACTCCATGAACACGTCGTGTTATGTAAATCCCCTAATCGCGTTGTTGTGTCACCTTGAGATGCTCACATAAATCCACGTTAACGTTGTATACACTGGCAAATATCTGTAGTGTGAGAATGTGAGTCGAGTCGGATATTATGAACTATTTTCCACATTGTGACAGTGATCACTATGTATGATGAACCGCACACACTTTGCTAGGCATACATTCATGTAAATTGTTTTCGCATACTGATACCTCTCGTAGTGGTGGAGTACATGACGTATCAGAACCCTTACATTACTTTTATGAATCTCTTGAATCATTATTAATCTTAAAGGTAATCATCACTATGAGTAGGGTGTTAACCCTCTCCAACCGTACAGATGATGCAGGTGATGTATAGATTGAAGACCTAGAGAACCATCTCCCTATAGAAGACTATACAGAAAAAATAAGAAGATGGTTTTATGATTTAGTTTTATACTTCTGCTGCGAACTCGATATATGTAATAAGCTTCCATTGAGTGGGCATTTGATTATTTACTGAATTCTTTTAATCTAATGAAATAATTAATACAGTCGATTTTATTCTCGTGAATGTTACCTTCATGAATGTATCTGAATGTGATATAAAAATAATAATAATAAGGTATGACTTTTAAAGCATCCAAATTTATACATTATTAACACCCGATTTTCTCGGGCATAAGTATAAACTCTGGCCGTGAAAATTTGGGATATTACACTCTAAACCTTCTGCAAGTAAGAGAGAAGCTTAGGTCCTCGGCAAGCTAATTGTGTGGTATTTATAATTTTTTTAACTTATTCAATTCCCTTTCTCAAGATCATTTCAATCTTATTTTAAAAGAGTAATTTATACTCCTGTTGAGATCTAAGAGAATTGAATTAGTAGCATTTGGGTTTTTCATTTCTAAAAATCTTTAAAACTCTATACTCTTTCTGTTTGAGCGAATACTGCCTCCTCGACATACAAAAAAGAAGTTATTCTACTACAAGCTTCTACTACATCCTCAAATCCACATTTGAAGATAAGCTCTTTACTACTTTATTTCATTTATGTTTTTCTGAGATAGCCTATGAAAATCTCAGTGGGTTGATTTGTAATAGCCCGTCAAAATCACAAAGTGGGTTTTCATTTGTGATAGCCCGTCAAAATGTCCCGTGGAAATCACAAGGAACTGTATAAGGTTGTTAAGGTGAATCTATGAAAACCTTGTTATAGTGAAAGCCAAAATTATGAGAGTAGTAATTTTAGGAGTGGAGTATGTGTGGCTGTTTTAAAGCACCGAACCACTATAACTCCTTGTGCCTTGTGGCGAATGCTTTATTCTTTTGTAGTGAATGTTATTTATTTCATGTGGTGAATACTATATTTATTTTATCTTCTCTTGCTAGTTTGAAAGATTGATTTTAAAGACATTCGTGAAATAAGGTTGTCCTACCTAATATTTTAGGTGAAGGTTGTCTTACAAATTATTTAGAATCAAGGTTTTAATACTTGTGTGATTGAGATTTTGCATTCTTTATATATTTCATTTTTATTTCAATTATTTGGCATTGTCCTATTTACCCCCTATAGGACATCGATAGCTTGCCTTTTCAATGTTGTACTGGCCCATTTCTTTGGCAAGGCGAACAACCTTTTGAAAGTTCCCTTGTTTGTTAATATATGTGAGTGTTGAGTCTATTAGTTAAGTAAGCACCAAGTTGAAGACATCAAGTTCAAGAGTCATCAAGAAGAAGGCATACGATCGTGCTTAAAAGGTAAACAAAGCCTCATCTACATAAAACAAACCCTGACAGGTATATGCCCTAAAAGAACATATCTTACCAACAACTACTTCTAAAAACTTCTGGTAAGATTTGGTTGCTTTTTGCACTTTGAGTGTTGGAGGAAGTTTGAAATGTATAGGCAAAACCAATGTCCTGCTGATTACATTGATATGCAATCAAGGACATCTTCGATGGAATTGAACATGGTTCGATCACATCGAAATCAAGCCCATATTGTCCAGCAACAAATTGAACAAATGTTAGGAATTAACGATTACATCGAATGTAGTTTGATGACATCGAAACTTAAGCTTCAATGGCATCAAACACATTTCAATTGAATCGACCTTGGGCTTATTTCCTCCAAAACTAAAAATACTCTAAGTGCTCCTCGATGTAATTGAATCTTCTTCAATAACATCAAGAGTAAGTAATCGATGGCATTGAAGACTATTTGATTGCATCGAAATAAGGACCAGTTTGTTTAGCAAGCTTTCCAGAAAAATCTAATATTTTCAATTACATCGAAGACCATTCGATTGCATCAAAATTCAAATTTTGATTGCATCGAAGGTTTAATCGATTGCATCAAACAAGGGACAAAACTGTCCAGCAACCAAAGTGTATTTTTCAAAGGAATCCCGATGGCATCGAAGTGCACGTCGATGACATCGAAGGGTGCTCGATGAGATCAGATAAAATCTGTCCTACACCCAACTAAATATTCTGGTGTAGGAAGTCAATGCAATCGAAGAAGGTTCGATAACATCAAAATTCGAATTTTGATAGCATCGAAAACCCATCGATGGCATTGACAGTGTCAGATTTCTGCCCATTTTTTAACTGTTAGGATTCAATTTTATAAATACCCATATGTTGCTTCTTAGTAAAATGAGCTAGAATTGAAGGAAACCTGAGAGAGTTATTGTAATTGATTATACCCTCATCCTCAAGTCCTCTTTCCCATAAGAGTTTATCATTTAATCTATAGCACAAGCTTTATTGTCTTTATCATTACTTGGATTGAATTATGAACTCTGACATTCATTAAGTTTTCAGTAACACTCTTTAATGGTAAATCATTATGTTGAAACTCTTGAATGCTTAGCTCACGGAATCTTCTCTAGGTATTTAATTCATATCATTTAATAGAGAAGATTGAATAAAACTCTAAACCTCACAACCTCGGACCATTACTTGGAGTATCATCACCAGTTGCGGTTCAAGGGAGCTGAAGACTCTTCATCAACAAAGAAGATCATCTTCAGAATATGCGAGAAAGGGCCTCACTCACTTATTTGTAAGTATACAAAGTCCGTTGAGTCTGAAGCCCTTTCCTTGTGTAGGATCGGGATTCAGAGTTTGAGTGACAAACTCGCCAAGACCTTTCGTAGGCCTCCAACGGGAGAATACGTTGTCCTTGTGTAGGACATGTTGCCTTATGTAAGCATAGGTTGCCTTGTATAGGCTCTTAATTTTGTCCTTGTGTAAGACTTGTCGCCTTGTGTAAGCATCTAAGGTTGCCTTGTATAGGCTCCTTAATTAACCTTATGTAGGTTGTGAAGGTTCATGGTTAACTTGATTTAAAACCATTGGATAGTGAAATCCGGTACACTCTAGGAGAGAGTGCGTCAACCGGGAGTGGAGTAGACAAGTAGCCGAACCACTATATATGATTGTGTTTGGAATTTTAACAGCCCAAACTTTTCAATACCCGAGTATTGAAAGTTCACGAGTGTTATCATGAAATTTAACTTATTATGTACATGTGTACGATACCAATCTCGTTATCCTAACCTTACATCTATTCTCCAACACGAATCTGACCGTTGTGAATAATCTCCGTTCATAGATCAAGCCATCTGACCATTGATTTTGAGATAGGATCATCATATACCTAAGTATTCTCACTGTCCATCATAACCGACCATTCAGTCAACTATTCACTGCCAGGTAAAGATATCTAACTGTCCACTCTATGTTTGGACTACCTGATTATAGTAAACTAGTTACTTGATCTCTGCATCCGCTCATACACATATTGAATTAAGATTCTGCATCCTAACCTTACATCTATTCTCCAACACGAATCTGACCATTGTGAATAATATTCATTCATAGATCAAGTCATTTGATCGCTGATTTTGAGATAGGATCATCATATACCCAAGTATTCTCACTTGTCTATAATAACCGACTATTCATTCAACTATTCACCGCTAGGTAAAGATATCTAACCGTCCAATGTGAGTTTGGACCACCTGATTATAGTAAACTAGCTACTTGATCTCTGCATCTACTCGTACACATATCGAATTGAGATTCTGATTCGTTCATCTTGTTCATCACGTATGAATATGTTTAACCCACTATCAAAACTACAATATGAGAAACTTATACATGTGAACAAGTCATTTAAATCTAACGGTATACATGTTCTGCCTCTTGATCACTCCAAAAACTCACTTGTGATCATCCGGTTACAAAACCGACCGTACACCCATTTACATATATGATCAGAGTACTAACCATCAAGTTTTTCTATTCTTAACATGTCATCTGACCATCCATTTTATTAATTAATATATGTACATTCATTTAATTAATTTGGTAAATAATTCTTTATTCATAATGATTTACATATAAGTTATTTTATAAGAATTACTTACAAATGTACCTATAACCATGTAGAATCATTAGATTTCCCAAAACTCTCATATCAGCAATAATTATGAAAATGCCATTAACCTAGACCCTTGAATTCTAGATAACATGATTCTCACGATCCGTTTGATGTGAAATTTTATACCATGCCTATGTATTATAACTTAACCATACATGTCAAATTTTAGCCCTTAGATCATTGTAAAAGTGGCCCAATTGACAAATCAGCCCCTTAACCGTTGATTTTGGTGTCCATCGAGTGAAGAAACCCTGTGGGTAGTCGTAGTAGGATATTTTACCTCATACGAATGACTTGGATTGCTCATAATATAGACCAAGTGTAAAATATGAAGTCCCTACTTTGGTAGGCTTTTCTTAGGCACGAAGTTTTCCTTTCAAGGCTTACCAACTCCTTATAAATCAAAATTTTCTGATTTAACCACTTCCTACCGTCCATCACAACTCAAATTTGGACTACGCTTTAGTCTCATATGACTATAAGGTTATACAAAATTTAGACCTCAATTTACGATCCTACACCGTTGAATGTTAAAGTCAGCTCTTTCCTTTTGGTACAAAATGTGAAATTTTAGATTTAAGCTTTTTGCACCATCGATCAACCATCAAATTTTGTCCAACCATTTGACTATCCTGACTACACATTTCTTCCAAAATTGGGCCCTGGTCATTAAGCGTGGATCGTTAATTGAGATCAAGTTCGTTTTATCACCCGTTAGGAGAACTTTCAAGACAGGCCAATCTAAATTTCAGATCACCAAGAAAATCATATACCTAGGCTCTATTCAACCTCCCTGACCCAATGGATGAATTAGATTTGAAGAAAGATCATCAAAAAAGGAAAAATTGAAGAAATCCAATCCAAGTGGGATGTGAAACACACCCCTCTCACACACCCACTCCTTCTAAAAAGTGGTGTGAGTGCCCTTCTCCAATCAGAAGCCAATACCCCTAATGTCTAAGAAGGAGAGAGAGAGAGAGAGAGAGAGAGAGAGAGAGAGAAAGAGAAAGGGAGAGAGAAAGAGAAGGAGAAGCCTAGACGCCCTCTTCCTTCTCCATATGTATAGTGTCTCCCTCTTGCACAAGCGATGTCGTGATTCATGTGGAAGCTTTTCATGTAGAAGTTCTCCTATATATATATATATATATATATAATATATATATATATATATAGGGTTTAGATCTAAGGCTAAGGTGAAGGATTCCTTTAAGCTTACATTAATTGGAGTTGGTATGATTTATCTTGTTTTTACATGTTTTTCATATCAATGTGAATCCTCCATGTAATTGTTTAGTTTACCATTATCAATTATTTATCCTTTGGAAATTATGGTTAAGGTATGATTTTAATTATTCGTGATCTTTGTAAATATATGTTTGTTGATGGATACAAGTCTTGCCCTTTTGCCAATTTTGAGAGTGACGCGTGCTGACCTTTTGCTCCTCTCCCCTTATTCTTTTTGAGTTAGCCTATTTCTATTCTCCTCTTTTATTGAGATAGCTTAATGCTACTTTTCTCCTTTATTAGGTTAGCCTTGCTACCTCCCTCTATGGCTTGGGCATGTGTCTTGGAATTTCAAGACTCCCATTATTCGGTTTACTTTCCCTTGGTGCAAGTGATGTGTTAGAGGTCTCACAACTAGTGATTCAATATTTATCGTGATGTAATGGGTAGTGCAGTCTTGTAGTCCCTCTTATATGTCGATCTGGTCATGGTCCAAGTAATTCCATGGGTTTGTGACGGAGTGTGTGCACAAATCAATGTAAGTAATTCGCAATGTGTGTTACAACACTTCAAGATTTGATGTCACAAATATGGCTTCATGAACAAATCGTGTCATGATTCATCTTACTCATGTGTTGTGCCACCTCGAAGTTCATGTAAATCCACGGTTGCATTAGACAAGCCGGCGAATTTTCGTAGTTATGGGATGCCGTGTGAGTCGGGTTTTCGATGAATTATATTCCACATTGTGATTATCATTATGTATGATGAGCCATACACACTTTGTTAGGCATGCAATCATATATATTGGTTGTGTATGTTGATACCTCTCATAGTGATGGAGTATGAGACGTATCAGAACCCTTACATTACTTTTATTAATCTCTCGAATTATTGTTAATCTTACAGGATAACCATCACTATGATTAGGGCATTTACCCTCTCCAATCGTACAGATGATGCAGGTGATGTACAGATTGAAGACATGGATGACAATTCTCCTACGGAAGATTATTCTGAATAAATAAAGAGATGGCTTTATGTTTAGTTTTATTTATTTCTTCTGTAAGCTTTAATAATGTAATCAGCTCCCTTTGAGAGGGCATTTGATAATTTGTTGAATTCTTTTACTCTAATGGAAAGATAAATACAGTTGATTTTACTCTCGTGAATGGTTACCTTTGTGAATGTAACTGGATGTGATCTAAATGGAAAGGAAAAAAACCAGGTGTGATTTTGAAGTATCCAATTTTTACATTATTAACAACTGGAATTCTCGAGCACGAGTATGTACTTGGGCAGTAAAAATTTTAGGATGTTACAGGAATGATTATTTTTTCATTGATCTAATTATGCTTATGTTCCTTGAATGTTTATTTATGATGTATGATTAAATGAATTTCTAAGCATTGATAGGAATCACATTCCACGCTCTCACATTCACCATCTTCATAGGCTAGTTGATTTATATATAAATCTTGTGTAGCCTATGTGTTTGGACCCTTTATTGGCTTGGAAGCCATAGAGTTACCTTACCTTACTTATCTTGGTTAAAGTTAGGCATTGTATGTTATTATAAGTAAATATTTTTGAAAAGTCCTATTCACCCCCTATAGGACACTTGAACATATATCCATACTTCTATACTAGCGGTCCCACCCCAATTTCACCTTTTACATATCGAACACAGTCGGCCATCATTTCCAGCCAAAAGTATCCGTAACACCTAAGCATAAGTTTGATTTTTCTCCATACTTGGTGAGCCCCGCAAACATCCTCATAGACCCCTTCCATGACCAACATTGTTTCATTCTTTGACAGACAATGGAGCAAGACCTCATCGGCCCCTTTATGGTATAACTCATCATTGGTCATGACATAATTTACAGCCGACCTTCTCATGCTTCTGTCAGCTTTAGCCCGAGAGTTTTGCAAATATCCCATAAGGGGAGCTCTCTAATCATTTTCCTCTAAATCGATCAAACAAACTTCCACTAGACGGAGAGCAGCGACCTTTTTTGAACTGTAATCAAACCGACCGACCGATCCTTTCAACATTTCCAATCTAACTGCCATTATTTGATTCATTGGCATCCACATTGTATTTTCGAGTGACATGCATCAGTTGGATGTCATTGAATCACTCTAGCAATTGGATGGCTACCACATAATATGGAGTAAGGAATGGATAGGCAACTAAACAAAACCAGCCATATGATTTATCACCAGTTGAGAATACCCGATGATCATCACGTCCTTCACCATAATTCTAACAATATTTTCAAGTTGATTATCTTAGCCTCATATTCAGCCTAATTGTTATTCACTCAGATTCCAACTGAAATTCAATTTCTTGTCAATTTTCGTTAGGGGCAACCAACACTATACCGGCCCCAGATGTCTCGTGAGTCATTTACCCATCAAAGATTAGTTTCCAAGGCATTATTTGCACAACATATGAATCCATAACACCTGTGGGAATATGTTCCTCTAGGTCTGATGGGTGGCTAGCCAAAAAGTTTGTTATGGCCTTACCATTTACCGCTTTCTGTGGGACGTAATGCAAATCAAATTTAGATAATGACAATATCTATTTACCAATTTGGCCCCTTAGAATAGGCTAATTTAACATGTATTTGATTAGATCAGTAATTAAAACTACATTAACTCTTTTGACTAACAAATAATGTATTAACTTGGTAGCTGCGAAAAGTATAGAGTAGACACAATTTTTCCATGGCTGAATACTGTTTTTCTGCATCGAGTAATACTTGGCTCAGATAGTAGATTGCTCTCTTTCATGAATCATCTTTGTCAGGCCTATGTCCTAGTGACCATTTCGTTCTTTAGATTCCACGATCCTCTCTGTCAAATTCTGACGACCTGTGACCTGTATATAGCAATTGTGAGCGACCTTGAGTTGCGTCCTTTGAACCCAAGCCGACTTAACCCGAGACCTATGCCATTGTGACCTACCGTCGCCGCAGTTCTAGCACCGCATCTCGTGCACCAATCCGACACTTAGATTGTGAGATGTGGCCCCGCGCTCTATTTCGGTCGTAAACTGCACATTGCAGGACCCACCTATCCCAGATATCACTTTTCCTAGAGAATCCCATCATTAAGATGATGTCACCTAGAGGTGACATCACCCTACCCTAGCACCTACCCAAGCTATGATTGCTAGCCCCATGCCTCTCTTACATGTAATGATGGCAAGCTAGCCATGCCTTCTTACAAC
>JAJHSJ010000005.1:72747126-72846033 GCA_021015155.1 Magnolia officinalis
CTCTCTCTCTCTCTCTCTTTATGGTGATGATGATGTGTGTGGTCCACCTGATGTGTTCAACGAATCCAGACTGTCCAGAATTTTCTAGACGTCCAGTTAATGGAGCCCACCTTGCTACCCATTTCGAGCCAGCCTGGAAGAAGGAAAAATACAAATACCAGCTTGATCAAAACTTGGTGGGCCACGTACATGTGGGACCCACCAGATGCGAGCGTTTCATCTAGGTCGTCCGTCCATTTGATGCATGTGAGGCGGCCTTGATGACTCGCCCCATCCAGGCCATCCGTCTACTGGGCGTCCAGCACACCTGGACGAAGTGAAAACACAAATGTCAGCTTGATACAAGCTAGTGGGCCACATGTATGGACCCACTAGATGTATGTGTTTCATCCATGCCATCCACCGTCCAACCATGGATGGTGGAGGCCACTGTGATGTATGTGTTGTATATCCACACCGTCTAGACCCTGGACGGTGGGATTCACCTGATGTGTGTCCTCCACACCATCCATGTGGGACATGGGGCCACCATAATGTAAGTGTTTCATCCACGTCGTCCAGTTTACTGGGACGTGGACCCCACTATGATTTATGTATTATATCCACATCGTCCAGACCCCGAACGGTGAGACCTGCTATAATGTACGTCTGAAATCCACATCGTCCATCCCTGAACGTGGGACCTACCTTACTGTATGAGAATTATCCACACCGTCTAGCTATTTGGGACGATGGGATCCACCATGATGTGTTTGATCTGCACCATCCAGGGCAGCGACCCACCCTAATGTATTTTATCCACGCTGTTCAAGGCAGGTAGCCCACCGAAATGTATTCGTTGTATATCCATGTTATCCACCTGAGGGGGCCCATCTGACATGTGCAGGGCCCACCTGCTGCATGTGTAGGGCCCACCTTGATGTGTATGAAGTACATGCTACCCATCCATTTTACTGAAGCATGGGCTGCCCATTAGGCCCATGTAATGAGGCCCATTGTAATGCATATGGGCCTATGTGATGAGACCCATTATGATGTATATGAGGCCCATGTGGTGAGGTCCAATGTGATGTATATGAGGCCCATGTGATGAGACCCATTATGATGTATATGAGGCCCATTGGTGAGGCCAATGTGATGTATATGAGGCCCATGTGATGAGACCAATTATGATGTATATGAGGCCCAATATGATGTATGTGAGGCCCTTGAGTGAGGCCCAAAGTGATGTATATGAGGCCCTATGATGAGGCCCATTGTGACGTTTTCCATATATCCAAAGAGTTATCTAGCAATGCTTGATCAAACATAGAGAATTGCAAATACCTCATCCAAAGAGTTATCCAAAAGCTCAGAAAAAGCAGTGGAAAAAGAATTCCTCTGTATTGGACCCTAAACTAACTATACCCGGCCTATATATGATTTGTTTATTTCCAACCCAGCCTGAACCCAACCCAAATACACTTCACTAAGTGCTTTTTTTGGGATGACTCTAACCATTTGATAAATGGTTAGGGAAATAAATGATTTACTTCTACATTAGAGAGGACTGCTAATTTGTTTGGCAATTCGGTTGTGATCTAACTATTGAATAAGGAGATCGGATCACAAACATGATTTGGAATGTTATTCTCACAAGCGTAACAATATACACCTTACGTGCAAAAATACTCAAAACTACTTTCCATGGTCCAGCCATCCAAACATAGATTCATAACCAAAATGAAGAGTAAAAATCAAAACGCAACATCACCTCTTCATATTGGTAACAGGTGGGAGATAAAAAAATGTTCTATTGTTGTTGATGATCGAAGATGCAGCAAGGTTTCAGCAGCTGGTGGATGCGGTGTAAGGTTTGTAGATTAAGAGTCGAAGAGGGAGAGGGAGAGGTAAAACAGAGAGAGAGGGAGAGGGAGAGAGAGAGAGAGAGAGAGAGAGGAGATAGGAGAGAGAGAGAGAGAGAGAGAGAGAGAGAGAGAGAGAGAGAGAGTAAGAAATAAGTTAAGAAATGAGGCCTCAATTGGTTCTCTCTTTTAAATTTGAAATGGTTTAAAACCGTTCTAAATTTGGAACAGTCTGCAGCCATTCCTAAATCAAAGACTTCGCCATTCCCAATTTATGATTTTGGTATAATGTGAACGCCCTCTCAAGTCCATTATGGAGCCTATGGCCTCTATAGTTTTTCCATTAAGGTTGTAACAAACTTTTACTCGGGCGTGTGACATGTCTTGTAGCAATAACTTTCTTTGTGCTCCATGATCTCCTTCCACCAATCACATCGACTGTAAGAATCTCATCTTAATCTTCCATACATTGGTGTTGCCACACGTACGTTGGCTTACTAGTCATCAGAATTGGCATGATTAGATCTGCCACTTGTCACCTTACTAGTCATTAGATCTAACTACATGCACATAACCACGTGCCTCATTTAACTTACTAAAGTTCATGCATGTGGTTCCTTTTTATCATTTCTCTTGCACCAATATAAACGATGTTAAAAGTCCTATCAGCGTTAGCCTCAATCCACATAGGGTTGAAAATGGTGTGGGTCAACCTAAACATGTTCGTATCTAACTCCGGACTAGACCAGTCTTATTGTGAGTTTGAACTTGTTTTGTTGGAATGGATATAGTTCCAATAGATTGCAACAATTGTTGATTGGATCTTAAACCCCTTCAAATTTACCTTCCTTTAAATGAGCCAGGTTTACATGGTCAATGCACTCGATCAAAGTCATTTAGAAACAACTTTTATCACTGTACTTTACAGTTCGTTTTCACAATCTACGTTTATGGACATTATTTTATGATTAATATTTATGTTATTAACATGATATTTCTCTTGTTCCATATCCAAAATACATCTTTACAATAGTGTTTATGTGAATATCTTGTAATAAGTTTTGAAGTAGATTGAAATTGGAATTAATCTCAACAAATATTTTATTTGATTTGTCTTTAATTCATCTTTATAGTGTCTTTTACATTTTTTTAAACACACCCCACGTGGGAACTTGAACCCTTGACTTTCAATGTTGACAAGCAATACATCTACCACCGAGCCAAGCAATTCGGACCCATAGTGTTGTTTATATGAATATCGCATTAGATAAATGGTATGGGTTGAGCTATTTTTGACCAAATACTGTATTCATTTTTATAAATGTGGTTGATTTAATTTGACTTATTTCTGATTTGGGCTCGACTTAATTATTAATGATTTAAGTATGAAATCTAAACTCAATGTTTGATAATGGTAGAGTTTAAAACTCTACTTCTAGAACAAGTCATACTTTAATGGCACTGTACGTACCAAATGATGACAATATAACTAACCATGTTAGATTCAGGGAAAGAAGATAGGTGAGAGAGCTTTAAGGAAAAGAGTGTAAGCTACACGAAAAGAGATAAGATGTAACGCCCTGAAAATCGGGGGTCGAGCTTAAACTCAACTCCCGAGTTCCAACGCATCACTTATGCAACATAATGAATGATGATTGAATGTTCTCAGTATTAGTGCATTGAACATGAGTGAGATTAAGCCAAAATAGCATATCATACTCCAGAGACAAGTGAGATAGCAAGCGGAAGATTGTGATATATAAATAAAATATATAAATTGTGGTGAGTCTCCAGAGTGTGATAACGTTACCAGGTTAAATAATTACAAGTACAATTCTAAAATATACCAAATGTGTAAGGTCCTCTAGTCAACATCCCTGTAACCCCGTCGATCAAGACACGACTCACATGAAGTCGCCAGAATACAGCAAATACGAGCAAGCATCATTGTCATTGCAAAAGGTCCAGCTCTGCATCATAAGCATCGCCGACACCTGCAGCTACAGAGTCTGGTTGGTGTTGCAAGAACCGTCCAGTAACGTGGGAGTGAGTGATCAACTCAGTGGAACAATAAAGTATAGGTTAACATGTTATCAAAATAGTGAAGTAGTAATGATAAAGCAGTACAGTCAACAATCCTACGTACTCTTGTTAATGCAAGTATGAAATGCTGTCATGATGCATGCCCTCACCGACATACTCCCTCATGTGACACCATCTTACGTTCGTGGCACGCGTTCATTCCTCAGTGCTCCACATCTTCCAGGCACATGCAGTGCGATGATGACCATGATTACCGAGTTGTTATTAGTCCATTTCAAACAGCAGGATTGGGAAACTAAGGTACCTCCCTTGTATCATTCCCAAACATGATCCATTATAGGGTCGTCAAACCTAGATAATCTCATACGATAGTGTGGTTCTAGGGCGCTGCAAAGGCTGTCAGGGTTGTTACACGCAATCGTTACACCACTCCCCCATCACCTTTTTAACGGTTCATCACTAAATTGATACAGGCCTATTTCATACTCTATACACCGAGGTAAAACTCGTCGCCTCACCGCAAATTCAGAGTATGCTCGAGGTCACTACAAAGGGCTCGTCACCAATCAGTGTAGGCCGACAGCTCGAATGCAGTATCCCGTACCACCGTATTCGGCTCACGAGTCTGGTCCCTCAATGGACACTACGGGGAGGCATGTGGCCCCAGGGTAGGCCGAAAGCTCGACCACGGTGTCCCATACCACCATGTCCGGCTCATGAGTCTTAGCAGATCGAGGTACCATGGTTAACGGGATTTCACTGGTAAGTTTGGTACCCTAGGTTCAAGCAGTAGCGTCCAAACATGGTGAACATACATTAGACACATCGGGTTACTTGACAAGCCTGACTAGCTCGAGCGCACAATCAACTGAACGACATGAAGTGCATAAGCACTTCGCATGGCCTAACCACTGTCGCCAACGGAAGTACGACTCGGGTTCGTCAAACATATCCTACGTGGCGAAATGAATCTCAACCACAAACTCAAGTCTGGTACCGATTGTCTGGACTATAATCATAGTCCCAATCGCAATCAATCCTCATTTAGAGCATGTGGAGTAAAGCATAATAAACAAGGTAATTCAAGCATGTTAACATGCATGTTACAAAGCACAATGTAAACAAGGAATACAAACACATATATTTCATAGTAAGCGATTAAATTGAACAACCATCATGGAGGAAATCATATACGTTTCTACGTTTCTAAGGTAGTTGAGAATCCCATCTCAACTCCTACCTGAAGCATGATTATCTAAGCAGTTACTCTTATAAGCATTTTCACAAACACTTAGAATACACTATTTTAACATACATAGTGTATATTAGCAAAAACATGTATTAGGGCGTACCCTCTCACCAAGTAAGTGTTATACACATATATAATATGTTCATACAGCAAATAATCATGGCAAACACATTTCCAAAATTTATACGTATACGGTACTTTCTACAAATACCTAGAATACACAAAATTCCATATTCTTCGTATTTAATCGAAATGGAAAACAGACAACACTTTGTACATGTGCAATTGCATGCAGATCATGAATCTATCATTATTTGACATTGAAAGCGTTGAAAACTATAACCTATACACCAAATGTGTAAGGTCCTCAAGTCAACATCCCTGTAATCCCGTCGATCAAGACATGGCTCACATGAAGCCGCCAGAATACAACAAATACGAGCAAGCATTATTATCATTGCAAAGGTCCGGCTCCACCTCATAAGCATCGCCGACACCTGCAGCTACAGAGTCTGGTTGGTGTTGCAAGCACAGTCCCGTAGCGTGGGAGTGAGTGATCAACTCAGTGGAACAATAAAGCATAGGTTAACATGTTATCAAAACAGTCAAGCAGTAATGATAAAGCAGTACAGTCAACAATCCTAAGTACTCTTGTTAATGCAAGTATGAAATGTTGTCATGATGCATGCCCTCACCGGCATACTCCCTCATGCGACACCATCTTACGTTCGCGGCATGCGTTCATTCCTCAGTGCTCCACATCTTCCAGGCACATGCATTGCGATGATGAGCATGATTACCGAGTTGTTATTAGTCCAGTTCAAACAGTAGGATTGGGAAACTAAGGTATCTCCCTTGTATCATTCACAAACATGATTCATTATAGGGTCATCAAACCTAGATAATCTCATACGATAGTGTGGTTCTAGGGCGCTGCAAAGGCTGTCAGGGCTGTTACACGCAATCGTTACACCACTCCCCCATCACCTTTTTAACGGTTCATCACTAAATTGATACAGGCCTAGTTCATACTCTATACAACGCGGCAAAACTCGTCGTCTCACCGCAAATTCAGAGTATGCTCGAGGTCACTACAAAGGGCTCGTCACCAATCAGTGTAGGCCGACAGCTCGAATGCAGTGTCCCATACCACCGTATTCGGTTCACGAGTCTGGTTACTCAATGGACACTACGGGGAGGCACGTGGCCCCAGCGTAGGCCGAAAGCTCGACCACGGTGTCACATACCACCATGTCCGGCTCATGAGTCTTAGCGGATCGAGGTACCATGGTTAACGAGATTTCACTGGTAAGTTTGGTACCCTAGGTTCAAGCAGTAGCATCCAAACATGGTGAACATACATTAGACACATCGGGTTACTTGACGAGCCTGACTAGCTCGAGCGCACAATCAACTGAACGACATGAAGTGCATAAGCACTTCGCGTGGCCTAACCATGTCGCCAACGGAAGTACGACTCGGTTCGTCAAACACATCCTACGTGGCGAAATGAATCTCAACCACAAACTCAAGTCTGGTACCGATTGTCTGGACTATAATCATAGTCCCAATCGCAATCAATCCTCATTCAGAGCATGTGGATTAAAGCATAATAAACAAGGTAATTCAAGCATGTTAACAAGCATGTACAAAGTACAATGTAAACAAGGAATACAAACACATATATTTCATAGTAAGCGATTAAATTGAACAACCATCATGGAGGAAATCATATATGTTTCTAAGGTAGTTGAGAATCCCATCTCAACTCCTACCTGAAGCATGATTATCTAAGCAGTTACTCTTACAAGCATTTTCACAAACACTTAGAATACACTATTTTAACATACATAGTGTATATTAGCAAAAACATGTATTAGGGCATACCCTCTCGCCAAGTAAGTGTTATACACATATATAATATGTTCATACAGCAAATAATCATGGCAAACACATTTCTAAAATTTATACGTATACGGTACTTTCTACAAATACCTAGAATACACAAAATTCCATATTCTTCGTATTTAATCGAAATGGAAAACAGACAGCACTTTGTACATGTGCAATTGCATGCAGATCATGAATCTATCATTATCTGACATTGAAATCGTTGAAAACCATAACCTATACACCTAAAGTTCGCACCTTACGCTGTAGGAGCATAGTAAACTCAATAGATTTGTTAGGCTTTCGCCTACGATGATTTGGCGACCTAGAGAATGAGATAGATTAGCTATTTCATCATTTGAAATGTTTACAACCCTAGATCAGATTAGGGTTAGGATTTCTTATCTAGAAATGATGCCGGAATCGCCGGGAAAGCGATTAGAAGGAAGTGGTTAAGCTCGTGTAGCGTCAGGGAAAAAGGGCAGGAAGAAACCTCCCACAACTCTCACACTTTCTCTGTCTTTTCTCTCTTTCTCTCATAGGGTTTTCTCAAATTCGTATGGGCTGGAAATGAGATAGTTTAAGATCCTTGTATAGGCCCAAAACTCACTAAACTAAACTCAGGAACAAAGTATACTTAAGTTATGTCCAAATACGGTCCGTTTCGTCTCAACGGAGCACTTCTGGCGGCCCCTTTTCTGTGTGCAGTCAGACTTAAGGTCACTAACATTGGATATAGGTATGGGTAAGTTTTCGTTTCAGTCGGGATTCCAGATCACAAATGGTGGACCAGTTTCAATTCAACAGTTAGTGAATCTCGATCGGAGATTCCGAGTACATGAATATGTTTGAGAAAATATCCCTGATCCGAGGGTGTAATATGCTCTGATTCTGACGGTCTGGTTGCTTAATACTGACCCGCAAGCGAAATGTCTCAGATTTATTTATTTTGAATTTAATTTAGAATTATTTTCACATTTCTCACACTCCCCGCTCTGAGCTCAAGCGAATAGCGCTGGGACACTATCTGGATTTGATTTCTGAGATGGTTGTCAAGCCCAGCAAGGCGGTCCTAATTCCTTAACTTCGTGTTAATCGGACTTCAGACGTGTGGTCCAAATCTGATACGGAGTTTCAATGTGCTACCGAGAGCAACTGGGTAATGAGATTGATCCTAGATTTTAGGGTAATGTAGCATCAATGATTCTACAAGTTTTGGATCTTGCAGATCGTATTTAAAGTGATTGGTGTTAATTTCACAGGTACTCTAGTTTAACACTGGCTAATTCTCGCCTAATTTCTAAAGGATTTAGTCCTGAGTAATTTCTGTCTGAGGTGGTACCTAGGCCTTTGTAGTTTGTATATAAAGTGATCCAAGTTATAATACTTAACTAGTTTAAGATAGTGTCTAGGGTGAAAGTACTTAGAAAAATTGAAAGAACAAGGTGGTGAAGGGTGGGATTTGTGAAGAAATGGGTTCAAACGCGATTTTAGACTTTGGGATTGAGTTCTGACAAGTTATTAAGGTGTTAGGATCGACCCATTGCCTAAGAACGTCTAATTCCAGGTTGGCAAAAATCCGGGATGTTACATAAGATGTGCGAGCTGATTACACTCACGAGAGAGTGAAGGCATGGGATACACATGGAGAAGATGGTTGCTGGCTATTGGAAAGATAAGTGCAGGGTTAGTTGCATAAAAAAAAAAAGTACGAAGTCGCATAAATGCTCCTAATTGAAGACATTAGAGACCCAAGTTACTTTAATACCAACATTCCTTTAAAATTCAATGTTGAATCAACCTAAGGGATACTTTAGATCATACACAAGTTACCTGTGACACTCCATCGTTGTAGGATGTTCCTACGATCAAAAGCTAACTGGGGGGCACTGTGATGTTTGAGAGAAATCCTCTTTGTTCATCCATTTTCTAAATCATCTTAGGACTTGAGCTTAAAAAAGAGACATCTAAAACTCAAGTGGGCCAAATGATAGGAAACAAGATTGAATGCCCATCGTTAAAACATTCGCAGGGCTACAAAAGTTTTGGATTTGACTAATATTTTTACATTTTCAGTTTTTACTAGTAGGAATGACCTTACAAATGGTTTGGATGACATATCAACATCACAGTGGAACTTAGGAAAGTTTCAACTGTAGGCATTTTCCTACCCACTTTTTCCTATTAGCTCATTTAAGTTTTGGATCTACCTCAATTTTTGTCTCATTTTAAACATGAGTGAATAAAACAAATGGACATGGTAGATTTCTCACAAATATCAAGGTAGTCCTTACCTAGCTTTTGACTGTAGGAGCCAAGGTAGTCCTCACCTAGCTTCTTATTGCAGGAGCTTTATGTAGTAGTGGCAAGGTAATTCACAACTATTTAGAGTTGACATCGATTTTTGTGGGAAAGGCTTTTGCGGAAAGTTCCTACGACATTTATGTGAGCTGATAATGATGTTTGTAAGAAATCCACCTTATCCATCCATTTTTATTTTTTTTTGTTTTTTTGTATCATTTTAAGCACATAAGATTAAGGAAAAAAAAATTTTTAAACTCAAGTGGGCCAGAAGAGTGGGTAGGGTGAAAAAGGCGAGCTTAACAGTCCTTGGGGGGGGGGGGGGGGGGGATTAGGACTATGCCAACTTAAAGTGTTAAATTAATGAATAAATCAAAATAAATCACAAATCTCAATAGCACTAGTATTAGAAAATTAATTCAAACTTAGTTCGTAGGACAACCTTATACCAAAAATAAAGTTTTAGGTAGGACAACCTAATTTCACGAACGTTTGTAAGGATCAAGACTTCGAACCAAGCAAGAGATAATAAACCTATCTATTACAACCATCCACAAGTGAAAAAATAAAGAGTTACAACCATTCACCATAGATACAAAAATTAAACATTCACCATAACACCAGGAGTTATAGTGGTTCGGTGTGTACACCAACTGTTCTCAAACAACCACACCTACTCCACTCCAATAATCACAACCCACGTGATATTGGCGTTCACTAAAAAATAAGGTTTTCACAGGTTCACCTTAAAACTTATACAATTGTGATTTTTAGAAGGGCTATCACAAACAAAAATCCCACATTGAGATTTTCTGGCTATCTTAGTCAAAACCAATACATGAGATTTTTTGGATATCTCAAAGGAACCAAAATACAAAGAAATAGAATGGTACTTATCTTCTCTTTGAAGACGTTTTTTATGTAGCCTGTAGAACCGCTTCACTTTGAAGCAGAATGTTCAATGTCCAGTAATATAAACAAGAGTTCTAGGTTCTAGATTGATTTTAAATTAATTCAAACCAAGGGCTACTTTTTGAATTCAGATCTCAAAAGAAGAGTGATCACTCTCTTTAAAACATAACATTCATGAAAAGAGATCAATGAATTAAAATAAAAAAGCTATATAAATAAAATATTAAAATACCATGCAATAGTTTGAAGATAGTGGGGACTTCTCTCTCTCTTGGTGAAGGCTTTTCTTAGCTTGAATGAGTAATTTCAGAATGAAAGAAGGCATCCGTGATGCCCCATCACTGTGGTCACATGTGGGCGGGCACACGTGGGTGAGCACACATGTGGGCGGGCCCCAAGATGGCTGGCAGGCTACTGTGGCTGGCAGGCTACTGTGCACACAGTGAAAGGTGAAGCTTTGTCCCACATCGGAAGTGTCGTTTGAAGTTGTGGTGGTTATATGTAGAGTTGTCACCCTATACTGTATGAGGCCTTTTGGGGGAGTTCCCCGAGAACAAAACCGTGCGGGCTGTGCCCAGAGCGGAAATATCATACAGTGTGACCCAAATTCCAGACCCGTGACCTATATAAATAAAAATAAAAATAAAAGATAAAGAATGACAATTTCATATGCATTTCATTTTCTTCCACCATAGCCCAATATTTAAAATCCAAACACATGCTAAGATCATTAATTTCAAAATCTGTTATTACACAATGCATAATTATTTAATTTAACTTGAAGTAAGAAAATCAAGTCAAACATTACTACATTCATAGTTCTAAAATAAAATAAATTTTATTCAATGTAGAATAACATGCCACGTGCATCCAACCACATTCCATGCTCCACTACTAATAGTAATATCCTGCATCTTCAAAATATTCGTAACCTGAAACGGTTAAAACATAATGAGTTGACAACTCAATAGGATCACATCAATCCCGAGTTGAAAAACTCACAAATATTACCAAATTTAATCTCGACATTTTAATCAAAATAAAGAGAACATTGGATGTAAAATCATAGTTAATAATTTGACATTCATGAGCATGAAATAAATGAATTATTTAAAATAGCTTTTTTTTTAAAAAAAAAATACTAAGATTTGGAGTGGGCAACATCCCATATTTTTTTTTTCGGTGGGTATTCTCAACCCCACTATTTCTCATGGTGTGGTCCACCTGAGCTTTGGATTAGCCTCATTTTTAGGCCCTCGCCCTAACTTGACCCAACAAGACTGATGAATGGTGTGGATTTGTCACATCATTCCTATGGGGCCCATTCTCAAAAAAAAAAAAGAAAAAAAAAAAAGGAAAACTTCTTTTGCAGTGACGTGCAAAAGCACGTCACCTCTCCCCACTCCTTGTTGGACTCTCTCTCTTCCTTCTCCTTCGGCAAACGTGGTGGGTCCTACACCCACCTCGATTCAAACTGCTTTCTTCTTTCTTCTTCCACCATTCTTCATCTGCGGAACCCACCAAACAATCAAACTGCTCACCATCAACCCAAGAAGATTTTAATGGCAAACGTTCAACCTCACTGTTTCCAGTCTTATGGTCCACCTAAATTCCAAATCTGCCTTACCTTTAGAATCATGTATTATTACGACCCGACAAAGTAGCTGGACAGAATGGATTTCTCACAAACATCTCGTTGGACCCACCTAGCTTCCGTTGCAGTAAGGAATTTGGAAGGCTTCCACAATGCAATCCATGCAGATTGAAACCACTCCGATTCTTCCTCATTTCTCTTTCCATTTTCGAGTCAACCTATAAATCGGGAAATCTCGACCGTCCATTGGATCCATCTCCAATTTGCAACGTCCAAACTATGCCATTCAACCTCTACTCAACACATCAGGTAGGTGATCTTCCCTGTTGGAAATTTTAGGTTAATATATAAATTGATTTGATTATTTGTTATGTGTTCAATTTATTTGATTATTATCATTAGTTGCAGATTATTTTATTTGATTCTTAATTGCATAGTATAAATATAATTTATTTGAGTTATTAATTGATTTTAATTAATTATCGTTATGTGCTCAAATTTCAATTAATTCCTTATTATTACGTGATGAATAATGTATTTAAATTTATGGGTGCTCTGCCCTAAAATGATCATTATATTTTTATGGGTGCTCTGCCCAGGGTCATTCCCGAAATTATCAGCACGGTACGGGTGCTCTGCCCAGGGTCATTCCCAAAAGGATCAGCACGGGTGCTCTGCCCTGGGCAATTCCCTAAAAGGATCAACACACACGGGTACTCTGCCCTGGGTATTTATCCTAAAAGTTTATTCACCAGGTGCTCTACTGAGGATCATTCCCTAAAACGATCAACACCGGTGCTCTATCAAGGGTCATTTCCTAAAAGGATCAACACACACAGGTGTTCTGCCCTGGATTGAACCAAAAATAATTTTTGATAACAGCATTGTCTTATTTTATTATTATGAAAAATAAATTATTATTGTTGTCATGTACAATGACGATTCAATACTCGTAATTAATCATATTTGTATTATTGAGTTTTATTTGTGTTAATGTAGAATTTTCAAATTTGGGAAGGATGTGACCCTACGAGCCGTCGCGCTCACATCCATATAGACTGTTTTGCAGGGTTTGTATATGAAGGACCGGTTGGACAAGATTGAAGATTTTTATATTTTTTATATATTTTTTTTAATTTAGAAATTAATTAAAATTCAATGTATGTTGTTATTATTTATTTATTTTTTGTCAATGTAATTAAAGATTTAAGGATTAATTAGTGGACAATATTTAATGACAATGATTAGTATCATTTTAGTTGCTCTAATTGCCTTGAAAATGTATGAAATAATATGGGTTGCGATGTATATTTATTTAAATACAACTCACAGTCCTGAAATTCGGGTTTGAGCCTGGCCAACTCAGGTTCCGAATTTCGGGGCGTGACAGCATCTATTTATAGTTAGAAATGTTGTTGCTTCGCATCATCTAAGGTCTCCTTTGACTCGTCTAAGATCTAACAAAATTTCAAATTATGGGCGCGATCGGATAAAACTGTTCTTTGACTGGTCAATGGCCCTGCTGGACTGGTCGAACATGGGCTTCAACTGGTCGAGGGTGCCAAAAAATAGTTGTTGGACTTCGAGTCGAGTAACCCTTGACTGGTCGAAGGTCCCTCTTCGACTGGTCGAGAAACCACCAGAAATATCCATTTTTTGGATTTCAAACTTTGACTGGTCGAAGATTATCTTAGACCGGTAGAGTCACAACTTAGACTAATCGAACCAAGGTCTAAACTAGTCGAATTAAAGCCTAACCAAAGTATAAAAACCCATATAAGTTTGTCTTTTAAAAGCACATAAGTCTAAGGTCTTTCTAGGGTCTATTACACCTGAGAAGACTGGACATTGAAGTGTAAAGCTTGAGTCTTTTTCTTGATTCTTCAATAAAATATACTCGATCTTCTACTTGAAATGTAGTGGAGCTTAATCTTCTATTAGAAGAGTAAAACTTGAACTCATTTTCAGCTTGAACTTTCCAACTTCATGACTTATATTTAAGCTTGCACTTTCCATCTTGTTTTTTAAGGTGAACTTCCCATCTTGATTCACTTGAAGATTCGCTTGAAGATTTACTTGAAGGTGAACTTTCCATCTTGATTCACTTGAAGATTCGCTTGAAGATTTACTTGAAGGTGAACTTTCCATCTTATAAGTTGTTTTTATCTCATTGAAATTTGACAAACAAGAGTGTGCTTGGCACTTACATAGGGAAATTCTAAAGTTATAACCTCCTCAGTCTGCTATAATGTTTCTATGTCATCCATATCGTCAATAAGGTCATTCCTTCTTGTATGAAGTGAAAATTCAAAAATATTAGCATGATGCAAAACTTATTATGACCATATGAATGTTTCTAATTGTATGGCCTACTTTGAGTTTTTGAGGGACGTGGATTGCCTACTGAAGCGAGGTGGCTAATGACAGTGCTCTGTGGGCCCCGCCATGGTATATGTGTCGTATAGCTGTATATAAGTCGAACCGAGTCGAGCTTGGCATAGCTCGGCTCAGCTCGGCCAATAGTTAACTCATTCTCGGTTCGGTCCTCGAGCCTCACTAGCTAGTACGGCTCGGTTCGGTTAGCAGCTCGGGCCAGTTAGAGCTGAGTTTGAGTCTATGCAATATTTTCTCAAACACAGAGTGCATCTTTAAATTTTCACAGAATGCAAAACATTAACAGCAATATACATGTATTTCATCAAACACTCGGCGGGCAACATCAAAATCATTATTTGAGGGCAATTTTATACTGTGAAGGTTTTTTTTTTTTTTCGTATCCATTCCTTCCTCATCACTAGCTGATCTCACGGAGAATGTATGCACTCAAAACAACACTTCATTGAGTCACTTCATCAAACACTTGGCGAGCAGCATCAATATCAAAATAACCGAGTCACCCATTCAATTCGAGTCTATTTGAGCTGATGTTCGATCCAAGATGAGTCCAGCTTGGGCAAAAATATCTCAAAAAATCAGCTCGACTCGGCTCGAACTCAATTTTGAACCGAGTCGAATTGAGCTTTTTCGAGTTGAGTCAAGCGAGAGTTAACCGAGCTAACTTGGTTCGTGTACCACTCCTATATGCACTATCCATGCCATCCATTCATTTTTCCATATTATTTTATGACAACCATCCATTTTTCCATATTATTTTATGACATGAGCCCAAAAATGAGGTAGATCCAAATCTCATATTTCATATGAACAACACCACAGTAAAGAGTGTTGATTGAAAACTTATCGTTAAAAACTTCTTAAAGGCCACAAAAGTTTTGGAGTAAGCTCATATTTGTGTTTTCTCTTCATTTGAGTGTGCATGACCTAGTCAGCAGATTGGATGACAAATAAACATTATAGTAAGACTTAGGAAGTTTTTAACCTTTGGTTTCCACTGTTTTCCTGTGGTTTGGTCCACTAGAAATTTTGATCTCCTTCATTTTTGGGCTCATGTTTTATAATAATATGAAAAAACACATCAACTATTTAGATAAAACGCTACCGACCCTGTCAATACGCAATCCACGTCCGTTTTGGATGTCTCGTATTTTTGTCTCACGTTCTAAGATATTACAAGAAAATACGTAGACAATGGGCCACTAAGTTCCAGTCTTAAGAACTTCCTGGTAAACGATTCGCCGGCAATCCGCGTACGCTTAGATCACACGCGAGTATGCTAAATCAGCGGCGAGCTGTGTACAGATAACACTTATGGACAAGACCGCTTTGGAGGGGAGGGGCATTAAGAGGCTTTTTGGTAACTAAACACAGATTTGCTGAAATACATCGTGGTGTATTGCTGTACGGTAGTTCCAAGACTATAGTAATTGGAACACATCAGATTGATAGGATGAAATACAACCATGAAGGTGGCTGCTAAGGATTGAAAAAATTTACACTTCTAAATCTATGGCCCACAAAGCAACGGTCAAATCGATTTTCCATATTCATCATAATAATAATATATCAATGTACTAAAAAGTCTAAACGGATATTTTAATTATTAAATATGCTCCATCCACGGTGAGGCCCATCTTGTAAACGGTAAGATCAACGAACATAAGCTTCGATCCAATGGTCATAGTGCCAACGTATGATATTGCAATACATGGTATGTATTCGAATCTGGTAATGATGTGACCCTGGTATGGATTCTACCAAAGTAGACTAACATATGAAACACGGACGCCGGTTTCCTGTGAAAGCCTTTTGCAGGAAGTTCCTGCGCAAAGATGCTGGGTGGGGCCCACTGAAATGTATGTGAGGAATTCATTCCGTCCATCCATTTTTTGAGATAATTTTAGGACGTTCAATGAAAAATGAAGTGGATACAAAACTCAAGTGGGTGACACGAGAGAAAATTTGGAAAATAAATTTCTACGGTTGAAATCTTCCTAGGCTCCACCGAAAATATAGCCTGATACAAAACTTTTATAAGGCATTCCGAATGGGATGAAGTGAAAACACCTAAAAATATAACCTGATACAAAACTTTCGTAGCCGTAAGAATGCTTCAACGGTGCTCACTGAATCCCACTGTTTCTTCTCGTACGGCCCACTTAAGTGTTGGATAAACTTCGTTTTTAGTCACACGTCCTTGAATGAGCTCGTAAAACGGATGGACGGGGTAGATTTCCTAAAAACATCTCGGTGGACCCCACCTAGCATCCTTGCGCAGGAACTTCCTGCCGTCCAAAAAACACAAGCAAAGTATAAATTCTAAGGTCCAAATATAAGATGCACGCGTGTCTTTCTATCTCTCACGTGCCAATACAATCACTACGTGAGATCTGAACCTTTCATCATGTGTACCCCAGCATGAATACATATGTTAACTAGAAAGAAAATCAGAATCACACTCATTAAGTGGGCCACCTATGCAGGTCCAAAGTAAATGAATGGACAAGAATTTCACGGACAGTACACATTCAGAGTACATGCCTTGTTTAAAAGATGAGATGAATTTATGGTTGTTGATCAGATCATCTAAGGATCTAGTTCGTCCTATGAACGGGTCAGATCTCCTATTTGTGCGACATGTTTGCACGTGTGAGTGCGAGTGTATTAGCCGCATCGCTCATAATACTGTCTGGAATCTAATCCTAACCACCCCATATAAACCGACACAACCGGTCGCTTTCTCTGCCCTCACAAAATACAGAAACGCGGCTTCTTCGCATATCTCTCTCTCTGAGGAAAGAAAAGAAAACGGAGAGAAAACCCAGGAGAGGAAAATACATGAATTTGCAGAAAAAGGGGATTTTTCTGCAAATCCTCGCCTCTGGTAATCTCTAACAGTCATGAAGAATCGAAGGAGACAAGATGTATTACCATGGAACAGGTTCTTCTGGTGCACCGTCACCATCTGCTTATCGTGCGCACTCTTCTCCACCTTCACCCTCTCTACACTTCGCCAATGCGGAGGTAAGTGGTTTTTTTTTTTTTTTTTTTTTTTTTTTGTTAATTTCTGGGTTTTTCTTAGATTTTCTTTTCTATGAAGAAAATGGCTTTTTGAGTCAGAAATTGATATATATATATATATATATATATATATATATATATATATATATATAATATATATATATATATATATTCGATTTCTTCTGTAAATGCGGTTTTTTAATTCTAATTCTTACTCGAATCTGCGGATTCTAAAAACCAAATCCCTAAAACTCTTCGGTCTTCTTTTTTAGATCTGATTTTCTATTTTCTCTACTTTTTGTTGTAATTCTGAAATTGCTTTTTGGGTTTTGTTGGAATTCTTATTTAAATCATGAGTTTCTTTATTTCTCAATTTTTTTGGTATATATATATTTTTTAATTTTCTGTTTTTTTCTTTTGCAATTCCAACAGTTTCATTTCGGCCGGTTCTTATCTCTTCGTGGCGGAATCCGTCCATGAACGCCGTTAACGGTGAATATTTCTTCAGAAAAAGGACGTTTAGTCCGCCTTCTGTCAGGATCCAAGAAACGGTGGTTTTCCCAGATCAGGTCCTCATATTCCTAAAATACCCTCCGAGCGTCCCCCTATTTACCAAGTCCGACGACCTTCGGTGCGTCTACCTCCCGCCCGACCCCTCCCAGCCCGAGATGAAGCTGCCTCTGGTCTCGATCGACGGCCTGGATCATCCCAATCTCCAGATCGTGCGGTGCCCCCTCCCCCCACGCGGCTTCCTTGTGTCCCTGTCCTGGAAAGGGCAGCGTCACCTGCCCACCAAGCCTACCCGTAGCTGGGACTCGATCGGCTACGAAGCGCTAGTCGACGGGGATAACACGACCGTTGTATTCGTCAAGGGCCTCAATCTACGGCCAGAAAGGCTTGCCGACCCCTCCAGATACGAGTGCGTCTACGGTTGGGATTTCTCAAGCCCGAAATTCCTCTTGAGCTCAGACGCTCTTACCGTAGCTCAGGAAATAGTCCGGTGCACGACCCCATTAATTTTATTGAAACACCCTAAGAAGCTAAGCGGTATTAAGGTGTCTGTTAGAGCCAAAGGCAGTAAAGGGATGTTGTTCCCTTCATTAGCCCGGCCGGAATTGCGGCCGGTATCTGACGCACACGGCGGTGGCAGCCACCGGCAGAAGCCACACGACATGTGTGTGTGCACGATGGTGCGGAACCAGGCGCGGTTCCTCACCGAGTGGGTCATGTACCACACCCACATAGGCGTGCAACGTTGGTTCATCTACGACAACAACAGCGACGATGAGATCGATGATGTGATCGGATCGTTGGATTCATTGAATTACAATGTTAGCCGGCACATGTGGCCTTGGCTCAAGACGCAGGAGGCGGGGTTTGCACATTGTGCGGTCCGGGCACGGGGATTGTGCGAGTGGGTTGGGTTCATTGATGTGGATGAGTTCTTATATTTGCCATCAAACCTCACATTGCAAGATGTACTTAAAAACCATACGGATTTACCATGGGTGGGCGAGCTGCGGACCGCGTGCCACAGTTTTGGGCCGTCGGGGCTCAGGCAAGTGCCCGAGAAAGGTGTCATGGTGGGGTACACATGCCGCATGGGATCACCAGAGCGGCATAAGTCCATTGTGCGGCCAGAGGCTCTTAATTCTAGCCTAATCAATGTGGTCCACCATTTTCACTTGAAGGATGGATTTGAGTATGTGAACATGGAGAGGGGAGTAATGGTGATTAATCACTATAAGTATCAGGTGTGGGAGGTGTTTAAGGAGAAGTTTTACAGGCGGGTTGCAACATACGTGGCAGATTGGCAGGACGAGGAGAATGTGGGGTCCAAAGATCGGGCCCCTGGGTTGGGGACGAAGGCGATAGAGCCGTCGAATTGGTCTAGCCGGTTTTGCGAGGTTACGGATACCGGGCTTAGAGATTGGGTGTTGCAGGTTTTGGTGGAAAGTCGCAATGGCCTTCTTCCATGGGAACAAGTTACAGAAATACCAAAAGATAGACAACAAGAAGAGGAAGAGAGAGATATATGATTGTAAGATTGTTTTACCCTTTGATTTTATTTTTTTCTTTTCTTTTTTCTTTTCTTAATGTTTCTTGTAATTCTAGATCGATTGAGAAACCAAATTCTTTTGTAGATAGAAATGATACAATTCATAGAACATAAAAGAGTGGAGGCATGTTTGGGATTTTGTTTTTTTTCTTTCTCTTTTCTTGGGGGCATATGTTTTCTTATTTTAATTTGATTATGAATCTTTCAATTTTCATTTTACCGTTTGTGCGCAAGCAATGATGTTGATGCTGGATTTTGGACCAACTGAGGAAGGTGGCATTTATTTTTACTAATTTTTAAATATGATATCATATGGATGTTGAAGAGCATGTAAAAGAAAGACCACAGCTAAACAAATTTTCTACTTCTTTAGTCTCAGTCGAGTCAAGTCAACATGTGAAGATGGGAAGCGGATTGCCTGTGACTCGGGACACGGACATATACCTGTGCCCGGGCTGTGTGGAGCCCACCGAGATGTCCATGACAAATCCACTCCATCCATCTGTTTTGAAAGACTATACTAGGACAGGAATCTAAAAATCAGGAAACAGAAAGACTACAATAAGACCATAATCTAAAAATCAGGCAGATACAAAACTCTAAGTGGGCCACCAACAAAACAGTGGGAATGGAAACATCCAGCTGACCAGATGTTTATATGACATCCAAACTGTTCATAGGGTTATTAAATTCTTCAAGAATAATTAGAATTTTACCAGGTAATAAAATAAATGGATTGTTACAGTAAAATTCTTCACGAATTAGCATTTTACCAAATAATAAAAATAAAGGGGTTCTTACAGTAAAACTCCTCTGGAATTAGCATTTTGCCAAATAACGCCTTGCAGCATGGAAACTTTCAGGGATGTCTTTTGAGGGAGTAAATTTCTAGAATGCTATCATTTGTTGTATATAGTGAACCGGAGAAATGTGGGTCATGAGGTACGTGTATAACATCCCATCTGTCCAGCACATGTACCCCATCGTGATGATCACACAAACCAAAATCCAAAACCCGGCCCAGTAAAGCACTATATAAGAGTCGCACTTGAATTTGAATGTTTTTGAGTAATGCGTCACATTTATGTTTTGGCCAACCATATCATTGGAACCACCATATTTTTGGCTTGTCTGATTATCTTAGCGAGGTGTATGTTAGGAAGGTGTATCTGTTTGATGGGTTGGATGTAGAACAACAGCACATGGGCCGCTTAATTCTACACTAGCCCTAAAATAAACAGGGCTTTTACCAAATTTCACTCGCTGGAGCAAATCCCTAGAGGAGTGGATTTGATGTGGCCCGGGCTTCACAAAAGACGGTGTGGTCCTTGCAATGGGGCCCACCTTAATGAATTTATTCTATATCCACCCCGTCAATTTGTTTCTCCAGATTATTTTAGAGCATGAACCCAAAAATGAAGAAGCGGGCCATACTATAGGAAACAGTGGAGATTGAACGCCCTACCATCAAACATGTTGATAAAATCTAGATGAAGGGAAAACAATAAATATCACTTGATCCAAAACCTTTGTGGCCAACTAATGGTTAATCACCATTATTTCGGTTGGTATGGTCCAAATGATGATTATATCTGCTTTATTTTTGTGCTCATGTACTAAAATGATCAGGAAAAACGGATGGACGGTGTGGATATACAAGAAATACATCAAGGTAGGACCCACGGCAAGGGATGTACTGTCCTGGGTGAGACCGGGGCTGCACCTAATCGGCTCCAAGGAGGAGGAGAGAGTGGTGTGTATGAGTGTGTTAAAAAATAAGAAAGAGGGATTAATACTAATAGCGTTGCAATGTGTTGTGATAGGGCTCGTGTATATACATACACTGTACATATTTGAGGCGATCCAGACCTTCCAAATTGTTGGCCTCGTCATAGATGCTACGTTAATAAAAAGTTCACACACTAACGTGAGGTTGGTAATCATTTTCTTTTGCCCGTTGAATTTGGACGGATGTAAATTGTCTCATTCACAATCATTTGATTGGAACTAGTCAAACTCGCTTGGTTTTCTAGACCCACCATACTATTTAATTTTTCCACTGAAATGCATGCCACGTGGACCCACCATGCTATCTAGTGTTTCCACTGAAATGTATGCCACGTGTACGGTGGTTGAATTTTAACGTAATCCATTGTATAATTCTAGACTGTGGTATGATCGATGCTCCACAACAAAATAACCCTTTTAAACGACCAACACCGGAACGTAATTAACGGGTCCACGCGTCACACGGCAGGAATCTCCCGAGGTTGCTGCCTGCACATGGCTTTGTGGAGGATGGTTGAGAATTGAGATGGTAGAAAAATGCATTTCACGTTCAGACCATGACATGATGGCCCCACCGTGTGGATGATAGATGGCCCTGTTATGTCCAAGTTCGGAAGATCCTAGCTGTCCAATCTCTGGCCAACCTTGTACCTCATTTGGAAAGTTTCATGTGGAATCTACCTGATGGTTGAACAGCCTGAGTTTACAGTGGGTCTCACCTGAATTACGTTACGAATGTATTACACGTGTGCCGAGTTGGCGTGTGTGGCTGAGTAGAGGAGTAGCTGTGGGGCTAGCAAACCTATACAGCGCATTTCAGTGGGCCACTAATCTCATGAACATGCCCCCCTCATAGCACCAATCAAGTTGTCCTTGTGGCCTGTCTGATTTTTGTCTGACCAAGAAAAGGATGGACACAATCGCATACATTCGGACGTATCGTAATAAATATACTTCGGAGCTGTGTGGGGTCCACCATGATATGTAAGTGCTATCTAATTCATCCCTTAGGTGCCCCAGTTGGCTTAGATCACAAGGTAAAGCCTGATCCATAACTCTGGTGGGCCACACCAAAGGGAACATTGTGTGACATTGGAGATGGTAACACCCACCATAGAAAACTTCCAGATGGAATGTGGGGTCCACCATATTTTTCATATTCCATCTAATCTATTCATCAGGTGTGTCACACAAGGATGAAAGGACACACCAAAACTCAGTTCATTCCAATGTTTAGGTGTACCACACCGCGTGAATATTCGTATATATTTTAGGCACGGTCGTATTTTTCTCCCTTTGTAGTGTCCCACCTTAGTTTTTCATCAGGATGATTCTTGGTATCTACGGTGAACGTGAGAAGGAGCACCAGATTCAAGGTTTGGATCAACATAAACACAACTGATTAGGCTCATTGAATCTCCAACGTTTGGTAATTACCATACATCCGTCCAAATGTATGTGCTCGTTACCAAAAACTAGATCTTACCAATGAGAAATTTACCACTGTAGAGGCCACCTTTTATCCAGCAGTTTTTATGAAACAAACAAAACTTAATTTACCAACTTAGACCTTGTACGTACACACCAAATTTGAGGATGAAAATACCCCTCCTTTCCACTGCCATTCTCTTCCTTTCCCTTTAACAGAAAACCCACGCGCGCATTTCAAAACACGTGCCTTTCATTCCATTACAACGAAAAACCGACGCACGCACATTTTTCTTATCATTTTCCTTACTAAAATTCGAACTTTATCATCTACATATTATCATTCTACATTTTGTCATTTTCTATCTTGGTTAGGGTTACGTGGAATCCTCTAAACTGGTTACATCTGGAATCTTTGAAAAGGTTCAAATTATTCCTGCACTCCAAAGTACCCTTCCTCAAGTTGCATTTGACCGGTACTAAGGTTGCTGGAGGTACATATATTTAAAAAAACCCTAGTGCTGTTTATAATTACTTTCCTTTGTAGTATTGGACGACAATTAACTAACTTAGCCATTGCACGCTTGAATTTGAAGAACTCACGGAAATTTAGATGAGCCCAAGTCGACGAGAATTGATCGACAACTCATTCAATTTCATGTGAAGTTTAGTCAATTCCATGTTAGGATCGGTGAATTTCATGTTAGGCTCTTACAATTTCATTTATTAGGCTTAGTCAATTTTATGCGTTGATCATTCAAATTCATGTGAAACTCGTTCATTTCCATTTGAACCTCACTCAATTTCATGTTAGGGCTCACTCAATTTCATGCTAGGCTCACTCAATTTAATGTTTGCCCAGCTCAATTTCATGATAGGCTCGCTCAATTTAACGTTTGTCCAGTTCAATTTCATGCTAGGCTCGCTCAATTCAATGTTTGCCCAACTCAATTTCATATTAGGCTCGCTCAAATCAATGTTTGACCAACTCAATTTCATGCTAGGCTCGCTCAATTTAATGTTTGCCCTACTCAATTTCATGCTAGGCTTGCTCAATTCAATGTTTGCCCAACTCAATTTCATGCTAGGCTCGCTCAATTTAATGTTTGCCCAACTCAATTTCAAGCTAGACTCGCTCAATTTAATGTTTGCATCGATAAATTTCATATTTGCCTCGATGAATTTCATTTTTGTCTCACTCAATTCCATGTTAGTGTTGCTCAATTTTTAGCTTACCACGCTCAATTTTCAGTTTGTCACACCCAATTTCAGCTTTCCTTGCTCAATTTTCAGTTTGCCTCGCTCAATTTTCAGTTTACCTCGCTCAATTTCTAGTTTACCTCGCTCAATTTTCACTCTTCCCTCGCTGAATTTCGAGTTTGCCTCGTTCAATTTTTAGGTTGCGTCGCTGAATTTTTATGCTTCCCTTGCTCAATTATTTGTTTTGCCTCGCTCAAATTCAAACTTCCCTCACTCGATTTCATTGTTTCCTTACTTAATTTCTAGTTTGGCTCGCTGAACTTTCACTCTTCCCTCGCTGAATTTCTAGTTTGTCTCGCTGAACTTTCGCTCTTCCCTCGCTGAATTTCTAGTTTGCCTCATTTAATTTATAGGTTGCGTCGCTAAATTTTCATGCTTCCCTCGCTTGATTATTTGTTTTACCTTGATTAAATTCGAACTTCCCTCGTTCGATTTTATGTTTCCCTCGCCCAATTTCTAGTTTGCCTCGTTGAATTGGATGTTTGCCTTAATCAATTTCGTGTTTGCTTCGCTTTATTTTAGTTGAGGTTTATTCCATTTTATCCGAAGCTCGCTCAAATATATGAAATGCTTGATATTTAGTATTAATGTATATGAGGTAATGCTTAAATTCTTATTACTCTAATTCTATATGAATTAACCATGTGTAGAGAAGTTAGCCTTGTATCCCCTTATGGTACATTTGTGATTGCTTAAATATAGGTATATTTCTAGTAGATATGACATGAACCTTCAATTTACATTTTATTTTATCTTATAAACCGTACAATGTGGAATATATGTTGAATGTTGAATGAACTTTTAAATATTCCAAATTGCTTAACCATACTTGAGATTGATATACCACGTTTGTGGGCTGTCATTTGAGCTTAGAGGAATTATAAGAATCCATGTTAAATTCATGTGTTGATGTTTAATATCATAATTTGATAATATCTACAATTTAAAGAGCAATCTTGCCAAAATTTAATGGATGTACGTGGGTACCATGATGCATAACATCCATACATGACATATGAGCTTTACTGGGTGCTCAATGTAAGCCACATTCTGCTCCATTTACTGATAGTCCTATCACTCCAGTTAAACTCACAGAATATGTGCAATTGTACCACTATGGGCCGCTCTCTCTTTACATGAGGTTTTTCCGAGATTAGAACCTCCTCGGGCATACCCCGTGTATTTTTCCAGGAGGTCAGATATCTTTGGGCGCACTCACCTTCATGGTCTTTTTCAGGTTATCTATTCATTGCCGACGATCCTTTTCTTTTGACAGCTGGATGTGCATCCTCAGATTTGTGACTTGAGCATACATTCATACATCCATTCATTTACATACAAGTCCATATTATTCTCCTTATGAATTGCTAAGCTAGTATCAGAGAGAGTCTAGACAAACCTTGCCTTTGGGAAAGAAACTTATACAAACCTTTAATGTCTTAAGTAGGATGTTGGAATTAGAGATTTGAACCTAAGTGAATTTTCCCCAGACTTAGGGAAGTTTTGTGAATGTAGATGCTTAGATTTAGGTTTCCTTTATAATTACTAGAATAGTTATTTGAACCTATCTAGAATTCCCTTAGAACTAGGGAAAATTGTTAACCTAGAGACGTAAAACTTTAGGACCTTTAGGAAATTTAAGATTTAATTGTTTGAACATAGAAATTAAACGTAGGTTCCCTTGAAATAATTAGAATAGCCATTCAAGCTTGGTTGGAATTACTTTGGAATTACGACAATTGAGAAGATAGAGACTCAAGATTTTAAGTTATCTAGGAGATTGCCTGCATAACCATCAAATCTAGGAACAAAACCTAGGTCCCCATTAAAAACTATTTGAACGATCGTTTGAACTTAGAACTAAACTTAGGAATTATGGGAGAACAAATAAACTACTATGATGTATATTAGATTTAACAAGAACGATCCTTGAACTTGACTTCCTATGAACTTTTTAGCAATCTAGGATTTGAATTTTTCTGTAATTTTCCTTAGTTGAAATGACATCATCAAGACACTCAGTAGACAGTAGGTGAAACGAGTTTAGGCATTGTAAGAAGTTCCTTACCCATTACATCGTACATTAGATCAAATTTAAGGACCCTATAAACTTAAAACCCACACTAGGAGTTATAAATTAAAATTCCCTAAGAAATCTCATTAGTTAGAGATGATATTTCTCATAAATTTTAGCAATTAAGACTAAGTAGAAGCGAAGTTATAAAGGTTTGAGTAAAAGTTTTCAGCTCTAGATGGAGCATATTGAGACTAGGATTTTGTAATTTGAATCCCCAAATACATTTCTTTGATCAGAAACAACATCTCTCATATGTTCCAACAATTAGAAATAATCAATAGTGAAAATTTAGAAATTTATATGAAATTTCAACCCTAGACTTGGCTTGTTGATACTAGCTTTGAAAATTTATGTAAGTTTAACATATTTTAAACTCAAATCCTCATGTAGAAATGTTAGGCTCCTATATATATATATATATATATATATATATATATATATATATATATATATATATATATATATATATATTATTTTTTGCATATTGCTTGGACAATCAGAGTGTGCATTGAAAGCGTACTAGGCCATCATAGACTTGTCCCTTGTTAAAATAGAAGACTATATGATATTTCATGATAGATAGCATCGCTGAATTTAACGAGCATCACATGAAATCATTCGTATCTCTGAATTTGTAATCCATATAAGCTCTAGTTGTTTATAATAAAAATTTAACACATTGCTTATTCTTTATTTCCTTAAGCTCTGTATCATCCTCATCTATTGTTGAAGAGGTCGTACTCGGTCCTCTATTATTTAATCGAGTTTTGTCTTATGGCAAGCTTCCATTGCTTAACGATTTACTAATATAATGTCGTTGTATTGGTTTTCAGATAATGTCTACGAGAATCATCTGCTAGTATGGCAAGGACATGAAATATGAAAACAAGCGATACTCGAACACTAGTGGGGATTTGAAAATTTTTACGCTACGTGTAAAGCGGGGCAAACATGAAATTCGGCAGGGCAAACATGAAAGTCAGCGGGGCAAATTTGAATTTCAGTGGGGTAAAGATGAATTTCAGCGGGGCAAACATGAAGTTGAGTGGGGCAAACATGAAGTTGAGCGGAGCAAACATGAAATTCAGCGAGGCAACTTAGACTTGCTCGACGCAACGTAGAAATTGAGCGGGGCAAACATGAAATTGAGCGGGGCAAACTGAAAATTCAGCGGGGCAAACATCAAATTGAAATTAACGGGACAAACGTGAAATTCAGCAGTGGGGCAAACTGGAAATTAAGTGGTCCAAAAATGAAATTCAGCGGGGCAAACATCAAATTCAGTGGGGCAAACTGAAAATTCAGTTGGGCAAACATGAAATTAAGTGAGGCAAATTTGAATTTCAGCGGGGAGAACATCAAATTCAGCGGGGCAAACATCAAATTCAGCGGGGCAAACATCAAATTCAGCGGGGGAAACATGAATTGGAGCAGGGTACACATGAAATTGAGTGGGGCAAACATCAAATTTAGTGGGACAAACATGAAATTGAGCGGGGCAAATTGAAAATTTAGTGGGGCAAACATGAAATTGAGCGGGGCAAACTGGGAATTGAGTGGGGCAAACTGGAAATTGAGTGGAGCAAAAATGAAATTCAGCAGGGCAAACATGAAATTCAGCTGGGCAAACATGGAATTAAGCGTGGCAAACTTGAATTTCAGAGGGGCAAACATGAAATTCAGCGGGGCAAACATCAAATTCATCGTGGCAAACATGAAATTTAGCGGGGCAAACATGAAATTGAGTAGGGCAAATTGAAAATTGAGCCGGGTAAACATGAAATTCAGCCAGGAAAACATGAAATTGAGTGGGACAAACTGAAAATTGGGCGGGGCAAAGTTGAATTTTAGCGAGGTAAACATGAAATTGAGCGGGGCAAACTAGAAATTGAGTTGCACAAACATGAAATTGAGCGGGGCAAACATGAAATTGAGTGAGGCAAACTGAAAATTGAGGGGGGCAAGCTGAAAATTGAGGGAGGCAAACATGAAGTATATAAAATGAAATGGTACATGAGTGGGGATCAATTAAAGGTAATAAATATTAATTGATTGTAAATTTTATTTAGTTAAAATGGCACATGGTATATCAAACAATGTATATAACACAATATCTCACAAAAATTCCTCCCATGCCCTTGACAAATATCATCTACGGTTTAAAGACAGCCAATCATATGCTATCGACTTCCTCCAATTGGCGGTGAATTTTTGTATGTCTGTTTCAGCCAAGGAGAGACCGCTACACAATATGTCGATGAATTTCATTACGAATATGCCACAGTCATAACCATTCTCCTGCTTCGGTGCCAATTCATCAACTTTGGCGGTCCACTTCTTCCCTTCAAGCACAGTGCTGTCTCTAGTGGCATGGAAGAGAATGGGGAGTACCTCGGTCATCTTCCTGATCTTCTGCTTGTACTTTAATAATGCATTTGAGTGTAAACTACCACAATAACGATCTCTCTCTCTAGGATAGATGACCATCAAGAACCAATGCGAATTTTTATGGTTCGCAGGGGCATACACCTGTCCATGATTCAAACAATAATATTTTAGTCAAAACATGAGAGAACACATTATAGCCAGAGTTGATATTTTATGACGAATGCATTACCCGTTCATAACACCACATCACCTTGGCGTATGGTTTATCCCGCTGCTTAGCAACTGCATAGGCCGCGCCCATCTCGCCTATTAGTTTGACACGTTCTGATGTTGACGTGGAGACCCAGTATGCGATCAAAATCGGCAAACACTCCTCAAGCCATTGTTGTTACAAACATGATCAAAGATCAATACATAAAATAAAATAAAATAGGAAAATAGATTAAGGATTGTCTGAATTAAACAGTTACCATACAATACGTCGGATAGAACTTGCAATCCTGAGGATATACTATTGAGAGGTCAAACTGCCTTTTCTGAAGGAATTCGATATATTTATCGATAACCTAATCAATAGGATAGTATACTTTAGCCATAAATTAATATAAGAAATAAATATATATAAATCAATGCATATAACATCAGAATTAGTAATGCTCACCACGCTATCAACCCACACATCCTTCACCCATATGGTACTGAACCAAGAAGACGTTGTCTGGTCTTTGTTCGCTTCATACCAGTCCTCTAGTTCTTTCAATTCCTGCACTGATAGCATCTTCATACCAAGAAGACGTATAGTAAATGGTATCAGAGAAGTAACAAAAGTTGTTGCTTGCTCGGGTTCGGGAACCAAACCAGGGGTGATTGTATCAAATGCAGACAAGGACAAGTACGGAGAAACCTTATAATATGACAGTTTCAGTACCCTTTTAGTTTTCCTTTGATAAACGGGAGGAGAAATGGATGCATCCAATACATTACCCTCAACAATACTATATGATTGCACATCTAACTCCCCACGTCCAAATTCTTTCTCTTCAATATCATTTACTCCCCCTCTCTTCTTCAACTCCTCACCCTCCTTCTCCCTCATAAAATTTCTCCTCTGTGTACAATAGTCTTCATTCTCCTTATTGAACTCCTCTCTCTCCTTCGCTAACTTTTCCTTATCATCAAAAAACAAATCCTTCTCCCTCTTCAATTGTGCTCTCTCATTCAACTTCTCTCTCTCCATCTTCAACGCTTCTTTCTCTTTCAGCAACGCCTCCCTCTCATCAAACCTCGCTTCTTTCCTTCTCAACTCTTCCTTCTCTTTCCTCAATTCTTCCCTCTCCTTCTTCAATTCCTCCCTCTCCTTCTTCAACTCTTCCCTCTCAACCTGGAATTCCTCGATAAAATGAACATTCTTCATAATATCCTCCCCCGATCCCTCTCCCTCCACACCTTTCTCATCATTTTCATCTGCTTCGTCATCCTCCTCATCATCATTCTCATTACCCTCCTCATCATCTTCTTGGGTCGATATGACCTACAAAATGTATCAATGGACAAGTAAGAGTCGGGATACATTTATAATGACAGAAAAAATATAGTTCATTTTTCATAACATCTCACATGGAAACTGTCATGGACCAAGTGAACGGCATCCATTTCTCATTCTCGTAGGGTCGGTTCTAATTTCATTACTACCAATATCTGCAAAAGAATAAAGAGTAATGTTAAATAAAAAAGCGTATACGTTAAATTAAGTAAAGTAAATGCCAGAGAAATTTATATACTTACATCTTTACTCGAAAAAATAGCATGTATTTTGATGTACCTCCAACCTTTCCAGCCTCGATATTGAATGAAGCGTGGAATTTGATGGGGAACGTACGAAATGACACACTCTCGTAGGGCCGGTAATATCTCTAATGCCCATACCTGTTAGAATGAAATTGCACTGGTTAAAAATCCACAATTGACTATAAACTGTAATCCTGTAGAAAATAAGAAGTGTTCTTACTTGTAGAGGAATGATGCAACCACATACGGTGTAGCGAGGGGCATTTGATGCGGCAACGCCAGCTTCGATTCCTTGCAACATTGTATAGTATCCCAAACTACCCCAAGGATATCTATAGAAATCATCAAGCGAGTCGACCAGGTGAGTATAATTCATGTTGCACATGGTTTTCGGTTCGGTTCCCCTAAGAAAACACTCCACAACCAACAGTAGGGCAATCTTCACGACATCCTCGTGCTTATTGGTGTCAACTAATCTTTCAAAAACATCCATTAAATGTTTCTTTAATACTAGATATTCTTTGAAGTATTTGTCTCTTAATGTACTCGTAGTGCGACGATTTTTCGGTACTATAAGCTCTCCAGTCTTAAGGCCTGTAATAAGGGCGAAGTCCATTTCCGTGAACTGCAATCGTCTCCCTCTAATCTCAAATACTAGATCGCCTTTGTATCTTAGAAAAAGAAGGTGAAATAGAGCCCCTATAAATCTAAAAGATGTAACATGCAATAAAAATGAAAATGAGGATTGACTAAACAAATTTCGCCGACTATCATGCTTCTCCACTCCAACCTTCACCTTGTCAAACCACCATTTCAGTGTACACCTACAGGTTGGGGATTAGAACGGAATATTCATCACCTACAAATATGAATTGAAAAATATATCAAACATAAAATTCACAAGATAATCATAATGTACAGAATTAGACATAATTGAAAGCAATGTAGCATTTCATGAATTTCAACAAGCTTCATATGAAATCGAGATAGGATTTGAGCGAGGAAATACCAGAAATGGAGCGAGACAAACTATCAAAATAAGCGAGGCAAACTATCAAATTCAGCGAGGCAAACTAGAAAATGAGAAAAAGAGCGAGGTGACCTATAAATTGAGCGGGGCAAACTGGAAACATGAGCGAGGCAACCTAGAAATTGAACGGGGCAAACATGAAATTGAGCATAATTAAGCGGGGCAAACATGAAATTGAGTGGGGCAAAGTGGAAATTGAGTGGGGTAAACATGAAATGCAGCGGGGTAAAGTGGAAATTCAGCGAGGTAAACATGAAATTCAGCGGTCCAAAGTGAAAATTGAGCGGGGCAAACATGAAATTCAGTTGGGCAAGCAAGAAATGCAGCAGGGCAAACTAAAAATTCAGCGGTGCAAATTGAAAATTGAGCAGGGCAAACTGGAAATTGAGCGGGGTAAACTAGAATTTGAGCGGGGCAAACTGAAAATTGAGCAGGGCAAACTAGAAATTGAGTGGGGCAAACTTGAATTTTAGCTGGGCAAACTAGAAAATCAGCGGGGCAAACATGAAATTGAGCGGGGCAAACATGAAATTCATTGGGGCAAACTAGAATTTGAGCGGGGCAAACATGAAATTGAGCGGGGCAAACTAAAAATTCAGTGGGGCAAACTGAAATTCAGCAAGGGTAACATAAATTTCAATGAACTTGAAATGCAATTGAACTAGCCTAACAAATAATTGAAATGCAATTGAACTACCCTAACATGAATTTCAAGAACTTGAAATGCGATTGATCTAGCCAAACATGAAATTCATGTATTACTCGGGGAATTCAACCAATCATGAATCGGGAATGTCGGCGACAACTCGAGCATATTGCCGAGAAGTAGGTCAAATAGACCAAGAACTCTTGAAATTTGAGATCATTTTGATCAGTATGCTTTTATCGTGCTGAGTTAACTGATTTGGGTCCACCTTGACTTGAATGTATGTGGACTATCCATGACATTCATCCGTTTTTCTATCTATTTTAATGGTTTGAGACTAAAATCCGATTTCGCTTGCTACACCCCATAATGATGTTTTATTTGTAGTCAATTTCATATTCATCGGATGATGTATACATAGATGAACCAATGGCCCAGATGCAAGATTCATCCAACAAGCAATATATGAAAATATATCTATAGTGCGTGGTTTCTTCAGTGGATCAGCCATTTTCAGAAGATGAGGAAATGCTGATGTATGGAAAGGATGCAATCCAATGGGCGAATGGTGCAATCCAGTGGAGGGATTTTTGTGCTGGAGAAATTAGGTTTTTTGTCTTTCGTAGTGGAATGGGGGTGAAAAGCAACGACAGTGAAAAGGAGGGGTATTTTTGTCCTCAAATTCGATGTCCGTACATGAAGGTCTAGGTTGGTAAGTTAAGTTTCGTTTGCTTCATAAAAACCGTTGGATCTCAATGTTGGCCAATGAACACTCGTTAGAGGAAACCATATTTGATTAGCTTCAAGATGCCATAGGAAAGGTAAACATCCAGTTACACTAAGTAACCCTTTCATGATTAAAGCATATGAACTGGGAAACTGATTTATCCCTAAGTTAAATGGTTCTTCTGCAGTTGGATATTAGAATGAGACTATGTATCTGAGATAGTTTGTTTCATTTAGCTTGAAGTGCGATGCAAAGGAATAGCATTAGCGATACAAGCAGTACCAACAAATGTAGTGGAGATGAAAATGAAGTTCATGCAAATGAAGAAACCAACAATCATGGGAGGTTTGTGAATCCAACTACATATATGACGCTATGATATGCATTTGAAAATTTTAGTTGGTTTGCATTGACATAATTTATTAAACGTATGCCATCCTTAATTTCTCAAATCACGAAATTTATTATTAATATTTGGTGTCTGATAATGTGAAAGAATATCTTATGAAAGCCATATTTCTCAAAGAGAACTTAATGATGACCGTATCAAACTAATATATAATTATAGTTGTAACATGCTACATGTTATTTTCTCTTCCACTAAGTGCAGAGAATGACAATTGTTGACTTTATTTCTTTTCTATTAGAAGTTCCAAGTAAATGCTTACAATATCCGAAGCCTATATATCAATTTGCATCATAGTAGCAGACAAGTTACTTCCTCACACACTAAAGCTTTGAGACATTGCAAACCTTACAGGCAGTTTGTTCACTAGTATTTAAGCGGGGCAAAGTGGAAATTGAGCGGGGAAAACATGAAGTTCAGCGGGGCAAAGTGGAAATTGAGCGGGGCAAACTAGAAATTTAACGGGCAAACATTAAAATCAGTGGTGTAAACATGAAATTGAGTGGGGCAAATTGGAAATTGAGCAGGGTAAATATGAAATTCAGCAGGGCAAACTAGAAATTCAGTGGGGTAAACGTGAAATTGAGCGGGGCAAACAAGAAATTTAGCAGGGAAAATAAGAAATTCAGTGGAGGAAGCATGAAATTGAGTGGGGCAAGCTAGAAATTTAGCAGGGAAAACATGAAATTGAGTGGGGCAAACATGAAATTCAGCGGGGCAAGTTAGAAATTGAGCAGGGCAAACATGAAATTGAGCGGGGCAAGCATGAAATTGAGCGGGGCAAACTGGAAATTGAGCGGGACAAACATGAATTTTGGCGGGAGAAAATGAAATTGAGTGGGGCAGACTAGAAATTTAGTAGGTAAACATGAAATTGAGCGGGGTAAATGTGAAATTGAGCGGGCAAACATGAAATTCAGCGGGGCAAACTAGGATTTCAGCAGGGCAAACTGGAAATCGAGCGGGGCAAACATGAAATTCAGCGAGGGAAACATGAAATTGAGCGGGGCAAACTAGAAATTGAGCGGGGCAAACTGAAAATTGAGCGGGGCAAAGATAAAATTCAGCGGGGCAAACAAGGAATTCAGCGGGGCAAACTGAAAATTGAGTGGGGCAAACATGAAATTCAGCAGGGCAAACTAAAAATTGAGCGGGGCAAACATGAAATTGAGCGGGGTAAGTATGAAATTGAGTGGGGCAATCAAGAAATTTAGCGGGGGAAACTGAAAATTCAGTGAGGGTAACATGAATTTCAATGAACTTGAAATGCAATTAAACTAGCCTAACACATAATTGAAATGCAATTAAACTACCCTAACATGAATTTTAATGAACTTGAAATGTGATTGAAGTAGCCAAACATCAAATTCTAAGGTCATTACTCGGGGAATTCTACTAATCTTGAACCGGGAATGTCAGCGACAACTCGAGTATATTGCCGAGAAGTAGGTCAAATAAACCAAGAACTCTTGAAATTTGAAATAATTTTGATCAGTATGCTTTTATCGTGCTGAGTTAACTGATTTGGGCCCAAGATTCAACTTGAATGTATGTGGACTATCCACAACATTCATCTGTTTTTCTATCTATATTAAGGGTTTTAGCCCAAAATCTGATTTCGCTTGCTACACTCGACAATGATGTTTTATTTGTAATCCATCATGTTCATCGGATGATGTATATATAGATGAACCAACGGCCCAGATGCAAGATTTATCCAACAGGCAATATATGAAAATATACTTGTGGTGCGTGCTTTCTTCAGTGGACCAGCCATTTTTAGAAGATGAGGAAATGCTGATATACGGAGAGGATGCAATCCAATGGGAGAATGGTGCGATCCAGTGGAGGAATTTTCGTGCCGGAGAAATTGAATTTTTTGTCTTTCTTAGCGTGAAGGGAAAGTGAAAACAACGGCAGTGAAAAGGAGGAGTATTTTCGTCCTCAAATCGTTGTCCGTACATGGAGGTTTAAGTTGGTAAGTTAAGTTTCGTTTCTTTCATAAAAACCTCTGGATAAAAGGTGGCATCTACAGTGGTAAATTTCTCAACCTACATCCGTCCAAACTGTAGCAATGAACGGAAGTCGGTATTGCCGTTACAGAACGCGAGGGGCACCACCGTGTTGCACACTTTCAGTTTTGCTTAGTTGTTCACCGGGATGCCCTACACGTTGCACACACGTATGAGATCGGGTCCACTCATTTGGTGGATCCCATGCTGGACTGATTGCACACCAAAAGTGCACGGACAGATCATCTTAACCATTGATCAAGAACCACACGGTTTCCTTTGAATGCCAAGTGAGGTCTAGCGAGAAGGTTTCATCGGTGCTTCGCCTCTTACAAGTAGCACCGTGGTACCTGTGAGAGATCCAAACCGCTTATTACTATCTTTACACTGTGAATAGATCATCAGGTTGGGTACAAGGGTACAGAATAAGTAAAAAGTTGAGAGAAATTGACCAATGGTCCGGAGTCCTCATAAGCGTGGTCCAACTGACACTTAAATCAGCCTCATTTTTCAGAAAATGTACCTGACAGGTGAACCAGCCAACGAGCGGCTTGGATCTTTCTCACGTGTTTACATTCCATATGTGACAGCCAATTTCAAAATGAGTCCACTTGCTCTTCCAGGCCATCTCAATTGATGAGAATTTCTGCAGCGTGTTACACGATCCCTTGCAACAGAAAGCTTTGTGGGGTCCACTGTCGTGTTCGAGTGGCATCTACTCCGTCCATCTGCTGCCACAGCTGATGTTAAGACGTGGCCCAATAAATCAGCCAGATTCATAACTCACATGCGCCGTACACACAAGAAGCTATGGGAATGAATTGGGTGACCCCATAAATCAGGCTAATATTATTTTTACCCTTTATCCGGTTGAGAATCATCTTATGAACGGGTTGGATGGCATGTTAATATCAAGGTGGGCCCCGGAAGGTTTCAACGGTGGGCGTTTCCATCCCCACTGTATCCCGTGGCGTGTCCCACTTCAGCTTTTCCATCCCCACATGAGCCGGCGAAATTGGTGGACCGAGTGGACGGTACAGTGATTTTACAGTGGCCCCACCGAATTTTTCTTGCACAGGCTCCTTGGAAGAGCTGCGGCAGGAAATTCGCGTTTGTATAATTGTATTGACGATGCTACATACGAAAATAAAAAATAATAAAATAATAAAATAAAATAAAATCCATGCTTGTGGAGCCTATCACTATCCATCCATTTGCACAAAACCACTGTAGATTTTGCATACATTTACATCAATCTGAACCGTCCAAGTCATGGGCCCCAATGTATATTGTGTATGGTCTCTATATCATATCAATCAGCCAATTGTATCTCTGATAAATGGGAAAATAACTATTAACTTCTATTCTTCCAACATTTTCACTTCATATCTCACAGCAAGCAATCTACATGGGCCCCACTACTTTGATGGTTTGGATCACTTTATAAGGCCTGCATATTAATTAAATAACTCCCAGCACATAATGACGATCTTCCGAAGATACCTTTGGGGTTTGTCGCGTCCACCAAAAGGACACATCAAACCAACAGTCTAGATCACTGTGTGATGGGCCCCACTGGTATAAACTGGAAACAATACGTAAAGAGGAATTCCTAAAGTCAATATCATATTATTCCTCAGGTAAAGATGATATATGCTTGCTTTGATGCTCTTAAGGGATCTTTACCTTTCAAAAGGTAGCATTGGATAGAGATGAAGTTCCACTTCAAGTATCTCAATCTCAATAAAGAAAGACAGATTATTGCTTTGGATAAAAAGGATTATTCCACCAACACCTATCTCCTCGCCTTTTCCACTTTCCTTTACTTAACAAAGAGAAATATCAGATACTCTGGTGAGGTGCAATGGATGATAGGCAGGCACATGGAAATTACTCTCAAATTACAGGCATGGCATATACAAAATTTTAATTAAACCTTCTAAACTATGGGTCTCAGTCTAGAAGTCTCAAGAACCAATAACAACGCTTATTTGATTACCTGAGGCTACCAGATTGGTTGACATTTTATTGGACGGTTAAAAATAAAATACCCCATGGTCCTATTTCAACAAACAAGTTCTCATAAATCAAAGGTTAGGATTGTTCAACTGATCTGATTTGTTAGTGTAGTGTACCAAGAGTGGGCTCCACAATTTAATTGTGCATGGCTAGATAATCACATGGATTGATGGCTCCTAACCATCTGATTTGTTGGGGGGACTACGGAAGCACACATAGATGAATCTAGGATAGTAATCCAATAGCACCAAGAAAACACAAAAAGAACACAGTGATTTTAATGTGGAAAAACCCTTGTAGGAAAAAGCTACGGCACAAAGCGACAGGTATCACTATGAAAGCAGAAATTACAAAGAGAAAGGGATTACCCGATCCGAACAATTTCGAATCTCACCCTTGCTACCCCCTTTGAAACCCTTGGACGATTTTGAAACCTTAGATTACCTTCTCATTCCTGTTTACACCCAAATATATAGCCTATAGAAGGATTACAAGCAAACTCGAAAACATATCCAGCAAAATCGCGGTTCTACGTAAATTTGAGCTGAATAGTTCGATGGCATCGAACACACTTTGATGTCATTGAACTTATTCTTTGATGGCATCAAAGTCATGTTGATGACATCAAACTAACACCCAAATTGTTCAGAGACAAAACTGAAAAATCTGATTTTCTCTAATTCCATCGAGCCATGTTCGATAGCATCGAATAGATCTTCGATGGCATCGAACAACTACTAATGGCATTGAAAAGATGTCCAGTTAGTCTAGTGACCAACTGGAGAAAAACTGAAAATTCTCGATGGAATCGATTACTGTTCGATGCCATCAAAAGTGATATCGAACAGTCTACCGATGACATCAACGGGCCTATAACAGATTCGATTTAAGACATCTATTGCAACATGATTCACCCAATAGAATATCAACCGTTAAGGTCTATTTGGTTGCTACTTAAAAATAACTTCATCTCATTTTAATTAATATGAACTATGCACATATTAGAGATAATAGTCTATATAAATTATTGATTTTATCTTTAGATTCCTTAAAAAAAAAAAGAAGCTATTTACAGTGAGCCTACTACTTTGGGAGGTTCACACACACACACACACACACACACACACACACACATATATATATATATATATATATATATATATATATATATATATATATATATATATATGTTCATTCTCTTTAACTAGTAATCTCTTTTCATCTGTTTACCTTTGCATTTGCTTAGTGGCCTTCTTTAAGTACGTCTTGGTGATGTTAGTCTTCTCTTAATATTCCCTGAAAAATTGATGGGCCGTTGGGGTTTTCCCAACATGCATTGCCATCTAATGCAAATATTTTCATCATCTTCTGGTAGATTATCTATTCAAGTATCAAGACTTTACTTTTCAACGCGTTTGCTTAGATTCCGGCATTTCCTAGTTGTTTGGCTTTGTTTTCTTTCTACTTTCTTTTCTTTAGTGGGTTTATCAGTTATTATAAGAGATTAAATAAAGAGGATGGTTCCGCTGCAGTTCCTTATAGAATAAAATTATTTTGCAAGGGTAGCGGGTGGGACAATTATGGTGTCCAACCTGTCCAAAAGGAGTTGTCTTACTTTAAAAATTGGACACCCAAAAATCAAGTAAATCCAACCATCAGGTGGGCCACACATGAATTTGGATGTTTATGGGCGGTTGTCAATTGTTTTCGAAGGTATAGCCCACCTACTAATTGGAAAGGCATATTTTTGGAGCAATTCATCATAATGGTGCATGGGGTGCATTAATGCACGGGTTGGATGGAATATACGTAAAACGGTGGGTCCCACATAAGTTTATTCTCCAGGTACTTGTATATGAACCTCCCTCTTAAATAAAAGAGAAAACTCCAAACCAAAAGCATGTGTGGATAGATATTTCAGACGCTTAAAGCCATGTATTTGACAGATAATCTGAGCCGGCGCATATGCCGTTTTATTCCCTGTTTTAGTAGGTATTAGTTCATCACGCAACAACATCTGGTTACGTGTGGTTGTCATAATCGTCCAACCAGTTGTTGGGTATGGGACCCATGATTTGGGTGGCTTGTCAAAGGGTGTCCCCGCACTAACAAATTGGACGGTTTTGATGTTGACTGGCACACCAGATCATTCCACGTTTTTACGTACTTATTTTTTCCACAGTTTAGAAAAGTGGCCAAACGTGTACATGGCATCGCATGACTGGAAATTTTACTGAGAAGTTGATATGTCTGATTTTTTCTTCCAACTTGGACCCCTTACTATTTAACTTTAGCCCTTCATTTGATAGATTTGATTGAAAAGTTAGCATTTCTTAATTAGTATCATATATTATATGTACGCTCCATCCAGCCCATCATCACTCTGTGTGCCCCATTTTGTGAGTCTCCTCTAGGTCTTGAAAAATCCCAAAAATTAGCTGAATCTGGAACTCAAGTGGGCTGTAACATCGGAAACCATGTGGTCTTGATGTACGACGTGGCCATCCAGGGTGAACCGACCCACGGGTGGGTCGTGTTTGTCCGTTTCGTATGAAAACACACGCTTTAACTAAAAAAATTAAAATTTACAAAAAATTTCTATTTTCAGTAACTATGATTTGTGTAGTATTTCATTATTTTAAAGTTTTAGATTTTATTTTTTTCTATTTTAGATAACTTGTAATCATGTTAGGACTTTTCCAGCAAAAGTTTATTTACGATTTTTTATTTTTAGAAATTAGGCTTTAGAAGAGTTTTACTAGGGTTGATGCTGAAATCTAGTCATCCTAGCCGCGTCGTGGAGAACCTGCACAAGGAGGACAACAACGGAGACCCTGGCTAAGATAGGGGACCCTCCGATGCCTAAGTTAAATAGGGAATTCGGGTTCATGACTGTTTCTTTTTATTTTTTTTTATTTTTAATATTATTATTATTATTATTCTGCGTACCTTTCTCTGTAGACTAGACCTCTATTTATAGCCATGGGATGCCTTCCTTAGACAGAAAGCTCCTTTACTTGGCAAACAGTTGTCTTCTAAGATCCTCGACGCATATCTTAGAACAACTTTAGCGAAAAGATCAATATGTTGGAATCTCGGGGGAGAGGTGGCACCAGATATCCGAGCTCAACCAGACAATGCCGACCTTGAGGCCGAAGGTCTGAGGCTATCCCAAGGTGGATATCGGTCGAGTCACAATTGAGGTCGACCTCGATACATATTGCCACCATAATAGTCAATCGGTTGGTTCAAGCTCGTCCGGATGTCGGCTCTCTCTAATGATATTCGATGCATCAGGTTGTACCTTGGGATCGGTTTTGGTGGCCGAAGTTGTACTCTCCTTTTAAGGATATTGCAAATTCTCTCGCGCAGATCATCCTTGGTCGGTCCGTTTTGGTCGGTCCCTCTTTACCCATAACAATAGCCCCCCTGCTTCTGAAATTGTCCCACAAGTTCAGGAAGTAAGGCAGTGGGGGACTGACCTGCACTATCTATTGCCTGGGAGGTCGAGTCGAATCCTTATCATTGCAGGAAGTAAGATGGGACAATGGACACGGAAGTCAAAGCAGACCCGAAATGATCGAGGCGGCGTGCGCTGACACGATGCTGTTTCGACTTTCAACCAATAACACACAAGCATGTGACATGGCCTCGGAGATTGGGTCAGAAGTGCAAATGAGAGGCTGCCACGTGGAAAGTAACGTGCGCGCCATAACGTTTCCTTAGCTACGACATTAAATACGAGCAATAACTGCCCGCAGCCAAGGATCCCTATAAAAGGGGGAGAAGCCCTAGCAGCCCAGTCGTTTGCTCCCTTTCGTTGCTTCCGCTTCTTTAGACTTCCGCGCACTAGGTGATTTTCGGTAAATCTAAACTCTTTACTCCGACAAGCTTCCGTTCTTCTTCCTCCATTTTTCTTCTCTTTTCCTTTGCTCTTTGACCTGATATGTCTGATATTTTGGAAGAAGAGCTTGAATTTAGAGCATTCTAGGGAGATTCTGATCTAGAAAGCATAGATTCTCGACTTGGGGCTCCCTCCGATCCACCATCTCCGATATCACTAGGCTACAACCAGGCGATGGAGTCTGCCTCAATAGAAAGAGTGGCAGGTCAGACCTCTACTAAGCAGCCAATCAATGTCAGTCCCGTTGGGTCGATGTTGAGAGAGATCGACCTGGTTCGAATCATATCTGAGTACCAAATCCTAAACTCAGTGGGATTCCGAACTCCCGAGTCTGGTGAAGTCCCTGGCGACCCCTGCGAGGGCGAGGCAACCATCTACTTGGTCACCTTGCAGTGCAGTCTCTGCCTCCCCCTTTATCGGATTGTGCGAGAGGTCACCTCTCGCTTGAGGTTGGCCCCAGGCTAGATTATCCCGAACGCATGGAGAGCTTTGTGGGGGACCTTCATCCTCTGGTTCCAGCTTGGGAATGCCGAGCCGACGACTGAAGAGTTCATGAATTTATACCAGCCTAAGGCTAACCCAAATTATATGAGCTGGTATTACTTCCCGGCCTGGGTGAACAATGGCCATGCCCTTATCACCGGCAACCCGACTTCCAACAAAAGCTGAAAGAATAAATGGTTTTAAGCATCTGAAGAATGAGAGGCACTGAAATAGCGGTGAAGACCGCTTGAGTTGAAGTCAGAATATGTCAATATGTCCTAGAGGGGGGTGAATAGGACTTTTTAAAGATTTATAAGTTATTTAAAAATCCTATCACTCTAATCCTATCATGTATGCAATTTTCAGGATTACTCAAATGTAACTCTACTGGCTTCCAAGCACAGTAGAGGATCCAGTCACAGAACTATTCAAATGATAAGCATGAGGCAGTTATAGTCTATGATGGATATGACTGTGTAGGTGTGTGTGGTGTGATCAGATATTCGAATGAGGAAATATTAAGGCAAATCACACAATTATAAAAAATAACATTCTCAAACATAGTCATTTTATAGTGGTTCGACGATAAGTCTACTCCACTCCCGGCTGCCGCACTCAACCCTTGAGTGTACTGGATTTCACTAAGGAGGTTTCTCAGGGTTCACCTCTAACCTAAGGTTTTAAATCAGGTTCACCTTCAACCTTTACACGGAGGTTTCTACTCGGTTCACCTCTAACCCTAGAGTTTTACTGGTTCACTCCTAACCAGATGTTTATGCTCTTCATAGAGCAAGGGTCCACACAATGCACCCGGGAGTTTTACTGATTCACTCCTAGCCAGATGTTTATGCTCTCCACAGGGTAAAAGTTCACACAATGCACCCACCACGTACACTCCCGCCGGAGGCCTCCTTGAGGACTTCAAAGGGTGAGAACCACTTAAGACCAAGACCTAGAAAGGAATGATCACAAGTGTCCTCTGGACTCTAGATACTTACAGAAAAGTTGATGAGTCCCGTTTAGTACAATGCCGAAGATCTCCTCCTCCTTGTTGACGAAGAGTCTTCAGCTCCCTTGATCTGCAACACAAGATGATATACCAATGCTTAGCTTCGGGTTGGGTCAAGGGTGAGATGGAATCCTACTCTCTAAAGATTTTCCTATAAGGAAGATAAAGTAGTTCCTCTCTTATGCATTCAAGGCATCCTAGCTTAATGATTTGCCATTAAGATGGTAGCTGGAGGATCCTTGAATGCGGAAGTTCATTCCCCAATCCACTCTATTGTATATCAATGGTGAGGGTGGATTAGAGGATGAACTCCCTCTAGAGAAAGGGCTTAGGGTATAAGATATGAGTTAAAACACACAAAAGCTCTCTCTTTTCTCTCTTACAGCAACAAAAGACAAGTCCTCTATATATAGATAAAAAGTTCCAACGGATATAAAACAGTCACATTTATCACAGAGTTCGATATCATCGAGCGTATACTCTCGATAGCATCGATGGTCTGCTCGATGACTTGGACTCGATGTCATACACTTTGGAAACTTCTTGCCAATTGGTCGATGAATCGAGACCATGGTCGATGTCATCGGATTTCGAACTCCGATTCCATCGAGGACAGGATCGATCCATCGACATTTGAAAAATGAGAGAGACTTGACTTTGAAATATTTCAGGATTTCAAGATTGATCGGGGAACCATCGAGATCATCAGAATTTGAATGTCGATGATATCAAGATCAGAGTCGAGACATCGATAATTCCAGCGGATTTTTTCTTTAAGCTGCTGGACAGATTGTAGCTTTGATCGATGCAATCGACCTGGTGTCGATATCATCGATATTTAAATATCGATTCTATCGAAGGGCCCCCGATCATAGTTAAGAACAACCTGAAATATTTGCTGTAAGATATACGCATCCACGTTCGATAAAATCGATGGACTTTTGATGTTATCGATATTTGAATTCAGATCATATCGGAAGAGCATCGATGCTATCAAAGAATTTTGAGATTTTCTTTAAAAAACAGGGGCGCCGAAAAACTGTCTGTCGATCTTATCGAGCCACTCCCGATGGATTCGAGATTTGAATATCGATGATATCGATAGATGTATCGATGCATCGATAATTCGTGCAGATATGTTATGAAGTTGCTAGACATATTTGTGTTTATATCGATGATATCGATATGTGAATCGATACATCGATAAATCCATCCAGATGAATATTTAGTTGTTGGACATATTTGGTCCTCTTATCGATAATATCGTTAACGTATCGAGGACATCGACAGAGCAGGTCGATCATATCGAGGGTGTTTCGATAAGATCGACAAGGCGAGAAAAACATAGAGATTTTCCTATTTTGAAAAAGTTTTCTCACCACAAAGACCCTAAGATGTCTTTCTTGTTTTAAGGATTTTAATTACCTGGTGTTTTGGGACATGGGATGTGAGGCTATGATTTACCTCTTACGAGATTTTACACATCCGGTTGAGGCAGACGCTTGAATTAATCTTCCTATCGAGCTCTGTAGCCAGTCTAACTCACCATTCACGTAACTTGACAAACCAGGGCACTAGTAGGTGCACTTTCAGGCACTAGCTGCTGAGCTAGCCTAGCTGCAAGCTCGGGTCCCCACCAAATTCGCCACTCTAGGTTAGATATCGTCGAGCCATTAGACTTGAGAATTTTTCTTATACTTTCGTAGTCACATTCACTCACTACTGATCACTTTTGCAAGCTTTTCCTAAACTTTGCCTCTTCTCTCCGATCTTCAACTCACCTAGGTGAACAAGGCAAAGGCGACGAACATCACTCAGAGAGCCTGAAGTGTGCTAATCACACATAACCTTCTCTATCAATCCGGACTCTTCTAACCTACCCCTTCTCATATGTAGCAAATCGCAGATACGTTCAAATAAAAAATTCTCTTAGAATTTTCATTAAGTTTAAGTGTCATGTTGTGTAGATATGGCCGACAAGAGCTCAAAGAGATCCCGACCCTCATCCATGGCTAAGATGCCCCAGAAGAAAACGAAGAGGAAGAGGATTATCGTACCTTTAGTGAGGTTGACAGGCTCCTTGATTGCAGGGGTGAGGTCGGGGCCCTTTGCGGAGTAGCCCCCACAACACACTACTGGCAAAGGAGTTCATGGGGCTCCTTCTTTTCCTCAACCGCCTATTGTGGAGGTGCTAAATCTGGGGGAGTCTCCCCCGGCCCATGAAGTTTCTCCCTCTGAGGAGCTTCCATCCCCTGAGGAGCTTCCACCCCCCACAACACAGGTGCAGGCCGAGAAGGGTGATACCTCTGGCTGGCGGGCTGATGAGGCCGAGGAGCCAGGTCTTATGCCTCTTGGATATCACATGAATAGTGTCACCGGGTGGATGGCTTGACATGTTTCTGATGAGCAGATCATCAAGCTAGTAGATACCCACCCGATGACCTTATTGGCAGACGTTGTTGCTTACTGCTACAAGGTAATCTCCTTTACCTCATCCATGATCGTTCTTTCATGAACTATTAATTCTTTCTAACTCATTCTTCTTTGTTTCATCTCGTCCCCACTCTTCTGTCTGCTTGTGCGTCAGTGAGGCGGGTAGACAGGGAGTGTGAAGAGGCTGAGGCAGCCCTTCAGGAGAAGATGACCTAAGCTGAAGCCTTCTGGGAGGCTTTGGAGAAGTCTGAGGAGCAGGCTGCTCTGAAGATCCGACTGGAAGAGGCCCGGTGGAAGAAGAGCTTGGTAGTGGTGGAGCTAGAGGGGACGAGGTCACGCCTTATCGGTTTAGAAGCCAGAGCCGCAAGACTAGAGGCCGAGCTGGAAGAGGTGAAGGCTTCCTCAGCCGTTAAGCTAGTTGAGATCGAGGCTACCTGTCATGCCCCGAACTCAAAAACCGGGCTCACAAAATTCCCGATCGCCGAATCCGGCGCCTACAGTCTCCATAGTACCCCATTTTTGGCTCCCAACGTCCATACGCCGGATTCCAATCCTGGGATCCTACAAGGAGGATTTTCCAATGTACATTTAACTCATAATAAGCATAACCACAAGTTTACCCAAATCATAATGGTAACATCGTCATCACATATCCACTAATATAAACAATTGAATACAATGCTGAAAGGAAAATACATATGTCAAAAATTAAAGTTCCATAAGTCCGCTGCACGCTCCATGCTTAATGCTGCTGCAACCTAATGCCACCTACACGCATTTATCATGCATAAGCTTATAGAAAGCTTAGTGGGCAGTGAAAGTGTGTGCACAAGGTAAGTACCAAGTAAGCAATATCAGAGTAATCAGAGTAAGCGGAAGTACTGACAAGTCCATGAGTCATACAATATCAGGGTACACAATGCAAATCAGCTAGGCAAATGAAGTGTCAGAGCGAGCCAAATATTAGAGGCCGAGGATACAATGCCATAAATCATATAATATCGAAATAAGCAGAAATATACTGATAAGTCTATGAGTGCCATCAGTCGTACCAAGGCTATGCGATGCAAGGCATGAGTACTAACGACCATATCCATGCAGAAACATGACAACCCAAAATGCTAAATACTGTGGATGCAATGTGATATGCAGTGCGAATGAAATGACCAAGATGGAGTGAAGTCAGGATGATAGTACGTAATATCACAGGCTATGGGGTCCATCACAAGGGACTTCTATCCAAACCAGTCTCATATCTAAATTTGGATAGTCAGAATCAATGTGATAAACTTCTGATCTCAGGTCAGTCGCGCGCCCAACCGAAATCCTGGCCATGCGAAGGTACACAACAATTAGTTGCGCACCACCAGCCCGAGTGGATAGTGAATGAAACAAATGCATGAGTAGGCACTCCTACTCAATAAGTCCACATATCAGTATGGTTCCTCTCTGAAAAATCATCGGGGTCTATTATACTCCAAATTAGATTGTTGCCCCATCATATGCAAAAAGGTGAATGGAAGAGACCTCACTATCCACCTGCCAATATCGGGCCCGGTTCGTCGATAACGGACCCATTCCTCGAGCTGGTCAGACTCAACCTAGCGTTGCCCCCTCCTCTCAGGCAAGTAAGGCCGTACCCCCTTCCAACCGACCACGACATAGTGGGAGACGCGGCCTAACGGTATACGGACCTCATGCACTCATGCATCCACTCGATCTAGACGTTGGAGCAACCTCTAGAACCAAGAGGGTTCTGGGACTTTTACCTAAGGATATCTATAGCATCCCATGTAGAATAGATTTCAGGTGTCCCATTTGGCCATCCACGAAATACCTGTGGAGGCTACGACCCTAATGTCGCTAGGGTGTATGGTAGTCATGTCATATAAATGCGAGATGCATGAGTCACACAGTCCAATCATGCATCAATCCTGTGCATGTCATGCTCTCATGTGGGGCAACTCCGTCTATCAGGGAGCCCTATGAACAACCTGCCCTATGACATATGCAATGGTCAATCACATCTCATAACAAACATGCAGATGATGCGTATGGGCATTTATTATGATACTATGTTGTCACATACTCATAATCGGTATCAATAACCGGCATCAACAATCGGCCTCGACAATGTGAACATTTAACCAACATTGCCCCCAAGGAATGACTACATAGAGCCAAACATATAATGGGCCCACGGCCTCACACAAAGGCCTAATATACAACACGATGGGCCTTACTCAAGGGCCACATATACACAACAGGTGGACCTTGCTCATGGGCCTAATACATATCACCATGGGCCTTGCCCATTGGCCATGAATACATCATAATGAGCCTTACCCATGGGCCATGAATACATTACAGTGAGCCTTGCCCATGGGCCTCAAATATATGACATGTGAGCCCTACACATGGGTCTTGAATACATCAAATGGGCTATGAATCATGGGCATAATACGTGTCACAATGGGCCTTAACTACGGGTCGCACGTACATCATATAGGTCATGATAATTGGCCTTGGCAATAGAAATCGGCCTCGACAATCGATATCAGCCTCAACAATCAGAATCGACACTCAGAATCGGCCTCGACAATCGGAATCGACATTGACAAATCAGAATCGGCCTCGATAATCAGAATCGGAATCGGCCTCGACAATCGGAGTCAGAATCAACAATTGGCATCGACATCGATAATCGGCCTTGACAATCAGAATCGATAAATCGGCCAAGTCAATCGGAATCAACAATCGACCACAACAATCAGGATCGGTCAATAATCAGAATCGACAAATCGGTCACGCCAATCGGAATCAGTAATCGGTCATGATAAACAGCCTCGATCGCTAATCGGCAATCAGCCATGACAATCGGAATCGGTCAATAATCAGAATCGGCAAATCGGTCACGTCAATCAGAATCGGCAATCGGTCATGATAAATGACCTCGATCACTAATCAGCAATCGGCCATGACAATCGGAATCGATCAATAATCGGAATCGGTAAATCGGTCACGTTAATCGAAATCAGCAATCGGCCACGACAATCGGAATCGATTGATAATCAGAATGGGCAAATCGGTCACGACAATCGGAATCGGCAATCGGCCACGACAATCAGGATAAATCGATAATCGAAATCAGCAAATCGGTCATGTCAATCGGAATCGACAATCAGCCATGACAATCGGAATCGATCGATAATCAAAATCGGCAAATCGGTCACGTCAGTTAGAATTAGCAATCGGCCATGATAATTGGAATCGATCGATAATTGAAATCGGCAAATCGGTCACGGCAATCGAAATCGGCAATCAGCCACGACAATCGGAATCGATCGATAATCAGAATCAACAAATCGGTCACGGCAATCGGAATCAGCAATTGGCCACGACAATGACACCGATAATAAATAGATAAACAAAGTGGGGTCCATAAATGATCAGCCGATCAACCATAGTATAAAGATCGGCACTAGGCCTTGGTTATATCGAATCCGATAGCATGGAGTCATCCGTCTACGGTGAATGGGGCCCACTTATTTGGGTTAACCCACTAAGGGAATGATGAGAATGGGCCTAACAAGGCCTAAGGGAAGGTCACAATGAGGACATCCAACCATTATTGCCCATCAATGTGGACATCTAACCAACATTGCTTCCAAGGAGTGGCCTACATAGGGCCCAACATATAGTGGGCCCATGGCCTCAAGTACAATCACGATGGGCCTCATTTACGTCACATAGGCCTTGTCATATTAGGCCAACATACATCTCATCGGGCCTCGAATACACAACAAGTGGGCCTCGCACCTGGGCATCGAATACATCTCAATGGGCCTCTTATGTCAAGCAGGCCACATCACATGGGCCGCATTATATGAGCCGCGCCAACGGGCTTTATGTACATCAAATAGGCCGCACCGATGGGCCTCATGTATATCAAATCGGGCCCACCCTTATGAATATTTGAGATCCGACCTATTCATAAGTTTACATAGAGATAAATGAAGTGAAAATAATTATCAGTTTAATTGGAACTACTGTGGCCCTTAAAAGTTTGAACGGTGGATGTCACGGTCCACTATTTAAATGGTGGGGTCTACTTGAACTTTAGATCTGATTCACTCATTCTCCCATGTCATAAAATGATCTCATAATGGTTGGACGGTATGGATGCAACACATACATCATGGTGGGCCCCACCATCCAAACCATGGACGGTGTAGATAAGACACATACATCATGTGGGGCCTACAGGCTGGTTGCTGACAAGAGGAGCAACTTCATAGCTACTGTGCATGCAGCTTGCTGCACTCCAAATGACAGAGGTGGGTCCCACGTAGGGCCCACCCTTATATATACATAAAGCATATATGATATAATATATTCTAATATATTATATATATATCTGTTGCTAGTGCACCTTTATGCACTAAAAGAGACAGGTGGGTCCCACGTAGGGCCCACCCTCATGAATGAATTATATAATATTATAATATTATATATAATATATTATATCATATATATTTATTAATAACATGTAACGTCTAGGCCCTGGACGGCCTGGACGTTCACGTACATATAAGGGAAGCCCCACACGTGGGGTGGGTCCCACCGTCCAGGGTTGGTGGAGACCACACACGCCTGATGGTGTGGCCCATCAGAATGGATGGACGGCGTAGGTGGGTCCCATGGACCCCACCGTACGTACACACTTCACTGTTAGCCACCGCACTAGGGAATCAATCCCAAGACCTCAGCGTTGAAACGAGATATCTTTCACTCCATTTGCCAGTTGAGCTATGGATCTAGGTGTGTCAGGGAGGGCCCCACACGGATGTGGGTCCCACCGTCCAGGGGTGGTGGACGGTCTAGATAAAGCACACACCATGGTGTGGCCCATCTAAAAGGATGGACGGCGTGGATGGGTCCCATGGACCCCACCGTCAGCACACACACCGTTAGCCACACCTACTGTTAGTCACACTTCACTGTTGATGCACCCACGTCAGTCCACACTTCACTGTATCCCACACCCCACGTCAGTGCACCCACTGTCAATCCACACCCACCGTCTCACACCTCCACTGTCAGCACGCTTCACTGCTAGCCACGTCTAGCGTCCCTGGACACTGGACAGTGAATACAACACAGGCATCATGGTGGGTCCCACTTGGACGTGGCCCACCAAATTTGGATCAATCTGATATTTGTGTTCTCCTATATCCAGGCCCACCTAAAGACGGACAGCATGGTGGGCCCTACGGATGGGACGGCGTGGATCATACATCATAGTGGGGTCCACAATACATGAGAGAGAGAGAGATTGGCGAGGATGGAGGGGCCCCGCCACTATGGGCCCCTCTTTGATACAAAGCCTACATCAAGGTGGGTCTCACCACAAGTGGGCCCTTAAATCATAAAATAAATAAATAAGTGGAGATCCAAGATCACCCACCGTTCCTTCTTGCTCCCTAGGCTTCCTTTGCTCCTTAGCTTCGATCCTAATGGAGGAGATGGAGTTTGGATGGTTGAGATGGGAGATGAGAGGGTAGGAAGTGGGCCACACACAAAGTTCTCTTGAAGTTTAGAAAGGGCTTGGACGTATGGTTTCTTGGTTGCTTGGAAATGAGTTTAAAAAATGAGAGAGTGAGAGTTGTAAAGAGAGAGAGATGGGTGATGGATGTGTAAGAGACTTTTTGACTTTTGTGGTAGATGGTGTAAGAAAAGTATAGGTGTGTAAGAACCTTTTTGACTTTGGAGTTGCTTGGGGAAGGGTGTGAGGTGATGGTGTACTTGGTTGAGGTGATTGGTTGATGGGTTGATGGATGTGACAAGTTGTAGAGATTCCCTTGGAATTCATACGCGCGGTGTTTTCCTTGAACTGAATGCGGGCTCACTTCTCCTGGCCTGGGTATCTCCTCTGCGCGCGAGACGTAGCATCGGAACCGCGGCGACGGCGTGGTTTCTATAGTACAAGTCTCGAGTTGAGTCGACTCAGGTTGACGGCATGTAACTCAGGGTCGCGTGCAAATACCGTTTAAGGGTCGAAGCTTGCCGATATTCGACCGAAAAACCGCGGAAGTCTACGGAACGATACGGTCTAGGATACGGGTTTTACACTACCTCGGTTGCCAAGTTGGCCGAGATCGAGGCGTCCCTTCTGTCGATTAGGGCTGTGGTGGTAGAGGAATCAAGGTCTCGAGAAACGAGCAGACAAGGCCGAGACCTGCGATAACTACGGGTACAAGAAGTACGTCGAAGATGTGAAGGGAAAGTATCCCGAACTTGACTTGAGTGACTTAAAGGAAGCATTTTATCAAGATCCAGCCCCAGACGCTGCTAAATCTGAGTACCCTGCTCAGGCAGACTAGTCTTGTCATTCCCCCTTTACTTATATATAGCCTTTTATCTTTTATGTACTTTGTATATGATTAATGAAATATAATATTTTGTCATTCTTGCCATGCATGTTTATTTAATTTTTGCTTTTGGTGGATTGGATGTAGCGTAGTGGGTTGGACACATTAGACCAAGTAGGTAGGTCGGATACAACAGACCAAGTAGGTACTGAAATTGCCCTTGTTTGTCAATATACGTGAGTGTTGAGTCTGTCAGTTCAAGTGTGATCTTATTTGAAGACATCAAGACCAAGCATCAACAAAGATGAAGGCCATGATCAAGCTTAAATTCGGTAAACCATAGCCTCATCATACCACAAAAAACCTTAGCAGGTAGATGCCCCCATATAATCCCAACTTACTCTATAAAAAGAATTAAAACATCTTCTGGTCAAGTTGGTATATAATGCATAGTGAGCAAAAGTGGAAGAAAGAAACAAAACTGAAAAATCACAAGTCTTGGTCGAGTACATCAAACTACAATTGAGGGAAACTTCGATAACATCGAACATCGTTCGATGGTATTGAATGGATACACATTCTGTCTAGCAATAGAATGAAGATATGCTAGAAACCTCGATAGCATCGATAGCTATTCGATATCATCGAAGTCCATTCTTCGATAACATCGAATGGCCCTCCATTACTTTGACCTTGAAGTTCTTCCAAAGAAATAAGAAAATACTCTAAGTGCTCCTCAATGACATCGAAGCTTCCAAAGAAATAAGAAAATAATCTAAATACTCTAAGAAAATACTCTAAGTGCTCCTCGAGTGAGTTATCAATAGCATTGAAGTCTATTAGATAGCATCGAAACTTACTCAGTTTTGTCCAGCAATCTTTCGAAGAAAATCTATTTTCTTCGAGTTCATCGAAGACCATTCGATATCATCGAAATTCAAAATTCAATGGATCGAAAGACTCTTCGATAGAATCAAACGGAGGACAAAACTGTCCAGTAACCTTTGTGTATTTTAACAAAAGAAATCTTGATGAAATCGAGTGTCCCTCGATGAATTGAAGTGCACGTCAATATCATCGAAATATGCTCGATTAAAAACAGTCAGAGTCTATTATACTCTAAAATCAATATATTGAGTAGAGAGTCGATGCAATCGAAGATGGTTCGATGATATCGAAATTCAAATTTCGATAACATCGAACACCCTTCGATAGCATCGATGATTTCAAAATTCCACCCATTTTTTTACCGTTAGAATTTTACCCTATAAATGCACTAGTGTTACTCTTGGTAAAATGAGCTAGAATCTAAGAGAGTTTGAGCCTGTTATTCGACGATCTACATACCCTCTTACTCGCTATGTTTTTCCCATTAGAGTTCATTATTCAATCCTTTGCTCAAGCATCAACTCATCATCTTATATGCTTAAATTGAGTTATGAACTCTAACATTCAGAGAATTTCCAAACTAAATAAACCTATCTTTGGAACTCTTAAATGCATAGCTCATGGGAACCTTCTCTATGTTCATTGAAGATCATATCATATCTATAGAGAAGAACTAAAACCCTAAACCTTATAACCTCGGAGTGTTCATCAAAAGCATCAACAACCAGGTTGCAGTTTAAAGGGAGTTGAAGACTCTTCATCATCATTGAAGATCTTCATATTGTGCGAGAAAGAGACTCATCCACTTATTTGTAAGTACTCAAAGTCTAATGTGTCTGAAGCCTTTTCCTTGTGTAGGATTGAGATTCAGAGTTTGAGTATCAAACTCTCCAAGTCCTAGTTGTAGGCCTCCGAAGGGAGAATACGTTGTGTCCTTCTGCAGGACATGTGTCCTTGTGTAGGACGTGTTTCATTGTGTAGGACGAATAGCCTTGTGTAGGGTTGGGTTATCTTGTGTAGGTTCCCAGTGTTGTGTCCTTAGGTAGGACGAGTTGCCTTGTGTATGAATTTAAGGGAACCTTGTGTAGGTTGTGAAGGTTCATGGTTAACTTGATTTAAAACCATCGGATAGTGAAATCCGGTACACTCTAGGAGGGAGCGCGTCCGTCGGGAGTGAAGTAGGCAAGTAGCCGAACTACTATACATGATTGTGTTTTTGATTGCTTTGAGTACATTTATCTTGTTATGCTTATGTTTTTCAAATGATCACAATGATGCATGATTTAGTTAATGTATGTGTAACACCCTGATTCTCATAACCTGAGGATAATCGCTCGAGTACGAGAACCCGAGGGTTACGTCATGAAGTGGACTAACATACATCTAATTAGTAGTAAATTTCATAACATTAAGAAAGGTAACTGTTGTATAAACTAACAAGGGCAAAATCAAGGGAGTTCAATATACATAAATGAAAGCTAAAGGAAATCCCTTAGCAGCGGATTTTATTACAAATTCAAGCAAAGCACTAAGTCTGAAGTATGAAAATATGCAAATCCTAAGATATCAATCGAGCTCCAACGGCTCCCCTACATCAGCATAAAGGTCCTCCTCGCTGAACGCATCCTCAGCTATCCGGGGAGTCCCATCATAGGGGTCTCTATCCGCTATCAAACTTGCGTCTATTTGGTGCAGCCGCATGATTGGATGAGTGATAACTCAGTGGGAATTTCCCTCAAAGATTCATGCGTATCAAATCATTCCAACGTAGTTTAAACCAACATATCCATTTTATAAGACAGTAATATCATGTATACATGTGCATGGATATATGAATGTATGTTCAAGTCACAAATCTGGGGATGTACATCCAGTTGTCAAAAGAAGATGTCGCCGAGGTAGTTTGACTACCCAGAAAAGACCATGGAGGTGAGTGCGCCCAAGTATGTCTAACCTCTTGGAAAAATATTCAGAATACACCCGAGGAGGTTTTAAACCCGGAAAAGCCTCATGTAAAGAGTGAGCGGCCCATAGAGGTGCAAATGCACATATTCTGATGGTTTAACTTAAGTAATAGAACCCTTAGCAAACCCAGCAGAATGTGACTTACATTGAGCACTCGGTAAAGCTCACATGTCATGCGTGAATGTTATGCACCATGGTATCATGTACATTCCTTATATTTGACAAGATTGCTTCTCAAATTGTAAATATAATTAAATCATAAGGTTCTTAGTAAAAGATTAAGTATCCAATCCTGAATTCAACATGGATCTTCATAATCTCTCTAAGCTCAAATGAAGGTTCACAAATGTGACATGTCAATTTCAAGTATAGTTAGATCATTTAAACTATCTAAGAATCCTTTCTACATTTCTTATAAAGAAAACATTCCGTACATAATCTTTATTATACAACTCATAAGATAAAATGAAATGAAGTTGTAAGACTCATGTCATGCCATTAGGAGTATTCTCATACACAGGTAATTACCAATGTGATGTAGCGCCGACATGATTAATTTTAGTCATATGGTTAATTGACATAGAATTTGAATAAGATAATTCAAAACATTTTAATATTAGAAATTAATCCTTGTTTAGCATATTCTAAAATCTATCCATATACTAGATTCAAACTAAATTGGAAATTAAAGAATATAGGAAGCAATGAGGGCAATTCCTCACCATACCATTTGTAAGATAGATTGAAATGAAAGTTTCTATTTCAAGTTATGACTAGTAGAAGTGTACCCATAATCAAACAGTTACAAATGTAGCATAAGAATTATAAGACAAAATTCTATAAATACAGAATTAAAGCAATAGGGATTGAATCATTACTTCATAACCATCAACACAAAGTATGAATAAAAGGGATGAAATCTATGTTTACAAAACTCTAAAATTTTCTACACTTAGTTTTAAACTATCATGGAAATAAATGAATGAATGAAGCAATGGGGGTGATTCCTCACCTTTCAAGTCGAATTTATTTGCTTATATTGCATCCTAAGCATGGCGATTCACATGAGTTGGTTCCTAGCGCAACTTGGTACCTATTTCATGATCAAAGGAGGTGTTTGGGAATCAACATTTCCTATATTTCAAATAAGCATCGAGGTTAGCCTTCTCAATTCAAAACAAGATTTAACACTAAACTCATGAGATTAGAACTCACCAAATTCGATTGGTGACTCAGCGACTCGACTCAAGTGAGTCATGTGATCTTCACTCCGACTCCTGACTCTCATTTCTTCTTCCATTCTTTCCATTTTCTTTTCTTCTTTTCTTCTTATGCTAAGAACTTCCAGCATGGTCTGGACCTGACCAAATAGTGAGTCAGAGATCTGACTCGATTTCGAACTAAGTCGACTCAACAACTCGACTCCCTACTTGCTCTTCTTCTCCTCCTCCTTCTTCATTGATCTCTTTCTTCTTCTTCTTCTTCTTCTTCTTCTTTGTTTTTTTCCTTTTTTTCCTTTTTTTCCTCCATTTTTCTTTTTAACATGCAACGTCCAGTAAGCTTGCTAGACTCAACAAGACTAGACCCGACTCGTGCAACTCGACTCGGCGAGTTTCAGCCGAGTCAACTCGAGACAACACTCTTTCTCTCTCCCTCTCTCTTTCTCTCAACTAGAATTTCGGAAACAGCATGACTAAAACCACACCCGATTCGGTCTAGATTCCTACCTCTTACTGTGACTCAAACCGAGTCGAGGAAGAGAGAGGCAACAACCAAACCCGACTCAAACCCAACTCGAACCTACCGTCTCTCCATTTCCTTCCCTTCTTTTCACTCTTCCTTCCTTCCTTTCCTTTCCCTTCTTCTCCTCATCACGACCAGGCCAGCCCGAATCAAACCAGGACGTGGTCCGACTAAGCGCGAGTGCGGCAACAACATCCATCACGAACAGCGGCTGCCCGTTTTCTCTCTAGCACACACACTCTCTCTGTTATTTTCTCTTCCTTTCTTCTTGTCCTTTATCCTCTCATCTTCTTCCTCTCTTTTTGTAACTCATGTCCAATAGTGGGACTCGGAAGCACTCGACCCGACTCGAACTTGCAGCAATGAACTGAGTTGACCCAACTCGATCTGGCTCCGAAAACGGCGTATTCTCCCTCTCTTATTTTTCTCTTTTCTCCCTTTTTGAATCCGTTGCCCTAATAGGAAAGAAGGTTATTTATATCCTCTTAGACATCTAGAAGGACAAGCAACTAATCATGGATTAGTTACAGATTTAGTCGCCTAACCCAACAGGATTTGAGTCGATATGATGGTATTCTAATAGTATGGTTGTAATCCATCCATCCAGACGATCTTCCGGACCTTTGGGCCATAGGATGGACAGATTAGATCAATGAATGGGACCCAAGCAAGGCGATGGGTTTGTTCGGTTGAAGCAAGAAGATGAGAGCACCATCAATGGTGAAATCGAATCGTGTGACTGATCTTCGGGTATAAGGCTTTTGGATGGTTCAGATGAGTCTCAAAGACCTTGTGAGGCCCACCATTTGGATGAACAGCCACGAAAACTCGTGGGTTCTTTAGTTTTTAATTTTGGCGGCTCTTTGATTGCTAAGGAAGCCCGAGAGGGCTAGGATTAAATTACGTGTGTGGGTAGGATTTAAGGATGAGGAGGCACGTGTGATCCCAGCTAACGAAAGAGAGAAACGGAAGTTTTTCCAATTTCGGAAAAACACGGCACGCAACTCATATTTCACCCGAGATTGTGCACAAGCACATGAGCAACTAGGAGTAGAAAGTTCTTGGGTTTTGATTAAAGTCTCTTGGGCTACATGATGGAAGGTTTAGATTAATGATACGAACTAGAATAGTGGCCCAATCTAGATCAAACGTCCCATGTACGTTCGAATCCTGGTTGCTTGTGATCAATTCTGTGTGTTCCTGTGTGATCTGCAACCTGAACTACCAATGGGGTTTTGGTTAGCTCCACTAGTGCAACACAATGGATGGCTTGGATCTTTCATGTGATCACAGGAAGTGGGCGAAAATTCAAATCAATGGACTCTGTCCGTTTGCTGTCAAGAAAGAAGGAAAGGAGAGAAAAATTCTCTTTTTTTGGTTTTTAACAGGTCAACACCCGTTTGACCAGGTGTAAGGACCGGTGTACCTCATGTGTACACCCAATGGTGTACCCTCACGCCGTGAGTGTGGGTCCACTTGAGACCCGTATCCTAGCCCGTACCATTCCGTAGGCTTCTGTGCTCCTCCTGGTCAAATTTCGGCAACCCGCGATCTGTAACCAGCGTTTACGCGCTATCCTGAGTCGTATCCCGTATTCCAGAGTCGGCTCGACCCAAGACTTTTATTCTTACGACCGCGCCGTTGCCGCGGTTCTGATGCCGCGTCTTGCGCGCCGAGGCGATACCCAGGCTAGGAGATGTGGGCCTGCATTAAGTTCGAGGAAAACATAACGCATTTGTTAAACCCAAGAGAATGTCCCACCAATCACATCAAATGTTAAGTACATTCCCATCCCCAAAAGCAACCCCAAAGTCAACTCTCTCTTACAACCCATACCTAGTCAAGTACACCCATCCATCACTCACTATCCCTCTCTCTCTCATCACTTCTCTTACATCACTCTCTCTCTCATCTCTCTCTCATTACTCCGAAGCAACCCCATGAGAGTCCAACATCTAAGCTCCATAAGGGAGAGCTACATGTGGCCCACTTTCTACCTCCCATCTCCACCATCCAACCGTCCAAATCTCATCATCCTTCATCAAAGATAGAGCCAAGGTGTTTGGGATTTCATGGAGCTAAGAAGAACCAAACGGTGGGTGATTTTATGTTGTAATTTGGTGATTTAAGGGTCCACATGATTTGGGACCCACTTAATGTATGCATTATATAGGGAGGGTCCATAGTGGCGGGGACCCTCCCCTTCTCACGTCTCTCCATCTCGTCTCTCTTTCTCTCTCGATCTCTTCCTCCTTCCCTATTTCATGGCCCACCTTGAAGTATGTATCGTATCCATGCCATCCATGCAATGGGCCCACCTTGCTGGACTGTCCAGCGGACGGGATTGCTGCCCGTCCGTCTGGACAGACTTGGATGAAGGAAAGCACAAATTTCAGCCTGATCTAGAACGGGTGGGCCACACCACGTGGACCCACCTTGATGTTGATGTCATCCACACCATCCAAATCCCTAGACGGTGGGCCCCTTTCATGTGTTTTAAATCGCACTGTCCAGCGTCCAGGGTCTGGACGCTGAACCCCTTTCAAAAAGAAAGAAATAAAATAATATAATATAATATATAATGCATGATATATATATATATATATATATATATATATATATATATATATATATATATAATATACATCTGGATATAATATATAATATATGATATACCATATGTATCTGGTGGGCCCCACGTGGGACCCACCTGCTGAGTGAAAGCAGATTGGCTGGTATAACGTACACCAGCTATATGGCTGGTGAAATTGACGTCAGCAGCACGTGGGACCCAGCTGCTGCGTGGACCCTATCCACACCGTCCGTTTGATGGACAGTGAGCCAGTAGCTATTGCATGTGCAACAACAGCTCGAGGTCACCATGATGTATGTGCAATCCATTCCATCCATCCATCCATCCATGTTCCCCCCTACATGATGTATGTGTGGGTCAAATCCACACTGTCCAGACCTTGGATGGTGGGACCATCATGATGCATGTGTTGTATCCTTACCACCCAACCATTTTGAGAGATCGTTCTATGGCGTGAGAAAAAGAATGAGATAGATCTAAAGTTCCAGTGGACCCCACTGTTGAAAATAAGTGGGGACAGTGATATCCACTGTTCAAAACCTCTAAGGGCCACATTAGTTCCCAATCAAGCTGATATTTTGTTTTCACTTCATCTATATCTGTGTTAACTGATGAATAGGTTGGATCTCGAAAATACGTAGCGGTGGGTCTTATAAATAATTCAATAGTGGGTGTGGTTGTTCCCACAGTTTTCTGTGGTGGGCCTTGTGAGATTTTAACGGTGGAAAATCATTATCTCCATTGCTATTCGTGGTATGGTCCGGATGATCCTTTAATATGATTCATTTTTTGGAATGTTTGAGGCCCATTAGTGCGGCCCACTTGATTTATATTGGCCTATTGGTGCAGCCCATGCGATGTGGCCGACTTGATGTTTATCGGCCCATTGGTGTGGCCCACTTGATGTTTATTGGCCCATTGAGTGAGGCCCATGAGACGTGGCCCATTGTGATGTATTTCTGTCCCGTTTGGTAAGGCCCATTGTGATGTATTTCCGACCCATTTGGTAAGGCCCATTATGATGTATTTCCGACCCATTTGGTAAGACCCATTGTGATGTATTTCTGGCCCATATATGTGGCCCAATATGATATTTGTGCGACCCACTGAGGGCCCATTATGATGTGTATAGGCCCATGTCATGTGGCCCAGCCCATGTCATGCGGCCCATTGTGATGTGTATTAGGCCCATGTTATATGGCCCGTTGTAATGTATTTGTGGCCCATTTGATAAGGCCCATTGTGGTGTATTTGTGGCCCATATGGCGAGGCCCGATGTAGTGTATGTGTGGCCTCGAGTGAGGCCCAATGCGATGAATGTACGGACCGATGTAATGTGTGATTTCACTATAATGTATGTAATGATGTTTATGTGAGCCACTAAGGATTAGGGCTTTCGCATCTCTAGCCCCATGCGGGGGAGATCACCCTCCCGTAGAACCAGAGGAAGACCACCATCTCGCAAACGGCATTCCAACGCATCTCCTAAATTGCCCTCAACCTCTTCACTTTACCCTCAAAGACAGTCGTCTCCAGCAAGAATCGGTATGACTACCTCTCACAAATCCGACTACAGTCTGTATGTGGGGAACATCACCTTCGACACCACCTGCAAAGATTTATGGGGAATATTCAACAGGTATGGCAAATTGCTTAATGTTTACATCCAAATGCATCTGGGCACCTCTAAACCTTGGGGCTATGCTTTTGTTCGGTTTCAATACGAGCAAGATGCAATGGCAACAATCTAAGTCCTTAATGAGAGACGAATAAATGAGCGAACCGTCACTGTCAACTGGGCGAAACAGAGGAAGAAAGGGATCCTGATGACTAGAAAAGGCCCTCTCCCGGTGGCCCAAAACCCTCAGAGACCCAGCAATCCACCTCCTCCTCCAGCAGTTTTCAACGGCCAATCTTATGCAGTAGCGGTCCAGACACGAAGGCTAAGCAGAGCGTCTATGATTCAACCTGCGGAGGAACAACCAACTGTAGCAGATCCCAAAATGGTGCACCAAAAACTTCTGGATCTTCAGCTAGGTATGGTAGCCAAGGTGACTTGTCCCTCTATTTCCATCCTGAAACTTATTGATACCATTAAAACTTCAAAATATGCATCTGTCGCCATTGAAATCTCTAGACTATCAGCCCGAACCTTCCTATTCATGTTCAAATCTAAAGCAGACTTCTCCATACATGGTGAAATGGGCATATAATCAATTTCTCCTTGGTCCAAGAATCTGACAAAGGAAGAAGAAGCAGTTTGGATCAGACTCTATGGTATTCTAGTACATGACTGGTTTGAAGTAGTATTATTGGACCTTGGAAATTCCTTTGGCAGAGTAATACAGATGGACGTCAATGCCAAACATGGAACATTCTAAGGATTTGCCCGTATCAAGGTTTTGTTCCGCCTAGGGGCAGAGCTAAATAGAGTTCTCAATCTGAAAGTCCAAGATCGAATTTTCCCAATTTTTTGATTGTTGGAATTGTCTCCTTATCTGAGAGACCAGAATTTTCAGCTCTCTCATGGACCAGTTCATGTCAGCACGAAAGATTGGGTAAGTCCTTTCATTCCCGGCAAGAGCAAGACCAAATCTGGCCACAGGGTGGTGACAAGGAAGTTCAAGAAGGAAATCAGGTGGTAGAAAATCAGCCCACCACTGTTCACAGGCCTACGTCAAGGCAAGATAGGCCCAATCCTATTCTAGTTCAGGGCCACCCCTCAAATATTTGCCTAAATACCCTAGTTACGGAATCCCCTAGTAGACCTCTCCCTCCCCAGAACAGCTCGATGCCCCTTCCTAACAGTATCAATACCCTCCTAGTGATACAGCCCCAGTTCAATTACCCCACAATTCAAGGGGTTTCAATGCCTCCAGATCAGAACCAGGCCTGTCAAGAGCTCCGACTTATCTATGAAGAACCTCAGGTACTCATGCCCCTTCAGATTGAGGACGCCCTCCTTCAAAATATTAGGAGCAAGAGACCTCTTCCCCCATCCAGATCTGCAGGAAATTCCCCTCTGGGCTCATCAGGGTGGGCGAGAGAAGAGCCCTGTTCAAGACAAACAACAGGTTGTTTGATGATCAACCTAATACTTCCGCAGATAATATCTCGTCCCCTCTAAGTGTAACGCCCTGAAAATCGGGGTCGAGCATAAACTCAACTCCCGAGTTCCAACGCATCACTTTTGCAATATAAATAAGGATGATTTAATGTTGTCCCTGTTAGTGCATTAAAGATGAATGAGATTAAGCCAAAACAACATATCATACTCCAGAGACAGTTAAATTATGCAAGCAGAAGACTGTGATAGATATATAACATATATTTAAACTGGTGTAAGTCTCCAGAGTATGAACATGTTACCAAGTTAAAGAATTACAAGTGTAGTTCCATAATGTACAAAATGAGAAAGTGTAATGTTCTCAATCCAAAACCTTGTAGCCCCGTTAGCGCAACTCCAGGTCTACATAGACCCGCCAGAGAGTTGCATATAGGAGAGCTCCTCCTCGTCGTCGTAAAAGTCTGGCTCTGTCTCATAAGCATCGCCATCACCTGCAGCTAAGACAGAGTCTGGTTGGTGTTTACAACACCATCCAGTAACGTGGGAGTGAGTGATCAACTCAGTGGAACAATAAAGCAAAGGTTAACATGTTATCAATTCAGTCAAGCAGTAATGATAAAGCAAACATATCAGATATTCCTAGATACTCTTATTAATACAAGGATGAAATGTTGTCATGATGCATGCCTTCGCCTACACTCCCTCGTGCGACACCATCTTACGGTCGCGTCATGCTTTCTTCCCTCTATGCTCTTCAACCCGGGGCACATGCAGTGCGATGTTATGAGCGTGATTACCGAGTTGTTATTAGTCCCTTTCATACAACAGGATTGGGAATCTAAGATACCTCACTTATATCATTTCCCAAACATTGATCCATTCTAGGGTCGTCAGTCCTAGTTAGTCTCATACGATGTTGCGGTTTTAGGTCGCTGCAAAGGGCTCGTCACCAAATCAGTCAGGCCTAGTTTATACTCTTATTGCTACGGAAGGGTCGTCACCTCCACGTAGACTCAGAGTATGCTTGAGGTCACTACAAAGAGCTCATCACCAAATCAGTGTAGGCCTACAGCTCGAATACAATGTCCCATACCACTGTATTCGGCTCATGAGTTTGGGTTACTCACTGGTCACTACGGGGAGGCTCATCACCCCAATGTAGGCCAACAGCTCAACCACGGTGTCCCATACCACCATGCCCAGCTCATGAGTCTTAGCAGATCGAGGTACCAAGGTTAACGGGGTGTCCACTGGTGACTTTGGTACCTTAGGTTCAAGCAGTAGCGTCCAAACATGGTGAACATATATCGGGTCAATCGGGTTACTTGACGAGCTCGACTGGCACGAGCGCACATCAAGTGGATTGACATGAAGTGCGTAAGCACTCCGTGTGGTCTAACCACTGTCGACAACCGAAGTACGGCTCAGATTCATCGAACACATCCTATGTGGTAAAACAACATCATCCACCAATCTAGGATCTGTTACTGATTGCCTGGACTATACAATAGCCCCAATCACATTCAATTACAACAAAATATCCTAGAAGATAGTTAAAGCAGTAATGGATTAAGATTTTAAATTATACAATCAAAGGTCCGATAGTGTCCACTTTAGGGCTGCCAGGGCTGTTACACGGAATCATTACACCACTCCCCCATCACCCTTCACAGCTTTGTTTTTGCATTTTATGGAATACAATTTAAACATGGATTTATACATATGCATTACAAAGATAAACAGACACTATAATATACGGTACATGAAGGAAAGCATACACATAGTTAAAGGAGTTGAGAATCATATCTCAATATCCTTATACATTACAATTTACTAACTACTTATTCAGACATTTCAGCAAACACTTTATACTTACTCATTCAGACATTTCAGCAAACACTTTAGACTACTTACAGCAACATACATGACGTATGTTGATCACATAGGTATTAGGCCAAATCCTTTCACTTGGGAGTTGCCCCATTTATAACATGCGTGCACCCACGACGGATAGCCATGGCAAGCATGAATCCAAGTCCATATTCATTCATTCATTTCCACAAACACTTGGGCTACACACTGTATCACATATAACGTATATTTGTCGTGACGTGATTTAGGGCAAGTCCTTTTGCTAAGGAGTTGTCGCACATGTAATAAGCATATATTCACGACAGATAATCATGTTAGGCACAAATTCAAATTCCATACGTATTCAAACATCTCAACATATACATAAAATATACTATATTCCACATAGTTCATGTATAATTGTAAAGCGAAGCAGACGACGCATTTTGCATGTGAAATAGCACCCATGTCAGTTATAAATCATTAATCGACATTGAAAGCCTTGAAAACCATAACCTATACGTCTATAGTCTGTACCTTATGCTGTAGAAGCATAACAAATTTGTTTTAAACACGTAGTCTTTGTCAACGGCGGATTGACAACCTATAGCATGAATTAGGTTAGTTATTTCATAACCTACACTACCTGAAACCCTAAAACAGATTAGGGTTAGGTTTTCTTACCTAAGAACGGAACTAGAATCGCTGAACTAGCGATACGGTAACGGTGATTTGATACGTAGAACGACAGGGAGGAATCCCTGTAGCAAAGCCCTAATTTCCCTCACCTTTTCTCTCTCTTTCCTTCTCTTTCTTTTCTCTCCTCTCTCCTAGGTTTAGGAAATTCGTATGACATGAGAGAGTGAGGGTTTAAGGTCCTTATATAGGCCCAGAACTAATGGAAATAACCCCAGGGCCATGGTATACTTAGGTTATGTCCAAAGAGAGACTGTTCCGGCTCAACGGAGCACTTCTGGAGCCCCCTTTTCTGCGTGCGGTCGGACTTAAGCTCACTGACCTTGGATCTAGGTCAAGCTGAATTTTCATCCCGATCGGGTTTACAGATCGACCGTGGTGGACCAGTTTCAGTTCAACGGTCACCGAAACTCGATCAGGGTTACAAGTACACGGACATGTGCTGGCAAATATCCCTGATCCGAGGGTGTAATTGGGTCAGATTCTGAAACTCGATCAGGGTTACAAGTACACGGACATGTGATTGCTTATATTTGGAACGCAAGCGACATGTCTTAGATTACTTAAATTGGATTTAATTTCTAAAGAAATCCACGTTTTCTCACACACTTCGCTCCGGGCTCAAGTTGCGCGTTTCCAGACATTGTTAGGACTTGATTTCCAGGGTGGTTGTCAAGTCTAACTAGATGGTCATAACGATATAGTTTCGTAGTAATCGGACTTTCGACGTGCAGTCCAAATCCAATACGGAGTTTCAATGTGCTCTCGAGAGCAACCAGGAATAGAGTTTGATCCTAGATTTTAGGGTAACCTAGCGTCAATGATTCTACAAGTTTTGGGTCTTGCAGATCATATTTAAAGTGATTAGTGCCAATTTCACAGGTACTATAGTTTTAACACTTAGGTAATTCTTGTTTAATTTCTAAAGGATTTGAGGTTTAAGAAGTTAATAAGGGGTTAGGATCAACCCCTTGCCTAAGGACATCTAACTCCAGGTTGGCAAAAATCTGGGACGTTACACTAAGTCCCCTTCCAATAGCTCAGGCTATAAATGTAGAATTCAGCCGGAGTGAAGTCACGAAATTCTTGGGCTCTCGTTAGGAAACTCTCATTGCCCCGGCTCTCGACAATGAAGGTTTCGCCATCGACTTATCACCGTTCTTTTTGACAGCTGGAAGGTCGATCGGCCAAGATAGTCTGACTGTGATGGCAGACACTGGCCAAGCTCGAGGTTCAGAGCATCAGGTTTTACAGGGAGACTTGCTGGAGATTTCCCCAGGCGGTGAAGGTGAAGACTCTACCCAAAGTAACTAGATGTCAGTTCAAAGGTCCACTCAAAGAGCCCAAACTGAATCCAGGAGTTCAAAGCTCCTAAAAAGGACAAAGGTGTTGTACTCTAAAGGTGATTGGGAATCCAGGCTAAGAAGGCTTAAGAGACGGGCGGTTAATTTGGGCTGTGTGACTGATGGATAGTATCCTAGTATGGAACGTGCGTGGTATCAGTAATCGACGATCGGTTTTAAGAACTAAAAGGTTTATTAACAAGTATGACCTAGGGATTGTGGCTCTTTTAGAGCCAATGCTTCCTGACACACAGAGAGTGAAGATTGGGCTATCCCTGGGTTTTCACTAATCGCTCTCTAACTCTGAAGATATGGGAAAAATCTGGTTTTTTCAGAGACCATATTTCCCTGTCTCTCATCAATAAATCTAACCAATATTTATCTATTGTATGCAATGTGCAGACTGTTCCCACTCCGATTTTGCTGACTTTCATTTATGCTAGTAGTGATCGGATCCAACGCAGATGCCTCTAGGCTGATCTCGCTATTTAGTCGTCAGCCATCTAAATCCCATGGGTAGTGTACAGGGATTTTAATGCCACTGTCGAGGCCAACGAGAGAAGAAGTAGGAGAACGGTTGATAGGAATAGTTCCCTTGAATTCTCAGCGGCCATCGATAATGCTGGTTTGTTAGATGTAGGTTGTAATCAATTCACTTGGAGCAACAACCAAGGTGGTACGACAAGAGTGTGAACCAGGCTGGACAGGGCCCTCATTATTGTTGCTTGGTCCGCCAGATTCTCATCATTTCAAGTCACCTATCTTCCCCGGATCAACTCAGATCATGCCCCTCTCCTTCTGGCAACCCCACGGCTTCTGGCCCCGACAATGAAGCCTTTCAGGTTCCAAATATGTGGATCCACCACAACTCTTTCCAGTCGATAGTTAGGAACGCATGGAATTCTGCTGAGTCAGCCCATCTGATCTTCAACGTTCTGCTCAAACTTAAATCTGTCAAATAGGCCCTGAGGACTTGGAACAAAGAAGTTTTTGGGAACATCTTCTCCCAGTTATCGCTGACAGAGAAAGAAGTGGAGCTCTACGAGTCTCGCCTGCAAGATGCGATGCTGACCGTAAGCGAGACCCCTGTCCTGCTGGATAAGCTTGGGGAGGCGTCTGCAAACCTTGCTCAAATCCAACTGATGGAAGAACATTTCTGGAAACAGAGATCTCGCATCAACTGGTTGGAGATGGGTGATAAGAACTCGCGGTTCTTCCACGCTTCAACAACTAAGAAAAGGATGAGAGCGGTAATCAGCAGCATCGAGTTAGAGACAGGTCAAACAGTGATAGAGATTGAGCAAATAAAGAATGTGGCAGCCGTCCATTATGCACAACAGTTTGCCGTGGCTCACTGCACCCTTGGTAACAAGCTTCTAGAGGTTATCCCAAACATCGTTTCTGCAGATCAGAATGCCATGTTGATGGCTGCCCCATCCATTGCGGAGGTTCATCAGGCCATGTCCATCCTAGCTAAGAGTGCGGCCAGTCCTGATGGTTTTTCAGGGGGTTTTTACACTGTTTGTTAGGACATTGTTGGCCCGGCCCTCCACAAAACAATCACTTTCCTTTTCCAAGGTGGTTCCCTCCCTAGAGTTGTATCTGCAACTTTGATTTGCTTGATTCCTAAAACAAATGCACCAAAGAAATTTGCTGACTATAGACCAATCAACCTTTGCAACAACCTATACAAGATCTTCTCTAAAGTTATCGCAACTAGGCTCAATCAAGTGCTTCCTTTTATCATTTCAGCCGAACAAGGAGCTTTTGTCAAAGGCAGGTCAATTGCAGAAAACATTGCTTTATCGTAGGAACTTTTTAGAGATATGAATAGAAAAGTGAGGGGAGGCAACATTGTCCTGAAGATTGATATGGAAAAAGCCTACAACAGGCAGCCTCCGTTGGATTGACCTCGTCGAAAAATGTTGGCCTAACATTTGGTTTTCGGTTCTCATTCGTGCGGAAAGCTCGGGTTTCTTTAGAGACTTCCAAGGCTTGCCACAAGGGGATCCTATTTCCCCTAGCCTTTTCATCATTACAGCGAAAGTATTAAGTAGGGGCCTTAAAGCTTTGGGAGTCACGGGTCGATGCCAGCCTTTTAAAAGTAGAACGAATTGCCCTACAGTTTCGCACTTATTATATGCGAATGATACCATCGTCTTCTCGAACGGGAGCCTATCTTCTTTAAGGACCCTCCATTCTTTCTTAGTAGCGTATCAAGCCGCCTTGGGCTAAAAGGTGAATCTTTGAAAAAGCTCATTTTTTCACTCCCTTAAGATGAATGAATCCAGAATTAGGGTGATTGAATCTCTTCTGGGGATCGACAAAGCTTCAACAGGTTTTTCTTACTTGGGTGTTCCATTGGGTACGGGCAGGCTGAAAGCGGCGGCTTTCCAATCCATTATTGACAAAGTAGAAAGGAGAATCAAGGGCTGGCAAGCAAGATACCTATCCCAAGCAGGCAGGGTTGTTCTTGTTCGTCATGTTTTGAGTAGCATTCCCATTCACACTTTGGCGGCTGTGCACATTCCATCTTCAGTGTTGTCTTCTCTTGAGAAGAAATTTGCGGCTTTTTTTGGGGATGGAAAGATGGGAAAAACAAATGTCATTGGAAGAGCTGGAAATCTATTGCCACAATGAAGGAGGAAGGGGTTTGGGTATTTGCAGGCTAAGGGATATGATGAAGGCTTTTCGGTTAAAAATGGCTTGGGCCATTAGATTCGACTCCGTCCAAAGCCTTTGGAGTAGTTTCTTCTCTGCTAAATATGCACATGATCTATCTTCTCCGGATGCTTCTCTCCTCTTGGCTTTTACTTCTCCTCTGTGCAAGAGGATTATGACTCTATTCCCTATGGTCGACTCTCAAGTTCAGTGGAAGTTGGGTGATGGAAAGTGTAATTTCTGGTTCAACAATTGGTTTGGCCTTTGCAAACTGTACGGTCTTGCTTCTCCCACCGTTCCGCTGTCTCTTCTTCAGCTGCGAGTGAATGAGGTGTTGGATATGAACAGTCCACTGCTGCCTTCGGCTACCTACTCCTTCCTTCCTCAATGGTTCTAGAATTTTACCGCGGTTTCTGCCTATTGGATGGCACTGATACTCCTTTTTGGCCTTTTTCAGATCAGGGGAATCTCACCATCTCTCCAGCTTGGGACAGATGTCGTGAGCCTCTTCCTCATAGAAGCTGGGCGACAAAGGTCTGACACTGTAAACTTCCTCCAAGAATCACCCTCTTCACGTGGCGTCTGATTTGTGGAGCAATAGCAGTTGATGAAGTTGTTCAGGCCCGTGGTATTTCTTTAGCTTCCAAGTGTGACAGTTGTGCAGTGAGTGTGGCCCAAGGTCCTTCTTTAGAATCTGTCTCTCACCTTTTCCTGAGTTGCCCTCTTGCATCGGCAGTCTGGTCCTTCTTTGGAAATGCTTTCGGGATTCACGTTGTGCAGACATGCTTGATTAAATCCAAGTTATCTCAATGGTGGGGTGTTGCGACTGCCAACCCATCCAAATCTTTGTCGATCAAGGCTGCTCCGTGCATCATTTTCTGGTCCATCTAGAAGAGTCGTAATGCAGTGATTTTCGATGGTAAAACTCCAACAATTTTGGAGGCGATTGAGAGGGCCAAATGGTGGTTTTCTATTTGCAAGGGGGACGTCCCTTTCTCTTCTGCCGCTGTCGGTCCCAACCAGATCAGGGGTGCTGCTACAAGTCTTCAGCAGACCCTTTCAATGTCCAGTAACGGCGTTCTCAACCATCTGTTCGTCTGCGCAGATCCCATCAGAGGCACAAACTCGATCCGAAAGCCTGTCCAGTGTTTGGTGAAGTGGGATAGACCTTTTCTTGGGTGGATTAAGATCAATGTGGATGGTTTGGCTATTGGTAACCCTGGTAATTCTGGAGGTGGGGGTATTTGTAGAGACGATAGGGTGTCCCTTTGTTTCGCCTTCTCTACATGATATGGGGTGGGCACTAATGTTTATGCAGAACTTCAGGCCATCTATGACGGCATGGATTTCTGCCTGCGTGAAGGTTATCGCCAGGTGCTTGTGGAATCAGATTCACAGCTGGCTCTCAATTTCCTTCTGGGATCCTCTCATCCTGGCTGGAAATGGGGATACTGGATCTCAAGAATTAACTGCCTTCGAAGTAGAGGTAACTTTCAATTCCACCATATATTCAGGGAAGGAAATACGGTGGCAGATGCAATGGCCCAGGCGAGAAGCAGAGATCAAGTTCCTTTTTACACTACCCGCCTTTCTGATCTATCGGTCCAGGTTCGCGGTCTCCTTTTCCTAGACAAGGTGGGCCTGCGTTCGGTCAGGGAAGGTTTTTAGACCGAGTGGGGGAGAAATAGTTAGATGTACAGCCCGGGACCCCTAGTCCGGTTTTCTTTTTTATGCATAGCTAGTTTTCAGCTTTATATGATAGGCGCCCCTAGGAGCTTTTATCCCTGGAGGTCCCCTGAAATGTACCTGAATCTCCGTTTGGTTTAATGAAATGCCCATGAGCTAGTTTTTTTTTTTTTTTTTTTTTTTTAATGTTTATGTGAGCCACTGCTTGGGAGCGATGTTGGTTAAATGTCTACATTGATGGGCGGTGATGGTTAAATGTTCACATTGTGGCCTTTTCTTGGGCCCTTTGTTAGGCTGATTACCAATTTCGATTGTCGAGGTCGATTCCGATTATTGAGGCCAATTTTGATTATCGAGGCTGATTCCAATTGTTGAGGTAAATTTCGATTGTCGAGGCCGATTTCGATTATCGAGGCTGATTCCAATTGTTGAGGCCGATTCCGATTGCCGAAGCTGATTCTGATTGCCAAGGCCGATTTCGATTGTCGAGGCCGATTATCGATACCAATTACGAGTATATCATCCGATACTGATTATGAGTATGTGACAGCATAGCATCATGATGCATGCCCATACGCATCATCTGTATGTTTATTATGAGATGTGGTTGACCATTGCATATGCCATTGGGCAGGTTGTTATGAGACTCCTTGATAGGCGAAGGTTATCTCATATTAACGCACAGTATGCACAAGATTGATGCATAAATGGATTGTATGATTCATGCATATTGCATTGTGTGTTGTGATTACTGTACGCCCTAGCGACATTAAGGCCGTAGCCTTCACAGTCATGTCATGGATGGCCAGATGGGACACCGAAAATCTGTTACTAGCATCGGGCTGCCATAGATGGCCATGGGTGAAAATCCCTAAACCCTCTAGGTATTAGAGGACGCTCCAACATCGAGACCGAGTGGATACATGATCGCCCGAGTGCTGAATACTAGTAGGTCGCGTCTCTTACTATGTCGTGGTCGGTTGAAAGGGGGTGTGGCCTTACCCACCTAAGAGAGTAGACATAGCTAGGATGAGTTTGACCAATTCCTAAATGGGTCTGCTATCGATGAGTCGGGTAGGCATTGGTATACTCTTAGCAAGCGGATAATGATGTCTCTTTCACTTACCTAGTTGTGCGCTTGATGGGGCGGTAGGTGGTGCAGAGTGTAATAGACTCTGGTGATGATCCCATAGATGTACGGTATTGATATGTGGACTTATTGAGCAGGAGTTGCATACTCATTCATTCATTCATTCACTATCCACTTGGGCTAGTGGTGTGCAACTATTTGTTACGTGTACCTTCGCAATGGCCAAGATTTCAGTTGGAGCGCGCGACTAACCTAAGATCAGGAGTCTACCACATTGAGTCTGACTATCCAAATTTAGGTATGGGACTGGTTTGGATAAAAATCACTTGTGATGGACCCCACACCTGCGATACTACATACTATCATCTCGACCTCACACTCCAGCTTGGTCATTTCATTCGCATCGCATATTGCATTACATCCGTGGCATATGACATTTTGGGTTACTATGTTTCTACATTTATATAGCCTAGATACGACATCTGATATTTAGCTCTTTATGACTTCTCATTTGTATAACTGATCTGTATTGCGTACTCTGATATTGTATGATTCCTGGACTTATCAGTATTTCCACTTACTCTGATATCGTATGATTCATGATCTTGCCAGTATTTCTGACATTGTATGATTATGGCATTGTATTGTGTGTTTGACACTTATCTTACGCACACACTTTCACCACCCTCTAAGCTTTCTATAAGCTTATGCACGATAAATGCGTGCAGGTAGCGTTAGGTTACAGCAACGTTGAGCTTGGAGCGTACAACGGTATTCTGGAGCTTTGATTTTAACATATGTATTTTCCTTTCAGCATTATATTCAAATGTTTATATTAGTGGATATGTGATGATGATGTTGCCTTTGTGATTTGGGTAAACTTGTGGTTATGCTTCTTATGAGACAAATGTATGTTAGAAAATCCTCCTTGTAGGATCCCGGGATCGGAATCTGGCGCATGGGCGCTGGGAGCCGATGTAACATCTCACGCTCACATTGTTTGATATTGTCTGGTCTGGGCATAGCCTGCACGGTTTTGTTCTCGGGGTCGCCCACAAAAGGCCTCATACAGTATAGGGTGACAACTCCACATATAACCACCACAACTTCAGATAACACTTTCGATGTGGAACAAAGTTTCACCTTTAGTGTGTGCACAATAGCCTACTAATACAGTAGCCTGTCAGCCACACAGTAGCCTGCCAACCACCTTGGGGCCCGCCCACATGTGTGCCCACCCACATGTGACCACGGTGATGGGGCGTCACAATATCCCCCACAGAGGGCAGAGCCGACCTCAACTCTGATACCATTTTTAACAGCCCACGCCCTCATTGTATGATATTGTCCGCTTTGCGCACAGCCCGCACGGTTTTATTCTCGGGGTCGCCCCTAAAAGGCCTCATACAGTATAGGGTGACAACTTCACATATAACCACCACAACTTCAGACGACAGTTCTGATGTGGGACAAAGTTTCACCTTCAGTGTGTGCATAGTATCCTGCCAACACAGTAGCCTGCTAGCCACACAGTAGCCTGCCAGCAACATTGGGGCCCTCCCACATGTGTGCCCGCCCACATGTGACCACGGTGATAGGGCGTCACAATATCCCCCACCGAGGGAGAGCCGTCTTCGGCTCTGATACCATTTATAATAGCCCATGCCTACACTATATGATATTGTCCGCTCTGGGCACAACCCGCACGGTTTTGTTCTCGGGGTCGCCCCCAAAAGGCCTCATACAGTATAGGGTGACAACTCCACATATAACCCCCACAACTTCAGACGACACTTTCGATGTAGGACAAAGTTTCACTTTCACTGTGTGCACAGTAGCCTGTAAGCACAGTAGCTTGCCAGCCACACAGTAGCTTGCCAGCCACCTTGGGGCCCGCCCACATGTGTGCCTGCCCACGTGTGCCCCCCCACATGTGACCACAGTGACGGGGCGTCACAGCTGAGAATGGGGTACTACGAAGGCTGTTGGCATCGGATTCAGCAATCAAGAATTTTGTGAGCCCGATTTTCGGGTTTGGGGCGTGACATCCACAGTGATGTGTTGAGAGATCCATGCCATTTAGTGGCTCCTACTAGTGTTATTAGGGTGCCGGTTCATAAATGAGGCAGATCCATAGACCAAGTGGACCATACTTCTTAAAGCATAGCTCCAATTGTGGATTTCTGTTGATCTGATGATCGGATTGTACCGAATTCGAACATCAACGGTAAAAAGGGTCTACGGAACCATTTAGCTAGAAATTAATGGCTGGGTTATGGATTAAATGGCCTAATATATATATTTATAATATTAAATATCATTTTTTGCAATGTTTTCTATTTCATTTAAATTTAGTATTATATTTTCAATTATCAAATATTTATATTTAAATCCCATGGTTCTCTCTTTTGGAGATGGTCTGTACGTTTTTCAAAGATAAATTACTTATTTGTATTTACATATATATATATATATATATATATATATATATATATATATATATATATATATATCTAAATTGTTCATGTGTGTCACACCTCGATTAGCGCCATTTATTCATTCATTCAGTCTCCTATAAGTCTTTAATTATAAAGATTAGATTATTTAGGTTTGTAAGTGGGCCAAAATACATGGGTTTTAACATTTAGTTATCAATTTATTTAAATTAATGGTTGGATATGAGATGTTGGCATGCCAACTATTGAAATTAAGTAATGGGTTGTGACTTATCAAATGATGGTGAAAAATGTATGTTATTTGTATCTTCATACAAATACGCTAATCTAGATTATAATAGTGACACCCGAGTACTCAAAAGCACGGGGCGTTACAATCTACCCCCCTTAAAAGAGAATTTCATCCCCTAAATTCAGTGCTTTTATTATGATTAGGGACGATGATAATATTTGTGGTGATTTTAAACATTCATTATTTTTCTATATGTACAAACGTATACCACTAGGTGCCCAAAACTGAGGTCGTTATAATCTACCACCCTTAAAGAAGAATCTCGTCCCCGAGATTCGATAATGCTCATCTCATCTATTAATATTACAAGTAAGAAGAATTGTTCTAATGGCATATCCTATTTATGATATGCCCAAGTGTGCCATCATACCCTAGATTTATAGAGGCCATTGCTTAATTTTTCGCCACTCTTGTATTTCTAGTCCAACAGATTGACTAATGTATATGTGTCTCATAAAAAAATTTTGAAATCTTTTTAGTATCTTTCAAAACCAGGGGTTTAGTTTAATGCCGAACGACTTTACAATTGTCTATAGTATTCATTAGGCTCACAAGTTCATTTAGGTGATATTTAGTAGTAACATTATATCTTTCTTTTTTATGATAGTTTCTTGCTATCTAAAGTATAGTGTAATTTTCTATTTTTAGTGTTCAAGCTATCATGAACAGATGGTTGTAGTAGGTTTGAACTTGATATATCAATCCTTTGTCTCCACAGGATAGTAGATTTGTTGGCATCATTTTCTAATCCTGGTAAATCTCGATCTTCTACTTGATCAAGGCATTGAGATCATTGAGGTTTGCTAGAATTAAAATTTGGATCAAACCGCATATGCTTTGCTTAAATGTGATTCCATCAGTTTGTGATCTTGATCATTCTAGACTCTTGGGAATTATTATGTAACTTTCTACTTTCTCATGGAGAGTGCTCAATTTCTTTGAGATATAGACCCAAATGACCTATTACATGTTCATTGCGCACTTAAATGCCTTAGTGCACTACCTAACAATTTCAGGACCATAATCTCTACACGGAATTTAAGTTTGAAATTACTACATTTATCCAAATTCTCAAATCTAATCTCATCATTTCACCCTTAATCAATTCTAAGGGCTGGAAATTGTAAGAAGTACTGCTCCTAACTAAGGAGATGTATACGGGAATTCAAATCATGATTCTTAGTATGATTCCTTAAGCTTATGGAGTGTTTAAATTTGATCTTATATACAATATGGTGGGTAGGGAATTTCCTAAAATGTCCAAGTTTGACTCACTCACTGAGTGTTGTCACAACGTTATTTCAACTAAAGAAAATTATAGAAAAAAGTTCAAATCCTAGACTTGTAAAAATGTTCTCAATGATCGTAATCACATCATAGTGGGCATTTGTTCTCCCATGGTACCTAAGTTTAATTTCTAAGTTTGAACTACTATTCTAATAGCTTATAAGGGAATCAAAGTTTTTTTGTTTCTAAGTTCAAATGTACACCCTAGAATTTCAAAGGAGCCTAGGGTTTTACGTTTCTATGTTCACGATTTTTCCCTAACTCTAAGGGAGTTCTAAATAAATTCAAATGGCTATCCCATCAATTCCAAAGGGAAATTAAATTTGGGTCTTTACATTCTCAAAATTTTCTCTAAGTCTAGGGGAGATTCACTTAGGTTTAAATCTCTAATTCCAACATCCTAACTTAAGACATTAAAAGTTTGTATAACTTCGCTTCCCAAAGGCAAGGTTTGTCTAGACTCTCTCTGATACCATCTTGTAACACCCTGATTCTCATAACCTGAGGATAATCGCTTAAGTACGAGAACCCGAGGATTACGTCATGAAGTGGACTAACATACATCTAATTAGTAGCAAATTTCATAACATCAAGAAAGGTAATTGCTATATAAACTAACAAGGGCAAAATCAAGGGAGTTTAATATACATAAATGAAAGCTAAATGAAATCCCTCAACAGGGGATTTTATTACAAATTCAAGCAAAGCACTAAGTCTAAAGTATGAAAATATGCAAATTCTAAGATATCAGTTGAGCTCCAACGGCTCCACTACATCGGCATAAAGGTCCTCCTAGCTGAACTCCTCCTTAGCTATCCCGGGGGTCCCATCATAGGGGTCTCTATCCGCTATCAAACCTGCGTCTATTTGGTGCAACCACACGATTGGATGAGTGATAACTCAGTAGAAATTTCCCTCAAAGATTCATGCAGATTAAATCATTCCAACATAGTTTAAACCAACATATCCATTTCATAAGACAAAAATATCATGCATACATGTGTATGGATGTATGAATGTATGTTCAAGTCATAGATCTGGGGATGCACATCCAGCTGTCAAAAGAAGAGGTCGCCCGAGGTAGTCTAACCACCTGGAAAAGACCATGGAGGTGAGTGCGCCCAAGGATGTCTAACCTCCTGAAAAAATATTCAGGATACACTCGAGGAGGTTCTAAAGCCGAAAAAGTCTTATGTAAAGAGTGAGTGGCCTATAGTGGTGCAAATGCACATATTCTGATGGTTTAACTTCAGTAATAAAACCCTTAGAAAACCCAGTAGAATGTGACTTACATTGAGCACTCGGTAAAGCTCACATGTCATGCGTGAATGTTATGCACCATGGTATCATGTACATTCTTTAGATTTGACAAGATTGCTTCTCAAATTGTAAATATAATCAAATCATAAGGTTCTTAGTAAAAGATTAAGTATCCAATCCTGAATTCAACATCGATCTTCATAATCTCTCTAAGCTCAAATGAGGGCTCACAAACATGACATGTCAATCTCAAGTATAGTTAGATCATTTAAATTATCTAAGAGTCCTTTCTACATTTCTTATAAAGAAAACATTACGTACATAATCTTTATTATACAACTCATAAGATAAAATGAAATGAAGTTGTAAGACTCATGTCATGCCATTAGGAGTATTCTCATACACATGTAATTACCAACGTGACGTAGTGCCGACAGGAATAATTTTAGTCATATGGTTAATCAACATAGAATTTGAATAATATAAATCAAAGCATTACTTCATGTCATTTAATATTAGAAATTAATCCTTGTTTACCATATTCTAAAATCTATACATATACTAAATTCAAACTAAATTGGAAATTAAAGAATATAGGAAGCAATGAGGGCAATTCCTCACCATACCATTTCTAAGATAGATTGAAATGAAAGTTTCTATTTCATGTTATGACTAGTAGAAGTGTACCCATAATCAAACAGTTACAAATGTAGCATAAGAATTATAAGACAAAATTCTATAAATACAGAATTAAAGCAATAGGGATTGAATCATTACTTCATAACCATCAACACAAAGTATGAATAAAAGGGATGAAATCTATGTTTAGAAAACTCTAAAATTCTCTACACTTAGTTTTAAACTATCATGGAAATAAATGAATGAATGAAGCAATGGGGTGATTCCTCACCTTTCAGGTCGAATGTATTTGCTTATATTGCATCATAAGCATGGTGATTCGCATGAGTTGGTTCCCAGTGCAACTCGGTACCTATTTCATGATTAAAGGAGGCGTTTGGGAATCAACATTTCTTATATTTCAAATAAGCATTTAGGTCAGCCTTCTCTGAAATATCGGTGAAGATCGCTTGAGTGGAAGTCGGAATATGCCAATATGTCCTAGAGGGGGGTGAATAGGATTTTTAAGGTTTTTACAGTTTATTTAAAATCATACTTCACTAATCCTAAGATAATGTAATTATCAGGATTACTCAAATGTAACTCTACTGGCTTCCAAGCTAGGTAGAGGATCCAATCATAAACTAATCAAGATATAGCAATATGCAACTTAGTCTATATTGGATGTGACTGTGTATGTGTGTGAAATGTGATCAAATATATGAATATGAATGCATTGACATGAATCACACATATAAAAAAGCAATCACAAACACAGTCATTTTATAGTGGTTTGACGATAAGTCTACTCCACTCTTGGCTGTCGCACTTAACCCTTGAGTGTACCGGATTTCACTAAGGAGGTAGTAGCTGGAGGATCCTTTAATGCCGAAGTTCATTCCCCAATCCACTCTATTGAATGTCAATGGTGAGAGTGGATTGGAGGATGAACTCCCTCGAGAGAAAGGGCTTTGATATAAGATGTAAGTTGAAACACTCAAAAGCTCTCTCTATTTTCTCTCACAATAACAAAAGACAAGTCCTCTATATATAGGCAAAAAGTTCCAACAGATATAAAATGGTCACATTTATGACAAAGTTCGATATCATCGAGCATGTTCGATATCATCGAGCGTATACTCTCGATAGCATCGATGGTCTACTCAATGACTTAGACTCGATGTCATACGCTTTTGAAACTTCTTGCCAATTAGTCGATGAATGGAGACCATGGTCGATGTCATCAGATTTTGAACTCCGATTCCATCAATGACAGGATCGATCCATCGACATTTAAAAAATGATAGAGACTTGACTTTGAAATATTTCAGGATTTCAAGATTGATCGGGGAATCATCGAGATCATCGGAATTTGAATGTCGATGATATCGAGATCAGAGTCGAGGCATCGATAATTCCAGCGGATTTTTCTTTAAGCTGCTAGACAAATTGTAACCTTGATCGATGCAATCGACCTGGTGTCGATATCATCGATATTTGAATATTGATTCTATCGAAGGGCCCCTGATCATAGTTAAGAACGACTTGAAATATCTGTTGTAAGATATGCGCGCCCACGATCAATATCATCAATGGAGTTCCGATGTTATCGATATTTAAATTCAGATCACATCGGAAGAGCATCGATGCTATCGAAGGATTCTGAGATTTTCTTAAGAAACAGGGGTGCCGAAAAACTGCCTGTCGAACTTATCGAGCCACACCCGATGGACTCGAGATTTGAATATCGATGATATCGATAGGTATATCGATACATCGATAATTCGTCCAGTTATGTTATGAAGTTGCTAGACATATTAGTGCTTATATCGATGATATCGATATGTGTATCGATACATCGATAAACCTGTCCAGATGAATATTTAGTTGCTGGACACTTTTGGTCCTCTCATCGAAAATATCGTTAAGGTATCGAGGACATCGACAGAGCAGGTCGATCATATCGAGGGTGTTTCGATAAGATCGACAAGGCGAGAAAAACATAGAGATTTTCCTATTTTGAAAAAGTTTTCTCACCTCAAAAATCCTAAGATGTCTATCTTGTTTTAAGGGTTTTAATCACCTGATGTTTTGGGACATGGGATGTGAGGCTATGATTTACCTATTGCGAGCTTCCACACATCCAGTCGATGCAGACGCTTGAAATAATCTTCCTATCGAGTTCTATAGCTAATCTGACCCACCACACATATAACTTGACAAACAAGGGCACTAGCAGGTGGACTTTCAATCTCTCCCTTTGTCAATTACATGACAAAATCCCTAAAACACCCTAGAACACACCCTACTACACCCTAATTTGTGTGTACATGTGTTACACAATTTTACAATTTTTCTACCCCATGTACACAACCAGTAGTATCTGCTCCCCCTTACTTCAAAACTCTCCCTTTCTTGAAACTGCTCCCCCTAACACCTGCATTAACATAGATAGATATACAATTTTTCGTTCGGGGTGTTTTGAATTGTTCTCCCCCTTTTTGTCAGTCATTGGCAAAGGTATAGCAAGTGATATGTTGAGAAGTGGAGCCACATCTGGGGCTGCCCACGACCAGTCGAGGTTGCACGGATTTCGTGTTGCAAGTCCTTTCGCAACCCGGATGGGAAAGGAGTTTCGCGGATTTTGTGTCGCAAGTCCTTTCGCAACTGGGATGCGAAAGGAGTTTCGCGAATTTCGTGTCGCAAGTCCTTTTGCAACTGGGATGCGGAAAGGGAAGTTGCCAAAACTATAAATTGGGGTCCCTAGGGCTATTCTAGGTTAAGGTGAATTTTAGGAAATTATTCTGAGGTGTGGGCAAAGGATTTTCTCTGTACTTCCAAGGGAGAGGTTAGTATATTGCCTTGTAATCTTCGTTTCTCTTCATAGTGGAATTTTGCATCCGTGGTTTTTTTTTTTACCCTAGTTTGGGGTTTTTCCACGTATATCTTGTCTTGTGGTTTATTTTGGATTGCTTTGATCTATTTCTAGTTTATATTTCTTCCTGTCTATCGTTTGTGGGTGAGGCCTTAGATTGGATCTAGGCTCACTGCGTTGTTGGCGTGTTGCGCAACAACTGGTATCAGAGCTATTGGTTTAGTTCTATTGGGAGCGATGGCAGAAGATGAGAAAACTAGAATTGAGAAGTTTGATGGTTTAAACTTTACCTTCTGGAAGATGCAGATGGAGGATTATCTATATCAAAAGGACCTCTATATTCCTCTAGGAGGAAAAGAGAAGAAACCAGAAAAGTTGACAGATGATGAATGGTTTTTACTGGATAGGAAGGCTTTAGGAACGATCCGACTCTCTTTGTCTAAGAGCGTCGCCTTCAATATATCCAAGGTAAAAATGACAAAAGAATTAATGGAAGCCCTAGCCACCATGTATGAAAAGCCCTCAGCATCCAACAAGGTTTATCTTATGAAACAACTATTCAACATGAAGATGTCAGATGGTGGGAGTGTGGCTGAACATCTAAATGAGTTCAATACAGTCACGAGCCAGTTGGAATCCGTTGGCATTACTTTTGAGGATGAGGTCAGGGCGTTATTGATCTTATCCAGTTTGCCAGACAGTTGGGATGGTTTGGTGATTGCTGTGAGCAATTCTTCAGGATCGACAAAGCTAAAATTTGATGATGTGGCCGGTCTAATTCTCAGCGAAGAATCTAGAAGGAAGGCATCAGGAGTTTCAGGGGATTCAGGGAATGCTCTAAATGTTGAAGGAAGAGGAAGATCACTGAACAAAGGAGGCAATAAACACGGGCGTTCTAAGTCAAGGAATAAGTCCAAGGGACCGAAAGGCAAAGACGGGTGTTGGCATTGCGGCAAGAAGGGGCATATGAAACGTGATTGCAGGGCGCTCAAGAAACAAGAAGGAAGCTCTCAAGGTGGAAAAGATTCAGTAAATCTGTCTGAGGAGAGTGACACAGAGGCATTGATCTTGTCTCTTGATGCGAGGAATGAGTCTTGGGTTATAGACTCAGGTGCTTCGTTTCATGCTACTTCGTGTAAGGAAATTCTGCGTGATTATGTGTTAGGTGACTTTGGGAGAGTCTACCTGGGTGATGATGAGCCGTGCAATATTGTTGAAAAAGGAGATATTCATGTAAATCAGAAAGACGGAACGGTCTTGAAATTGAAGGATGTCAGACATGTACCGAGTTTGAAACGTAATCTGATCTCAGTGGGACAGTTGACTGATACCGGTTATGTGACGACATTCACCAGTGACTCCTGGAAGATCACAAAAGGTGCCTTGGTAATATCTCGAGGCAAAAGGAAGGTACTTTGTACGTGACTTCAGGATCGTATAGTTCACTCGCAGTCGCATCAACTGGAGTGAATGGGCAGTTATGACATCAGAGGCTAAGACATATGAGTGAGAAAGAGATGAAAGTGCTATTGTCAAAAGGGAAGCTACCAGGGCTGAAGTCTATTGACTTGGAATTCTGCGAGGACTACGTGTATGGCAAGCAGAAGAGGGTAAGCTTCAAGAAGACGGGACGCGCTCCAAAGACACATCTGTTGGAGCTTGTACACACTGATGTGTGGAGACCGGCACAGGTATTATCTCTTGGTGGCTCACGTTATTTTGTTACCTTTATTGATGATGCTAATAGAAAACTGTGGGTCTACTTCTTAAAACATAAATCTGATGTATTTGATGTATTTAAGAAGTGGAAAGTTATGGTAGAAAATGAGACAGGTAAAACAGTAAAGTGTCTTAGATCTGACAATGGGGGAGAGTATTGTGATAAGAGGTTTAAGGAGTACTGTGCAGCGAATGGAATCAAACATCAAAAAACGATTCCAGGGACACCACAGCAGAATGGTGTGGCTGAGCGTATTAACAGGACCATCCTTGAGCGCCCCAGGAGCATGAGATTACATGCAGGGTTGCCCAAGACCTTTTGGGCAGATGTTGTGAATACTACCCCATATCTCATCAATAGAAGTCCCTCAGCACCATTGGATGGTGGGCTATCAGAAGAAGTGTGGACTGGGAAAGAAGTGAACCTTGCATATCTCAGAGTGTTCGGTTGCACTTTATATGTTCACATTGATGCAGAGCACAGAAACAAGCTGGATGCGAAGTCCAGGAGGTGCACATTTATAGGCTATGGGCAACATGATTTTGGCTACAGGTTCTAAGATGCAGAAAACAGAAAAATCATCAGAAGCAAGGATGTAGTCTTTAATGAAAAAGTGATGCATAAGGACAGTGTACAGGAAAATAAGGCCGGGAAAAAGGAATTCGTAGAGTTGGAAGAGTTACCGGACATGGGTGTTACAGTGCCACAGGATGAGGCAGAGCCGCATACACTAGTTGTGAGGAGGTCTACTCGGGAGAGGAGACCCACGGTCCAATACTCACCCTCCTTACATTATCTACTACTGACAGATAATGGTGAGCCAGAGTGTTTTGAAGAGGCGTTACAGTCAGATATACGGGTTAAGTGGGAGCAGGCCATGGATGATGAGATGGACTCTCTTGAGTCTAATCGTACATGGGAGCTAGTCACTCTACCCAAGGGTAAGAAAGCTCTTCATAACAAGTGGGTTTACAGACTGAAGGAGGAGCACGATGGTTCGAAACGGTACAAGGCCAGATTGGTTGTGAAAGGGTTTCAACAAAAGGCAGGTATCGATTTCACTGAAATATTTTCACTGGTAGTGAAAATGTCTACGATTCGCATGGTCTTGAGTATAGTGGCTTCAGAGGACTTACATCTAGAACATCTAGATGTTAAGACAGCCTTTCTTCATGGAGACCTCGAAGAAGAGATATATATGCATCAGCCGATAGGATACGTGGCACCAGGTAATGAGAACAAGGTGTGCAGACTGAAGAAGAGTCTATATGGCCTGAAGCAGGCCCCGAGGCAGTGGTACAAGAAGTTCGATAGTTTCACGTCGGGAAATGGTTTTAGGAGATGTCATGTAGACCATTGTTGTTACTTGAAAAAGTTTGATACGTCATACATCATCCTTCTTCTGTACGTTGATGATATGCTTGTGGCTGGCTCAAGCATGAAGGACATCTCAGATCTCAAAAGACAATTGTCTAGAGAATTTTCCATGAAGGATTTAGGAGCTGCAAAACAAATCCTAGGCATGAGGATAAAGCGTGACAGGGAAAACAAGAAATTAGTTTTGTTACAGGCAGAGTACATAGCCAAGGTACTTGATTGATTCAATATGGGAGGTGCTAAGCCGGTTAGCACTCCATTAGTCAACCACTTCAACCTATCTAAGGAGCAAGGTGCAAAGACGCAGGAGGAATAGGACTATATGGCTAAAGTCCCATACGCGTCAGCTATTAGGAGTCTCATGTATGCTATGGTGAGCACAAGGCCAGACATTGCTCAAGCAGTGGGAGTTGTTAGCAGGTTCATGAACAGCCCCAGGAAGGAACATTGGGAAGCTGTGAAGTGGATCCTTAGGTACTTGGTAGGTACTAAGGACGTAGGGCTGTGTTATGGTGGATCGAAAATCAAGTTACAAGGCTATGTGGATTCAAATTTGGCAGGAGATATCGACAGCAGAAGAAGCACTACGGGTTATGTTTTTACTCTGGGTAGTGCTGCAGTCAATTGGGTCTCTCAGTTATAAAAGATAGTATCTATTAGTACGACAGAAGCAGAATATGTTGCGGCTACAGAAGCATGAAAGGAGATGGTGTGGATGCAAGGTTTTATGGAAGAGTTGGGTAAGAAGCAAGCAGATTGCAAGCTATACAGTGACAGTCAGAGTGCAATACACTTGGCTAAGAATTCAGCCTTTCATTTAAGGACCAAGCATATTGCCATCAGATATCACTTTATACGTTCGTTACTGGAAAATAGATCGATTGCTCTGGAGAAGATTCATACAAGTGAGAATCCTGTGGATATGCTGACCAAGGCGGTCACAAGGGAGAAGCTGAAGCTCTGTTCTCTTTGATTGGTCTTCAGGCTTGAAGACGGGGAGGTGGTGCACTCCGGATGAAGAAGACAAAGGTTTATGGAGATGTGTCTCCAAGTGGGAGATTGTTGAGAAGTGGAGCCACATATGGGGCCGCCCACGACCAATCGAGGTTGCGCAGATTTCGTGTCGCATGTCCTTTCGCAACTGGGATGCGAAAGGAGTTTCACGGATTTCGTGTCGCAAGTCCTTTCGCAACTGGGATGCAAAAGGAGTTTCGTGGATTTCGTGTCGCAAGTCCTTTCGCAACTGGGATGCAGAAAGGGAAGTTGCCAAAACTACAAATTGGGGTCCCTAGGCTATTCTAGGTTAAGGTAAATTTTAGGAAATTATTCTGACGTGTGGGCAAAGGATTTTCTCTGTACTTCCAAGGGAGAGGTTAGTATATTGCCTTGTAATCTTCGTTTCTCTTCATAGTGGAATTTTGCATCCGTGGTTTTTTTACCCTAGTTTGGGGTTTTTCCATGTATATCTTGTCTTGTGGTTTGTTTTGGATTGCTTTGATCTATTTCTAGTTTATATTTCTTCCTGTCTATCGTTTGTGGGTGAGGCCTTAGATTGGATCTAGGCTCACTACGTTGTTGGCGTGCTGCGCAACATGATATTGACTGAAGATTAAAATACTTGAGAAAACTAAGCAGGTAGAAGCAGAGCATTGATGTATAAAGGTTTACTCGATTCAATCAAACATCAATTTCATAATTCATGAATGCATATTAGACAAGATAGAGCAGTTGTATAGCAGTTGAAATATTCATTAAAGACATCACATGCATTCCATAGTAGAACCTTAATAAACCAGGGGAACTTAAGACAAATATGGCATTTAAACATATGAATTCTATACAGCCATATTCAAAATGAAGCCAAAGTATCCAACTATCCAAAATCAACTGCCTAAGCTTGGCAACAAAAATTCACAGTTATCCCAAAAAAAAAAAATTAGTGAAGTAGAACTTCCACAATCAGCTTCTACCGCCTCCGAGACTCTCTACGTGTGAGTACGTCAACCACCTGCTGATTAGTTTGCTGGAGCATATCAACTTTTTCTTCATTTACGGTGAGACGTCTCTCACAATTATGAAGTCGCTCCTCCATGCTCCCCATACCGTTCAGTAGGTGGCGTTCGAGGTGGTGAGTTTGACGATTTGTTATAGACTCCGGACTCAGTAGTGGCGTTCGGTTGGATCCCCATGGATATGACGGATAAGCATATGGGGCAGCCGACTGCAAGAGAGTGCTATTCTCGGGAAGGACTGAAGGAAGTCACAACTGTTGAGCCTCCTGAGCCGAATCACTGTCAAACCATCTCTCTGGATAGACTGTATCAGATGTGGCAGGAATGCCAACATGATGAGCTAATTTACAGATGAGTACAGGAAAAATTGATGTATCCTGATGATTTCCTTGAATGACTCGAATTAGCTGTTTAAGAAGAAATGTTGGAAGGCACACTTGAACTTCCTGATATACATCATACAACACATTTAGCACAAAGAGAGATAGATGATTACCATTCACATCACAAGGATAGACATTGAACCCTAAAATGCTGTGGAGGATTTTAAAAGTGGGTCCAAGATGATTAATATGAAGGGAATTATTATCGTTCCGTGCAATAGTAGTTCCCTGGCATAGTGCTCAAGTTATCTCGCCCCAAACACCAAGACCATTTAGATTCCGACTGGTGACAAGAATGCGAGTGACTTGGAGATCTAAGAGGTTACTCAAGGTGATGGGAGTGATGTGCTTGGAGTAATGCATCAATTCTACATGAATGCAAGGTGGATCGACACAAATAACCTGACTTTTACTGAGGAAGTCATGGATCACTCCAATTTGATAAGTACCACCAAGATTCAAAATATTTTTCCATCCAATTACTTCTAGAAGAAGGTCCACGCCGAAAGATTCAATGGCACTGTTAAGAACCAGACGTTCAACAATGGTGGTCGGATGCCTTCTCGATGGTATGAGTTGATGCATACTGGGTTGTTTCACCTTTCCTTTTGAAGACTAAGAAAGAGACTTACCTTTCCCTTTGTTCATGATCTTTCAGTGTAAGAGATAGGAAGAGGTAAGGATGGTTCTCCAAAAGGACAAACAGTACCTGATCAAAAGTGAGGTTAGATTCTAGAGTGGAAGAAATGGAAAGATAATCCCCGTTTCTCTTGAAGCTTCTGGGACCCGTCGATGGTCTTCTTGGATGAGGATTCGAGCAGAGAGCAAAACAGACAATTTTTCAAAGAAATAAGATTTTTCCGTTCGATCACCTTTCATCGGGCGTGAGTCTTCGATTTTATCGAACTTACATTTGATAATATCGATGATCCACATTTGATGTTATCGGCAATTGCTTCGATAGTAGTCCCAATCATGTGACTTTCGAAATTCTGAAGAGATGTCGATGATATCGACTCATGATCGATTAATCGAAAATGACAGATCGATAGGTATATCGGAGATGAATATTTTTCTTTTTCGACCCTTCAAGTATACTTTTAGTTTTTCTATGACAGTCAGTATACAACAAAATTTTATATAGTTATGTACAAGACAAAATTATAAGCATTTTGTTGTTTACACAAAAAAAAAATGGAGGTAAAAAAAACTCAGAAATATCATTTGAAGCTCAACAAAAACGCATCATTTTAGCAGGTATCCAGATTTTGATGCATGATCTGGACTAGTTTCTTCATTCTCAATGTTTCTCAATATCGCTCCTTTCTTTTCCTATAATAATGTAGCAGTGGTTGTTTGTGTGATGACCTTTAATTACTTATTTTTTTAATTAATCTAGGATATCTCACTCTTCTTTGTTGAATTTGACCACGTGCCTATTATCACAGATTTGAGAGATGCTTAACAGATTATGTGCTAGTCCTTTTATGCAAAAAGAATTCTCATTTTTGAGCAAATCAATTCCTCTTATCATTCCTTATCCAATTACATTGGCAGTGGCTCCATCTCCGTAGGTGACTATCCCTTGATGAAGATTTTTATAGTTGGAGAGAAGGGATTTTCACCTGTGACATGTCTTGAGCAACCACTGTCAAGGTACCATTTGGCCTTATTGCCTGGTAGACTATCTGAATGTGTAACAAGGAAATTTGTCTTTTCCTTAATCACCCACTTTGTGACAGGAGTTTTACTTGTGGTAGATTTGTTCATCTTATCCGATTTGTCCACATGACTTAACGACTCCTTCATCCTGTCAACTAGCTCAAGTGGTGATGATTGCATATTTCCTTTGTTTAGCTCATAAACTGACTTACCATTTTTGTGACGAGCTGGGATAGGTCTGATGTTACTACTAGAGACAACAGATTTTCCAAAAGGTTGTGCATCATATTCAGTTTTTGTTCTAGATTTTCCATAACCTAATCCCTTTTTGTCCTCTCCACATTTTCCCATGCCTAACAGTTTTTCTAATGTCTCACCATTTGGAAAAGTTTGCAGTTTAGCTTGGCCATTTTTCTGGATTCTTCTAATATAACTTGAAGTGTATGATTTTCATTTTGAAGAATCATGTTTTTCTTATTTAATGTTTTAATTTGTTTATTTAATCTTTCAGATTCAGATTTAAGAGAAATGTTGATTCTTTCAAGTTTATCATAATCTGAATGATATTGCTGCAGATCATTAATCAGATGAGTATTGATATCTAAAGTTTGTCTAGATCTAGTTGCAGCAATTCCTTTTTGTTTTCAACTATTCCAAGTCTTTTGGTAATATTGACGCTATGAATGTAAAGTTGATTGTAAGCGTCTTGTAATTCATCTTGTTCTCTTTCTTCCTCTTTTTCAATTTCCTCATCGTCAGATAGAAATGATTCAGTAGCTTGCTGTTCTTCCTCAAATTTAGTTGGAATGATCAAAGCAGTGGAGACCATAAGTATTTTCAAAGATTTCTGGTCTCCATCGCTCCTTGAGTCGCTTGATTCTGAATTTGACTCATCCGTATCATCCTACGTGGCAGCCATCGCCTTGCCCTTAGTTTTTCTGTTTGGGCATTCGGTAGATAGATGTCCATACTCTCGACAGGCATAGCATTGTGGTTCTTTGGTCTTTTTACCAAATTTGCCTACAGAGAGTTTGTTATCCACCTTTCTACCTCTGGAGGGACGGCCGCGATTCTTTTGAAAGAATCTTCTAAATCTTTGAGCTAGCAAAACCACTTCCTCATCTTCATCTTCCTTTTTACTCCCACTTTCCTCATGTATTGTTTTCTTTGAAGTTTTCAGGACAGTTGTTTTGGATTTAGGGGTTTTAGTGAAGTGTAGTTCAAAAGTTTGTAGGGAACCTACCAGTTCTTCTACTTTCATCTCATTAATATTCCTACAGTCCTCAATTGTTGTAACCTTGGGATTAAATCGTTCTGGTAGGGATCTTAGAATTTTCCTACAAATTTTTTATACCGGAATTTTCTCTCCCAATCCACCCATGGAGTTACAAATGATGTTCAATTTGGTGAAAAACTCCATAAATGTCTCATGCTCCTCCATTCTGAGACTTTCGAATTGTGAGGTCAATAGTTGAAGTTTAGACCTCTTCACAGTGCTTGTGCCTTCATGGGTTGTTTCCATTAAATCCCATGCTTCTTTTGATGTCCCACACATACTTATCTGATTGAATATATCTTGGGACACGACACAGTAGATAGCATTTATAGCCTTGGCTTCAAATGTTTGTCTTTCTTTGTCGAATGCTGTCCACTTTTCTTTGGGTTTGGGCTTTGTGATTGTTGTGCCACTATAAATTACAATTTGTTCAGTAGGTGGCACATATCCATTCTCAACTATATCCTAAACATCATGATCCAAAGATCTCAGAAAGTAGTGCATCCTAGCCTTCCAGTGTGCATAATTTAAGCCGTCAAATACTAGAGGTCTAGTGACTGATGAGCCATCTCCTTTGGCGATATTCCCAACTTCAGTCAAGATCACTCTCTAGGCAGTGAAGCCCTTAAAGAGAGACCCACTCTGATACTAATTCAAATAGCGGTAAAGACCACTTGAGTTGAAGTCAGAATATGTCAATATGTCCTAGAGGGAGGTGAATAGGATTTTTAAGGTTTTTACGGTTTATTTAAAATCGTACTTCACTAATCCTATGATAATGTAATTATCAGGATTACTCAAATGTAACTCTATTGGCTTCTAAGCCAGGTAGAGGATCCAATCACAAACTAATTAAGATATAGCAATATACAACTTAGTATATGTTGGATGTGACTATGTATGTGTGTGAGATGTGATCAGATATATGAATATGAATGCATTGACATGATCACACATATAGAAAAGCAATCACAAACATATCATTTTATAGTGGTTCGACGATAAGCCTACTCCACTCCCGGCTGTCGCACTCAACACTTGAGTGTACCAGATTTCACTAAGGAGGTTTCCCAGGGTTCACCTCAAACCTAAGGTTTAAATCAGGTTCACCTTCAACCTTTACAGTGAGGTTTCTACTCGGTTCACCTCTAACCGTGGAGTTTTACTGGTTCATTCCTAACCAGATGTTTATGCTCTCCATAGAGTAAGGGTCCACATAACGCACCCGGATGTTTATGCTCTCCACAGAGCAAGGGTCCACACAACGCACCCACCACGTACACTCCCACCGGAGGCCTCCTACGAGGGCTTCAAAGGGCAAGAACCACTTAAGACCCAATCCTAAAAGGAATGATCACAAGTGTCCTCTTGGACTCTAGATAGTTACAGATAAGTTGATGAATCCCGTTAAGCACAACGCTGAAGATCTCCTCCTCCTTGTTGACGAAGAGTCTTCTGCTCCCGTGATCCGCAACACAAAAGATATACCAAGACTAGGCTTAGGGTTGGGTCAAGGTTAAGATGGAATCCTACCGTCTAAAGGTTTTCCTACAAGAAAGGTAGAGTAGTTCCAATCTTATGCATTCACGGCATCCTAGCTTAATGAATTGCCATTAAGGTAGTAGCTGGAGGATCCTTGAATGTGGAAGTTCATTTCCCGATCCACTCTATTGAATGTCAATGGTGAGAGTGGATTGGAGGATGAACTCCCTCGAGAGAAAGGGCTTTGGATATAAGATGTAAGTTGAAACACTCAAAAGCTCTCTCTATTTTCTCTCACAGCAACAAAAGACAAGTCCTCTATATATAGGCAAAAAGTTCCAACAGATATAAAACGGTCACATTTATGACAGAGTTCGATATCATCGAACGTATACTCTCGATAGCATCGATGGTCTGCTCGATGACTCGGACTCGATGTCATACGCTTTTAAAACTTCTTGCCAATTGGTCGACGAATTGAGACCATGGTCGATGTCATCGAATTTCGAACTCCTATTCCATTGATGACAGGATCGATCCATCGACATTTGAAAAATGAGAGAGACTTGACTTTGAAATATTTCAGGATTTCAAGATTGATCGGGGAACCATCGAGATCATCGGAATTTGAATATCGATGATATCGAGATCAGAGTTGAGGCATCAATAATTCCAGTGGATTTTTCTTTAAGATGCTGGACAGATTGTAACCTTGATCGATGCAATCGACCTGGTGTCGATATCATCGACATTTGAATATCGATTCTATCGAAGGGCCCCCGATCATAGTTAAGAACGACCTGAAATATCTGTTGTAAGATATGCGCACCCACGATCAATATCATCGATGGAGTTCCGATGTTATCCGATATTTGAATTCAGATCATATCGGAAAACTACCTATCAATCTTATCAAGCCACACCCGATGGACTCGAGATTTGAATATCGATGATATCGATAGGTGTATCGATACATCGATAATTCGTTCAGATATGTTATGAAGTTGCTGGACATATTAGTACTTATATCAATGATATCGATATGTGTATCGATACATCGATAAATCCATCCAATGAATATTTAGTTGCTGGACACTTTTGGTCCTCTCATCGATAATATCGTTAAGGTATCGAGGACATCGACAGAGCGGGTCGATCATATCGAGGGTGTTTCGATAAGATCGACAAGGCAAGAAAAACATAGAGATTTTCCTATTTTGAAAAAGTTTTCTCACCTCAAAAACCCTAAGATGTCTATCTTGTTTTAAGGGTTTTAATCACCTGGTGTTTTGGGACATGACATGTGAGGCTATGATTTACTTATTCCGAGCTTCCACACATCCGGTCAAGGCAGACGCTTGAAATAATCTTCCCATCGAGTTCGAGCTTAAAATAACTTGACAAACAAGGGCACTAGCAGGTGCACTTTCATTCTCTATTCAAAACAAGATTTAACTCTAAAACTCATGAGATTGGAACTCACCAAACTCGATTGGTGACTCGGTGACTCGACTCACGTGATTCACATGATCTTCACTGTGACTCCTGACTCTCATTTCTTCTTCCATTCTTTCCTTTTTCTTTTCTTCTTTTCTTCTTATGCTGAGAACTTCCAGCATGGTCTGGACCTGACCAAGTAGTAAGTTGGAGATCTGACTCGATTTCGAACTGAGTCGACTCAACAACTCGACTCCCTACTTGCTCTTCTTCTCCTCCTCCTTCATTGATCTCTTTCGTTCTTTTTATTTTGTTTTTCCTCTATTTTACTTTTCAACATGCAATGTCCAGCAAGCTTGCTGGACTCAACAAGACTAGACCAGACCCGACTCGTGCAACTCGACTCAGCTAGTTTCCGCTGAGTCAACTCGAGACAACACTCTCTCTCTCTCTCCCTCTCTCTCTCTCTCAACTAGAATTTTAGAAACAACATGACTAAACCCACAATCGACTCAGTCCAGATTCCCAGCTCTTATTGTGACTCAAACCGAGTCAAGGAAGCTAGACTTGACAGCAACCAAACCTGACTCGAACCTGCCCTCTCTCCATTTCCTTCCCTTCTTTTCGCTCTCCTTTCCCTGCTTCTCATCACGACCGGGCCTGCAAGACTCGAACCAAACATAGTCTGACTCTGGCGCGAGTGCAACAACAACATCCACCACGAGCAGCAGCTGTCCATTTTCTCTCCAGCACTCTCTCTCATGTTTTCTCTTCCTTTCTTCTTCTCCTTTTTCCTCTCATCTTCTTCGTCTCTTTTTGCAACTTGCATCCAACAGTGGGACTCAGAAGCACTCGACCCGACTCGAACTTGTAGCAATGAACCGAGTCGACCCGACTCGATGCGGCTCTGAAAATGGCGTATTCTCCCTCTCTCTTATTTTTCTCTTTTCTCCCTTTTTGAATCAATTGCCCTAAAAGGAACGAGTGTTATTTATACCTTCTTAGACATCTAGAATGACCGGCAACTAATCACGGATTAGTTACAAATTTAGTCACCTAACCCAAAAGGATTTGAGTTAATATGATGGTATTCTAATAGTATGGCTGTAATCCATCCATCTAGACGATCTTTCAGACCTCTGGGCCACGGGATGGACCGATCAGATCAATGAATGGGACCCATGCAAGGTGATGGGTTTGTTTGGTGGAAGAAGGAAGATGAGAGCACCATCAATGGTTCAATTGAATCGTGTGACTGATCTTCGGGTATAAGGCTTTTCGATGGTTCAGATGGGTCTCAAAGACCTTTGAGACCCACCATTTGGATGAACAGCCACGAAAACTCATGGGTTCTTTAGTTTTTAATTGCGACGGCTCTTTGATTACTAAGGAAGCCCTAAAGTGTAGGGTGAATGGAGGGCTAGGATTAACTTACGTGTGTGGGTAGGATTTAAGGATGAGGAGACATGTGCGATGCCAGCTAACGAGAGAGAGAAACAAAAGCTTTTCCATTTTTAAAAAACATCGCACACAACTCACGTTCAGCCCGAGATTGTGCACAAGCACATGAGCAACTAGGAGTAGAAAGTTCTTACATTTTGATTAAAGTCTCCTGGGCTACATGATGGACGGTTCAAATCAATGATACAAACTGGAATAGTGGGCCGATCTGGATCACACGTCCCATGTACGTTCGAATCCTGGTTGCTTGTGATTGATTCTGTGTGTTCTTGCGTGATCTGCAACCTAAACTACTAATGGGGTTTTGGTCATCTCCACTAGTGCAACATGATGGACGGCTTAGATCTTTCACGTGATCACAGGAAGTGGGAGAAAATTCAAATCAAAGGACTCTGTCCATTCGTTGTCAAGAAAGAAGGAAAAGGAGAGAAAATTTCTCCTTTTCTGTTTTTTATCGGGTCAACGCCCGTTTAACCAGGTCTACGGACCGGTGCACCGCATGTGTACACCCAATGGTGTACCCTCACACCGTGAGTGTGGGGTCCATAGTGATGTGTTGAGAGATTCATGACATTCAGTGGCTCCTACTAGTCTTATTAGGGTCCCGGTTCATAGATGAGGCAGATCCATAGACTAGGTGGACCATACTTCTTAAAGCTTAGCTCTAATTGTGGATTTCTGTTGATCTAATGATCGGATCGTACCAAATTCGAACATCAACGGTTAAAAAGGGTCTAAGGAACCATTTAACTGGAAATTAATGGTTGGGTTATGGATTAAATGGCCTAATATATATTTATAATATTAAATAGCATTTTTACAATGTTTTATATTTCATTCAAACTTATTATTATATTTTCGATTATCAAATATTTATATTTAAATCCCATGGTTCTCTCTTTTGGAGATGTTCTGTATGTTTTTCAAAGATAAATTACTTATTTGTATTTAGATTTATATATATACAAATATATATTGCTAAATTGTTCATGTGGGTCACACCCCTATTAGCACCATTTATTCATTCATTTAGTCTCCTATAAGTTTTCGATTATCAAGATTAGATTATTTGGGTTTGTAAGTGGGCCAAAATACATGGGTTTTAATGTTTAGTTATTGATTTATTTAAATTAATGGTTGGATATGAGATGTTGGCATTCCAACTATTAAAATTAAGTAATGGGTTGTGACTTATCAAATGATGGTGAACAATGTATGTTATTTGTATCTTCATACAAATACACTAATCTAGATTATAATAGTAACACCCGAGTACTCAAAAGCACGACGCATTACAGTATAAGTGTTGATAGAAGTCCCATCCCACAAAAAATATACACAATCCTTATAGGCTTTGTTTTTATGTACAAATCTTGTATAAGCGTATGTGAATTGGACCCTCTGTTGGCTTGGAAGACATAGAGTAACTTTGCCTTACTTCCCTTGTTTTTAAAGTTAGGCTTAGTTTGTTATTAATAGATAACAAGTTTTGAGAAAGTTTTATTCACCCCTGCTAGGACATTTGGACATACTTCATACTTCAGTAATAGCGGTTCTACCACAATTTCAATTGGTATCAGAGCGGGTTCCTCTTGAAGGGTTTAACAACCTAGAGGGAGATCCTTGAACTGAAGTAAGAATTATGGAAAATAGAAGGGGTTAGAGTGTTAATAAACACTAAAGAGATAAGTGAACAAGAAACACGTATCTCGGATGTAGAAGAAGGAGAAAGTATACATGATGCCTATGATCAACTATATTCTCATAGCATCAATGTCCTCAAAAAGCTTGGCATTGCTGAAAACAAAAACAAACAATTGCAAAAAGATCTTGACAAAACATTGGACATAAATACCCATTTGATCAATGATGTCCAACAATATCATGCCAACAATGACAAGCTTGAGAGGACAACACACATGTCAAGTTTCATAAATAAAAAGTTGAATAAACAAAATAAATCATTTAGAATATGAAAATGACAAACTGAAATCAGAAATCTCACATCTAAACTCTGAAAATACAAAACTAAAATAGATGTAGAGACATCCAAACATTCAGTTGAATTAAGTCACAAGTTTTTCGATAGCAATGAAGAATTAGAAAGACTTTAGGGATGGGAAGAAACATTAAATATAAGAGAGGTCTAAGATATGAATCATACAAATCAAGCCCTTCTCTTGCATCACCTATGACTGGATGTATTACATGAAGTAGCAATACAAGAAACACCCCTACTTGCAATACATATGGAGATTTGGGACATTACATAAATGAATGCTTAAAACTCTTGGTAAGTCCCACATCACTTCTCAGTTGGAACATATAAAGAAAAATTCAAAACAACCGGAAAAGTGATACAAAAGTCAAAAAGATCTTTAAAAAGGACATCCAAGAAGATAAACAATATCCCACTCCACCCAAAATGATTGAGGATGGAGGAAGTTAGTAAAACAGGTAGCCTCAACTGAATTAGAAGACTGAAGAATTGAAAGAAACAAGAAAATCTGATTTAGCCAAAGGATTCAAAGAATTGCTAGTTTATCACCTCAAAGAGAAAAACAAAAGAAAACTCCTCTCAAAAGAAGATGATAAACAAGTGGGTGATAAAAATAAGAACAATTGCCTTGTAATTCATACCGTATGAAAGCAGGCAATAGTTCAAAATGGTAACTCGATAGCGGTTGCTCCAGACAATATGACTAGTGATCGGACTCGGTTCTGTGATTAAGATAATTGGACGGGGTACAATAGACAGGCCAGGGTTGCCCAAATTGAGAATGTTCTTTGCATAGAAGGATTAAAGCACAACCTTCTAAGTATTTCCCAAATATGTGACAAAGAACACTCTGTCTCATTCTCAAAAAGATATGCATAAGATCTCAAATCTCAAAGGAAAGCTAATTATGAAAGGTCTTCGCACTAATGATAATTGTATGTGATAGATATCAAAGGAGATAGTACCTCATCCATGAGATGCCAACATGGCATTAGATACCCAATCCAAGCTGTCACGCCTCAAACTCAGAAAACCGAGCTCACAAATCACGATCGCTGAATCCGGCGCTGACAGACCTCCGTAGTAGTACCCCATTCTCGACTCCCGGCACCCATATACTAGGTTCCGATCTTAGGATCATACGAGGATTTTTCAATATAAATGTTTCATAATAAGCATAACCATAAGCATAACCCACATTGCCATAAACCAGAAAACATCGCCACATATCCATTATGATAAAAAACTTTTGAGTACAAGGTACAAAAAGGAGAATACAATATAGAGATATTAAAACGAAACTCTAGAAGCTCAGGCAACGCTCCTGCCTCTGCTTAGCTACGACTGCGTCCTGGCATTACCTGCATGTATCTATCATGATAAACTTATAGAAAGCTTAGAGGGTGATGTAAGTGTGTGTGCAATATAAGCGTGTTAGAGTGCAATATCAGAGTAATGCGAAAAATGCTGGTGAATCTAGGAATACTATCAGCCGTATCAAGGCTATGCGATGCAAGACATGAATGCTATCGATCTATCAAGGCTATGATGCGATGTGTAAGGCCTACATGGCCAATGTCATATGAAAGGTGCAGCTCAAGCATACCAATCCTCATCTGAATCCACATATCAATCCGGCTATCTCTGGAGCATCATATATCAGTACAGTTCTCACTCTGACAATCACCGGGTCTAGTACACTCTACGCTAGCTTGCCCTTGTCCGAGTGCACAACTGGGTAAGTGAAAGAGACTTCACTATCCGCCTGCCAATATCGGGCCTGATTCATCGATAGTGGACACATTCTTAAGCTAGTCAAACTCAACCTAGACATTGCCCCCTCACTCGGGCAGGTTAAGGTCACACCCCCTTCCAACTAACCACGACACAGTGGGAGACACGGCCTACTAGTATACGACCCTCGTGTGCTCATACATCCACTTAGTCTCAACGTTGGAACATCCTCCCAGTACCATAAGGGTTCGGGGACTTTCACCCAAGGATATCATTGCGCCCTAATGCTTAGAACCAAGTATTTTGATATCCAATCCTGCCATCCACGATATGATTGTAGAGGTCATAACCCTGATGTCGCTAGGGTACACAGTAACCATATCACATAATACAAGATGCATGAGTCATACAATCTAATCATGCATCAATTCTGCACGTACCATGCGCTCATGAGAGATAACTCTACTCATCAGGGAGGCACATAAGCAATCTGCCCAATGGCACAATGTTATAATCAATCATCCTCATAACAAGCATGCAGATGATGCGTAGGGGCATGTATCATGATGCTATGCTAACCACATATTCATAGTCGAAGTCGATAATCGGCTTGAATATAAGGCGGGGTCCATAAAAGGAGAGTGGATTTGTTCTATAACATGAAGATCGGTCCTCAACAGTGGATATACCAAATCTGATACCACATATTCTTCCATCTATGGTAAGGGGTGATGATGTATCCTTCCCTATCATGGATGGGCCTAGATGGCCTACCCATATCAAGAATGGGCCTAAGAATGAAGAGTGAGCTTCCAAGTTTGGGTGCTTCTACTAGCATCAATGGGGGCCCAATAGTTGGTTTAACCTAATAAGATGAGATGGGATATGATAATATCAATGGGGCCCAAAGGTCTTTATTCTAGCTAGGAGATGGATGATCATCATAAATGTTATCACATACATTATGGTGGACTCACATAACTCAATCGGGCCTCACGTGCATCACATTGGGCCTCACTCATGGGCTTAATATACATCACATTGGGCCTCACAAATCATAATGGGCCTCACCAAATGGGCCACATACATCACAATGGGCCTCACTCAAGGGCCTCATACACATCCCATTGGGCTTCACAAAAAGGCCTCATATCATCATAATGGGCCTCACCAAATGGGCCACATATACATCACAACGGGCCTCACCAAAATGGCCACAAATTCATCATATTGGACTTCACACAAGGGCCCATGGGTTAGGCATAAGGGATGGATAGTGTGTGTATCACATACAACATAGTGGGCCTGATGGGGCAGCCCATATAGTCCAGAAATGAGTGGACTGCATGCACAATATAAAATCAAGGTGGGGTTAACAGGTCAGCCCAAAGGTCCAGAAAAATAGATGGACAGAGTGCTTACAACCCACACATCCAGGTGGGCCTTATGCATCACAAAAAATGGGCCCCACCAGCTGGATATACAATGCATACATCATGGTTGTCCCACTGTCCAGCAGGCTGGACGGTGTGGGGTAAAATACATAAATCATGGTGGGGTCCACGTCCCACGTGGACAGCTTGGGATAAAAATGTAAACATGGTGAGCCCACGTCCAGGCCATCTGGATGGACGGGTTGGATAAAACATATATATCACAGCGGGCCCCATGGCCTTGAGGTGTGGGATTTCACACGTACCATAAGGTGGACCCCACCCCACACGTGTAGCACATATGGAGTGTGTCCCACTCTAGCAAATGGAACGGACAACGTGGATGTAGAATAACATACATCAAAGGTGGGTCCCACATTCTAGCTGATGGTGGAGACTCGCAGGGTGGGTCCCACCGTCCAGCAAAAGGACAGACGGTATGAATATACAATACTACATCTGGTGGGTCCACATGGGCCCCTTAGCTATATCAAGTTATATTTGTTTCTTCACTTCGTCCAGGTTGTTGGACGGTGCCGGTAGCGCTGGACGTCCAACCAACTGTTGGACGTCAGTAAGGTGGGCCCCACAGGTGGCCGGCATGGATAAAGTACATTCATTGAGCAAGGGGTCCACATGGGTGGGCCACACATCCAGAAAATCAGGTTGATCTATGTGCTTTCCTTCATCTAGATTGGCCGAAAATGGGCAGCAAGGTGTCCTAAAAAAACTGAATATGTGGTCATCCCTGTATGGACAACAACATACATTAGGTGGGCCATCATGCAAAGGATCAAGAGAGAGAGAGAGAGAGAGAGAGAGAGAGAGAGAGTGAGAGAGGGAAAACGAGAGATGGAGGGGCCTCGCCACTATGGGTCCCTTAAGATCTATATCCTACATCATACGTTCATCAAGGTGGGCCCCATGCATTGCATGGCCCTCAAATCAGTAAATCAAGGGGGGGATGCCATCCCCACCATAAATCAAGGGTCTAGATGACCCATCAATAGCATGGATTAACTCAAAACGTCATGATGGGGTCCCATGGAGTAGCCCCATCATGGATCATGCATGCATCAAGGATGGGCCATTGGCACATCTAAAGGGTCAAGTAGGATCTCCACCATCGATTGGTGGGTCCTACATGATCCTATGTAATAAAAGACAAAGATCTAAGAAAGAAAAGAAAGATTAGTCTGAAACAAGCACCCACCTTTGATCTTAATCTCTTCTTCCACCACTAGGTTTCAATACTCGAAAGGGATGAGATTCAATGGTTGAGATGGGGTTTGGAGGGCTGGTGGATTTGGGGGATAGAGAGTGGGAGTTTGTCACGCCCCAAACCTGGGGACGGACAGCTTCTGTTGATGCCCCGAATCTGACACTTGACTTTCATACACCAAGTCCCAAGTTTGGCACACCACAGGGAAGATTTTGAATGAATTTTTTGTATATACATAATAATACCTGAGCATGAAGAT
>JAJHSJ010000005.1:72846133-73046133 GCA_021015155.1 Magnolia officinalis
CAGGGCCCACCTCAATGCATGTGTTATGTCCAAACATCCAGGGACGTCCCTGGACGTGAACTGGGAAAACAAAATATGAGCTTGATTCATAAGCTTTGGAGGGGGTTATTCATGTAGGCCCCACGTTGGTGTATAAATTCAATCCACGTCGTTCATCCTTTTCCCCATATCATTTTAGGCGTTGAGCAGAAAATGAAGTTGATCTAAATTTCTGGTGGACCATAGCATAGCAAACTGTGATTCTTACCGTTGAAAAACCCACCTAATGTTTCTATATGCCAAAACCCCTCGAATATTGGGCTCGTTTAGCTTGTCTTGAGCCCTAGAGGCCATTGGGCGGGGTGGATCCATCATACGCCCAAATGCAAAAAACTGTGAGAAAATGCAATTCAAAAAAAAAATAAATAAATAAAACAGCAGCAGCAGCCGCTGCGGCTGTCAGAGGGATAGACAGTGCCTGCTGTTGGCGGGCGAACGGGCCAGGGACCCACGACCCAGCCATGGGCCCCACCATGATGTGTGTATGGAATCTGAACCGTTCAGGAGGTGGGCCCCTGCTTGACGTGGGTCCCCTCCAAAAATCAGGTCCATCCAAAGCTCAGGTGGCCCACATCACAGGAAACAGTGGGGTTGAATCGTCTGCCATTGAAACCGTTTTTGGGTCCACAGAAGTTTTGGATCAAGCTGAAATTTGTTTTTCCCTCTTATCTAGTGACGTATGACCTTATCAACAGGTTGGATTTCAAATAAACATTATAGTGGGCCCCACGTGGGACCCACAGTGATGTATATGTTTTATTCACACCGTCCACAGCTGTGGACGGTGGACGGTGGAATCCACCAAGTGTATGTGTTCTGTCCGCACCGTCCACAGCGCTAGACAGTGGGACCTCACTGATGTATGTGTTTCTCTCCACGTCGTTTGTTCGGTTGGTCCACTTCAATGGCCCCACCATGATCTGGTGCATTAGATCAGCATCGTCCAGAGCATCCAGTGACTCTGGACGGTGGCCCTTTTTATATGCCTTGTTATATAATAATATAATATATCATATTATATTATATGATATATGTTATTGGCCCACTACGCACCAGGATGCATGGGTTGTATCTAAACCTTCCAACCATTTTCAGAGATCATTTTATGGCTTGAGACTAAGAATGAGTCAGATCCATGGTTCAAGTGGACCCCACCATCTAAGGTAGTGGACAAGGATGTCCACCGTTCAAAATTTCTAAGGGCCACAGTATTTTCTTACTAAGCTGATATGTGTTTCCACTTCCTCTATCCCTATGTTAGTTTATGAATAGGTTGGATCTCTAAGGTGGGCCACACCTTGATATATATGTGGCCCGTTGCTTAGGCCCCCCTTAATCTATATATGGGGCCCATGTGATTAGGCCATCTTGATTTATTTGTGGCAGTCCATTGAGGCCCACCTTAGTATGTGTACGAGGCCCATTTTGATTTATTTATGGCCCGTTATTGAGGCCCACCTTGATGTGTATGAGGCCCATTATTGAGGTCCACCGTGATATGTATGAGGCCCATCTTGATTTATTTGTGGTCGTCCATTGAGGCCCACCTTGGAATATGTATGAGGCCCATCTTGATGTATTTGTGGCCGTCCATTGAGGCCCACTTTGGTATATATGTGAGGCCCATCTTGATATAATTGTGGCCGTTGTTGAGCCCCACTGTGATAAATATAAGGCCCATGTTATGAGGCCATTTGATGTATTGGAGGTCCATGGGTTGAGGCCCAATGGGAGGTACATAAGGCCCATTTCAATGTGTGATTCCACCATGGTTTGTGTAATGATATTTATGGCGGGTCATGCCTTGGGAGCAATGTTAGTTTAATGTCCACATTGTAAGAATAATGTTGGTTAAATGTCCGCATTATAACTCTCCCTAGGGCCCATTGATAGGCCTGTACTTGTTGTGTGTAAGCCATCTAGGCCCATCTTCATTGTAAGGACAGTTCATCACTTTATAACATACTTAGTATAGCTCCATGATCCATGCCCATACGCATCATATGTATGCTTGATATGAGGAATGTTTGACCATTGCATATGTTAATGGGCAGATTGTTATGAGACTCCCTGATAGGTGGAGGTTATCTCACATGAGCGCACGGTATGCACAGGATTGATGCATGACTAGATTGTATGACTCATGCATCTTGCATTGGGAGTTATGATCACTGTCCGCCCTAGCAACGTCAGGGTCATAGCCTCCACAGGCACATCGTAGATGGCTAAATGGGAGACCGGAAATACTTGGTTATAGCACTGTGGGCACTTAGGATGTCCTTGGGTGAAAATCTCAGAACCTCCGAGGCCAGGAGTAGCCCCAACGTCTAAACCGAGTGGAACATGAGCGCCTGAGTGGCATAAACCAGTAGGCCGCGTCTCCCACTGTATCGTGGTCAGTTGGGAGAGGGTGTGGCCTTATCCGCCCTAGTGAGGGGGCTATAAGCTAGGCTGAGTATGACCAGCTCATAAATGGGTCCGTTATCGACGAACCGGGTAGGTATTGGCAGACTACTGGTCAGGCGGATAGTGACATCTATTCCGCTCGCTGGGCTGTGCAGCTAGGGAGGAGGTAGTCGGTGTCGAGTGTAATAGGCCCCGGTGATTTCCCCAGAAAGCAACCGTACTGATATGTGGACTTATTGAGTAGGAATTGCATATTTTTTCATTCATTCATTCACTATCCATTCGGGCTGGTAGTGCTTAACTATTTGTTACGTGTACCTTCGCATGGTCAGGCTTTCGGTTGGGCGCACGACTAACTTAAGATCAGGAGTTTACCACATTAGGTCGGACTATCCAAATTTAGGTATGGGACTGGTTTGGATAGAAGTCCCTTGTGGTGGACCCCGTAGTCTGCGATACTATGTACTATCATCCCGACTTCACGTTCCTGGATGGTCATTTCATTCGCACCACATATCACATTGCATCCGCAGTACTTAGCATTTTTGGGTTACTATGTTGATGCTCTTATATGCCTAGCCGAGGTTGATGGTATTCGTGGCTTGTCAGGATTTGCATATTGCATGCATCCTCAGCATCTGTTATTGTCTTATTATGTTTTGCATCGCATAGCCTTGGTACAGCTGATAACACTCATGGACTTACCATTATATTTCTGCTTACTCTGATATCGTATGATTCATAATCTTGTTAGTATTTCCTCTTATTCTGATGATGTATGATTTATGGGCTTTATGGTATACTTGACACTTATCTTGCGCACACACTTTCACCACCTTCTAAGCTTTTATAAGCTTATGCATGATAAATGCGTGCAGGTGGCGTTAGGTTGCAGCAACGTTGAGCTTGGAGCATGTAGCTGTCCTCTGGTGCTTTGATTTCAATATATGTATTTCCCTTTTAGCATTGTATTCAAATAATTATATTAGTGGATATGTGATGATGATGTTGCCTTTATAATTTGGGTATACTTGTGGTTATGCTCCATTACAAAAAAATTATACTGAAAATCCTCCTTCTAGGATCCCATGATCAGAATCTGGCGTATGGGGGCTGGGATCTGAGGATGGAGTACAACGGAGGCTGTCGGCACCGGATTCGGTGATAGGAAATTTTGTGTGCCCGTTTTCCGAGTTTGGTGCGTGACAGAAGTTGGTATCAGAGCATAACTTGGGAATACCTAAGGATAACATCACATATCTGCTAATAGTTACCCTTCACTCTATGATTGTTGAGAACTTGGAATGGTTAGATCCTCGAGTTCGAATAACTTAGAAACCTTTGGACATAGCTCCTTACTATTGAGATTGTGAGGCTGCATAGTATTCCAGGATCGTGATTCAGTGGGATCATCATAGTGCTGACGAGGCGTATTGGGAGTAAGAGGCTGATATTCGTGGGCGTTGTCCCCATCTCGTAGGTGTTTGATGATTATATCTATAACGATAGGACTTCCCTCCCTTATTGTATTGGTTGTGTCGTATTTTAAATTTCAAGGATGAAATTTTTAATAGGTGGAGAGAGCTGTAAGACCCATATCCTAGTTCGTATTGTTCCGTTGACTTCTGCGATGTAAGACCCGTAACCTAAACCGTACCGTTCAGTCAGCTCCCGCGATTCTACCGGTCGAATTCCGGTAACCTTCGACCTGTATTCAACGTTGCGCATGCACCTAAGCTGAGTCCCGCATATAAGAGTCGGCTCGACCCGAAACTTGTACCTTGGCGACCGCGTCGTCGCCGCGGTTCTAAACGCCGTGACTCACGCACCGATCCGATACTTAGGTGGGAAGAAGTCAGTCAGCGTTCTGTTCGAAGAAACGCCGCACGTTGCGAATCTCGAGGGAATCTCTACGAGATGTCCCATCAATCAAGTCAAGTACACCACCATACCTCCATGCCACCTCACCCCAACAATAAGTACAAGTGGCCTCTCTCCCTTTTCCCACAAGTCGAACTCTCCCTCCCCTCACCATTCCTCCTTTTTCACATTTTCAAACCCAACCATACATCATTAATTACAACCCACTCCCTCCATCCCTTCTTCCTTTAATTTATTTCTTCCTCTCTCTCATTCTCTCATTTCCTCTCTCTCACACGTCCAACCTCCTCTAAGCAACCCAATTTCTCAAAAACTTCTAAGTGTGGCCACCTCCTCCCATCTCCAATCTCAACCGTTAATCCACCATCCCCACCATCAAAAGTCCATCATCTACCGTCAAAGACAAGCTAAGGAGCATAGGAGGCTAGGAGAGTAAGAAGGAGTGCAAGAGGTGGGTGATCCACCGTTTAAATTTCTTTTCTTAGGGCCACTTGTTGGTGGGACCCATTTTTTTGTATGAATTGTATTATGTGGGGCCCATAGTGGCGGGGCCCCACCATCACCGCCTTTTCTCTCTTGTCTCTTTCTCTATCTCTCTCTTTCTTTCGTTTCCCCTTGAATGTTGTGGACCTACCAAAGTATGTTAAATCCACTTCATTCATCAGACGGTGTGGTCCACCGCATTTCAGGTGAAACCCACCCTTCATTTATATATATGTAGTAATATTTATAGTATATATTATTATAATATATATTAATATATATGTGTATGGTGGGCCACTGCATGTGGGACCCACATGTGGTCTGTGTATGTGGGACCCACCATAGGTGGTCTGCTGTGGTATGTGAGGACGGTTCACATGAGATGTGTGTATGTATGTGGTATCCACCATGAGGTGGTGTATACCGTCCAGCGTCTCTGGATGCTGGACGTGAAGGACGGTTAAATGCAGAAGAAAAAAAAAGAGTTAAAGTTACTTTTTGTATGGGCTGCTCATGCAGGCCCCACCTTGATGTATGATACTCATCCACGCCGTCCAATCTAATCTCCATCTCATTTTAGGCGTTGAGCCAAAATTGTAAGGTGATCTGATCACCAGGTGGGCCATACCATCTAAAACCATGTGAAAACATGTCAGAACATATAAAAGTACTTGGTGGGGCCTACCTGAAGCTTGGATGGATGAGTTAAACTCGGTCTGGACGGCTAAACAAGTGGGACACACATAATGGGTGGACTGGATTGTGAATCACATCTCGGTGGGCCACAAAAAAAAAAATATCTTAACATCCAGCGTCTCATTACGCTGTACGTGACACAGAGTTCCTTTTGCAAAAAAAATAAATATATAAATTTGAGTATTGTTCATGTGGGCTCCACCTTGATGTATATGTTGAATCCACTCCGTCCCTCCTCTCCTCTAGATCATTTTAGGCGTTGAGCCGAAGTTTCAAGATGATCCGATCACCGGGTGGGCCGTACCATCTAAAACTATGTAAAGACATGCCAAAACATATAAAAGTACTTGGTGGGACCCATCTGGAGTTTGGATGCAGCTGGCATTCGGTCTGGACGGCCAGACTGATGAAACACTCATAATGGATGGGTTGGATTGTGAATCACATATCGGTGGACCCCCCCAAAAAAAAAAAAAAAAAAAAAAAAATTCAAAAGCAGCAGCGCTGCTGCTGCCAACGCAGGCAGCGCCTGCACTTGGCGGGCGGACGAACCAGGCCCCACGGCTCCAGCCGTGGGCCCCACGTGATGCGTTTCTTGCATCAGCACCATGCATTGGGTGGGTCTCCCCCCTGGCCATTGGCCACCCAAAAATCAGCCGTATACGGAACTTAGGTGGGCCATACCATCTTAAATCATGTGAAGATGTGCCTAAACATATAAAATCACTTGGTGGGGCCTACCTGAGATTTGGACACGAGTGAAACTTGGTCTGGACGGTCAATATGGGGGGACACACATAATGTGTGGGCTGAATTTGTGGACCACATCATGATGGGGTCATTGGTCTACTGACCATATCAACAGGCTGCTGGCAAATAAACATTACGTGGGCCCTGGCTGCGTGACCCACTGAACAGGTCAGATGGCAAATAAATATTTTGGTGGGCTCCCTGGCCGTGGGCCCAGGTCACGTGTGACCTTATAAACAGGTTTGATGGCATATAAATTTCACGGTGGGCCGAATGTCCACTTGACCTTATGAATAGATTGGATAAAAAGTAAACATTATAGTGGGCCTGGTCCATATGACCATATAAACAGATTGGATAGGAAAATAAACATTTGGTAAGCCTGTTATTGAGGCCCACTTAGATGCATATGGGCTAGTGTGCTTAGGCCCATTCGATGTATTTGTGGCCCGTTGTTGAGGGCTTCACTGGGTTTGTATAAGGCCCATGTTGTGAGGCCCATTGTGATGAATGTAAGGCCCATGGGTGATGGCCCATTGCAATGTACCTAAGGCCCATTGGTGAGGCTTATTGAGGTAGTCCACTTGATGAATATAAGGCCTATGAGATACGGCCCATTTGATGTATTTAAAGCCCAATGGGATGTACCTAAGGCATATTGCAATGTGTGATTCCACCAGGATTTATTTAATGGTATTTAAGGCGAGTCGAGCCTTGGGGACAATGTTGTTTGACGTCCACATTGTACGAGTAATGTTGGTTCGATGTCCACATTATAACTCTCCCTGAGGCCACTGATAGGCCCACATCTGTTTCATGTAAGCCATATAGGCCCATCTTCATTGAGAGGATAGTTATTGCTTTATAACATATTTAGCACAGTTCATAATTCATAATCATACGCATCATATGTATGCTTGAGATAAGGAGTGTCTGATCATAGCATATGCCTTCGGGCAGACTATTTACGGGCTCCCTGATAGGCGGAGTTGCCCTACATGAGCGCGTGCTTCACGCAGGATGGTTGCATGATTGGTAGTGTGGTTCATGCATTTGCATCTGTATGATTGAGATATGCCCTAGCGACATCAGGGTCATAGCCTCCACAGATACATCGTGGGTGGCTGGTTGGATACCGGAAAATCTTGTTCCAAGCAATTAGGGCGCCATAGATGTCCCTGGGTGAGAGTCCCTGAACCCGATGGTACCAGAGGATGACTCCAACGTCGAGACCGAGTGGATATACGAGCGCACGAGGGCCGAATACCATGAGGCCGCGTCTCCCACTGTGTCGTGGTCGGTTGGAAAGGGGTGTGGCCTTACTCGCCCGAGAGTAGGGGGCATTACTAGGCTGAGTTTGACCAGCTCGGAAATGGGTTCGCTATCGACGTGCCGGATAGGTATTGGCTGACTATTGGCCAGGCGGATAGTGAGGTTTCTTACGCTCACTTGAACTGTGCTGCTTGGAGAGAGACAGTGCCATTTGGAGTGTACTGAACCCCGGTGATTATCCAGACTGAGAACTGTATTGACATGATGATTTGGATGAGGATTGGCATGCTTGACTTACATATTGCATCGCATGGCCTTGGTATGGCCGTTAGCATTCACATCTTGTACTGCATAGCCTTGGTACGGCTAGTTGCATTTACGTACTCATCAGCATGATTCCGCATGACTCCGGCATTGCATTCTGAGCACGTTCGCACACACTTACACCGCCCTCTAAGCTTTCTATAAGCTTATGCACGATTGATGCGTGCAGGTGACGCCAGGACGCAGCTGTAGTCTCGCCGCCGTTGGAGCGTGCCGCCGAGCTTTTGGAGTTTTGTTATTTGCACTATATTGTATTTCCCTTCCTACGCACTGTATTCAAAGTTTTTGTTCATAGTGGATTTTGTGAGGGTTTTTGTGGTTATTGTTCGTGGGTTATGCTTGTGGTTATGCTCATTACGAATCAAATGGATTATTAGAAATCCTCCTTGTAGCATCTCAGGATCGGAAACCTAGCGTATGGGCGCTGGGAGCCGAGAATGGGGTTCTACGGAGGCTGTCGGTGCCGGATTCGGCGATCGGGAATTTTGTGAGCCCGGTCTCCGGGTTCGGGGCGTGACACGCGATCCTTCCCGTCGAATTCTGGCAACCTGCGACGTATAATCAACGTTTTCGATCAACCCTAAGTCATATCCTGTAGAATTGAGTCGACTTAATCCAAGACCTGTATCATTGCAACCGCACCGTCGCTACGGTTCCAACGCCGCGACTCATGCACCGACTCGATACCCTGGCCGAGAGATGTGGACCCGCATTCAGTTCAAGGAAAACACCGCGCATTGTAAATCCCAAGAGAATCTCTACAATATGTCACATCCATCAATCAATCAATCCCATCAAGGGTCAAGTACACCATCACCTCACACCCCATCCCCAAGCAACCCATAAGTCAAAAGTTTCTTACACACCCCATACACTTCTTACATCATCTACCCCTAAAGTCAACAAAGTCCTTTACACCCATCCCTCTCTCTCATCCATCACTCCATCACCTATCTCTCACATCTCCTTACAACTCTCTCTCTCTATCTCTTTCTCTTCACTCATTCCAAGCTAGCAAGAGAGTGGACGTCCAACCTTTCTAAGAGAAGAGAAAAGTGTGTTTAGTGTGTGGCCCACTTCCCATCACAAGATCTACCATCCTAACCATTCAAACCTCATCTTCCACCATCAAAGTGAGGCACAAGGAGATTGGCTTTCCAACGGACCAAGAAGATTGAAAGGGTGCTTCTATAGGATAGTTTACATGTTTTTATGATGGGCCAAGTGAGGCATACCGATCAATGGTATGGATCTCCCTTTGGACCCTAAGGTGTGGCCGATGGACCACCTTGATCCTCATGATCATTCCATGATGCGGCGATTCTCCAAGGACCCCATTATGATGTTTACTTTCTAGTCTAAAAAGGGGTTATCTCGACCTTACATCTTGGTGAAGAAGGGATCTCCACCGTTGATCTTTGATCTGGTGGGCCCACATGTAATGGGACCCACTTAATGTATGATTGGATGCTTGAAACGGAGGGCCCATAGTGCCGGGGTCCCTCCATGCACGTGTGTCCCTCGTCTCTCTCTCTCTCTCTCTCTCTCCTCTCTCTCTCTCTCTCTCTCTCTCCCCCCCCCCCCCGAGCTTTCATGTTTCGTGTGATGATTTGGCCGTGTGGCCCACCCGGATGGACCCCACCATGAAGCATGTATTTTAGCCAAGCCTCTTGTAGGTGGGGCCCACTTTATGTATGTGTTGTACCCACACCACCCACCATTTGGCAGCCCACCTAAGCAGGGCCCACCTCAATGCATGTGTTATGTCCAGGCGTCCAGGGACGTCCCTGGACGTGAACTGGGAAAACAAAATATGAGCTTGATTCATAAGCTTTGGAGGGGGTTGTTCATGTAGGCCCCACCTTGGTGTATAAATTCAATCCACACCGTCCATCCTTTTCCCCATATTATTTTAGGCGTTGAGCCGAAAATGAAGTTGATCTGATTTTTTGGTGGACCATAGCATAGCAAACTGTGATTCTTACCGTTGAAAAACCACCTAATGTTTCTATAGGCCAAAATCCCTCGAATATTGGGCTCGTTTGTCTTGAGCCCTAGAGGCCATTGGGCGGGGGGGATCCATCATACGCGGGCCCCACATGTGAAAAACCGCGAGAAAATGTGATTCAAAAAAATAATAATAAAATACAGCAGCAGCGCTGCCTGCTCTCTGCTGGCGGGCGGACGGGCCAGGGACCACGGCCCAGCCATGGGCCCCACCATGATGTGTGTATGGCATCCGAATCGTTTATGATGTGGGCCCCTGCTTGACGTGGGTCCCCTCCAAAAATTAGGTCCATCCAAGCTCAGCTCAGGTGGCCCACATCACAAGAAATAGTGGGGTTTGAATCGTCTGCCATTGAAACCGTTTTTGGGTCCACGGAAGTTTTGGATCAAGCTGAAATTTGTTTTTCCCTCTTATCCAATGACGTGTGACCTTATCAATAGGTTGGATTTCAAATAAACTTGTGGTGAGCCCCATGTGGGACCCACAATGATGTATGTGTTTTATTCACACCGTCCACAGCCGTGGACGGTGGAATCCACCAAGTGTATGTGTTATGTTTGCACCGTCCACAGCGTTGGACGGTTGGACCTCACTGATGTATGTGTTTCTCTCCACGCCGTCCGTCCGGTTGGTCCACTTCAATAGCCCCACCATGATCTTGTGCATTAGATTAGCATCGTCCAGAGCATCCAGTGACTCTGGACGGTGGCCCTTTTTATATGCCTTGTTATATTATAATATAATATATCATATTATATTATATTGTAATATATTATATGATATATGTTATTGGCCCACTATGCACTAGGATGCATAGGTTGTATCTAAACCTTTCAACCATTTTCAGAGATCATTTTATGGCTTGAGACTAAGAATGAGTCAGATCCATGGTTCAAGTGGACCCCACCATCTAAGGTAGTGGACAAGGATGTCCATCGTTCAAAATTTCTAAAGGCCACAGTATTTTCTTACTAAGCTGATATGTGTTTCCACTTCCTCTATCCCTATGTTAGTTTATGAATAGGTTGGATCTCTAAGGTGGGCCACACCTTGATGTATTTGTGGCCCGTTGCTTAGGCCCACCTTAATATATACATGGGGACCATGTGATTAGGCCATCTTGATTTATTTGTGGCCGTCCATTGAGGCCCACCTTGGTATGTGTTTGAGGCCCATTTTGATTTATTAATGGCCCGTTATTGAGGCCCACCTTGATGTGTATGAGGCCCGTTATTGAGGCCCAACGTGATATGTATGAGGCCCAACTTGATTCATTTGTGGTCGTCCATTGAGGCCTACCTTGGTATATGTATGAGGCCCATCTCGATGTATTTGTGGCCGTCAATTGAGGCCCACCTTGTATATGTATGAGGCCCATCTCGATGTATTTGTGGCCGTCCCTTGAGGCCCACTTTGGTATATATGTGAGGCCCATCTTGGTATAATTGTGGCCCATTGTTGAGGCCCACTGTGATAAATATAAGGCCCATATTATGAGGCCATTTGATGTATTGGAGACCCATGGGTCGAAGCCCAATGGGAGGTACATAAGGCCCATTTCAATGTGTGATTCCACCATGGTTTGTGTAATGATATTTATGGCAGGTCATGCCTTGGGAGCAATGTTGGTTTGATGTCCACATTGTAAGAATAATGTTGGTTAAATGTCCGTATTGTAACTCTCCCTAGGGCCCATTGATAGGCCCGTACTTGTTGTGTGTAGGCCATCTAGGCCCATCTTCATTATAAGGACAGTTCATCACTTTATAACATACTTAGTATAGCTTCATGATCCATGCCCATACGCATCATATGCATGCTTGATATGAGGAATGTTTGACCATTGCATATGTCATTGGGCAGATTGTTATGATACTCCCTGATAGGCAGAGGTTATCTCACATGAGCGCATGGTATGCACAGGATTGATGCATGACTGAATTGTATGACTCATGCATCTTGCATTGGGAGTTTTGATCACTGTGCGCCCTAAAGACATCAGGGTCATAGCCTCCATAGGCACATCGTAGATGACTAAATGGGACACCGAAAATAATTGGTTCTAGCATTGTGGGTACTTAGGATGTCCTTGGGTGAAAATCCTAGAACCTCCGAGGCCAGGAGTAGCCCCAACGTCTAGACCGAGTGGAACATGAGCGCCCGAGTGCCGAATGCCAGTAGGCCGCGTCTCCCACTGTGTCGTGGTCGGTTGGGAGGGGGTGTGGCCTTATCCACCCGAGTGAGGGTACTATAAGCTAGGGTGAGTATGACCAGCTTGTAAATGGGTCCGCTATCGACGAGCCGGGTAGGTATTGGCAGACTATTGGTCAGGCGGATAGTGACGTCTATTCCACTTGTTGGGCTGTGCAGCTAGGGAGGAGGCAGTCGGTGTCGAGTATAATAGGCCCCGGTGATTTCCTTAGAGAGCAACCGTACTGACATGTGGACTTATTGAGCAGGAATTGCATATCCATTCATTCATTCATTCACTATCCACTCATGCTGGTGGTGCTTAACTATTTGTTACGTGTACCTTCACATGGCCAGGATTTCGGTTGGGCGCATGACTAACTTGAGATCAGGAGTTTACCACATTGAGTCGGACTATCCAAATTTAGGTATGGGACTGGTTTGGATAGAAGTCCCTTGTAATGGACCTCGTAGTCTGCGATACTACGTACTATCTTCCCGACTTCACATTCCTGGATAGTCAATTCATTCGCACCGCATATTACATTGCATCTGTAGTACTTAACATTTTTGGGTTACTATGTTGATGCACTTATATGGCGTAGTCGAGGTTGATGGTATTCATGGCTCGTCCGGATTTGCATATTACAATGCATCCTCAGCATTTATTATTTTCTTATTATGTTTTGCATCGCATAGCCTTGGTACGGCTGATAACACTCATGGACTTACCATTATATTTCTGCTTACTCTGATATCGTATGATTCATAATCTTGTTAGTATTTCTGCTTATTCCAATGATGTTTGATTTATGGGCTTTATGGTATACTTAGCACTTATCTTGCGCACACACTTTCACCACCCTCGAAGCTTTTGTAAGCTTATGCACGATAGATGCGTGCAGGTGGCGTTAGGTTGCAGCAGCGTTGAGCTTGGAGCGTGTAGCTGTCCTATGGAGCTTTGATTTTGATATATGTATTTTCCTTTCAGCATTGTATTCAAATGATTATATTAGTGGATATTTGATGATGATGTTGCCTTTATGATTTGGGTATACTTGTGGTTATGCTCCATTACAAAAAAAAAAAAAAAATTATACTGAAAATCCTCCTTGTAGGATCCCAAGATCGGAATCTGGCATATGAGCGCTGGATCTGAGAATGGAGTACTACGGAGCTGTCGGCACCGGATTCAGTGATCGAAAATTTTGTGAGCCCATTTTCCGAGTTTGGGGCGTGACAGGAGTAGCTTGGAAGACTTAGCTTTCTCGATGCATTGAATCTATTTTTCGATTTGGCAATGATAACGTTATATACCTTTTGTAAAGCATTATACTTGTAACCATTAGGATTTATAATGGAGAGTGTTGCTTGGTATTTTGATCATGGATCTTCATGCTCAGGTATTATTATGTATATACAAAAAATTCATTCAAAATCTTCCTTGTGGTGTGCCAAACTTGGGACTTGGTGTATGAAAGTCAAGTGTCAGATTCGGGGCATCACAGAAGCTGTCCGTCCCCAGGTTTGGGGCGTGACAAACTCCCACTCTCTATTCCCCCCAAATCCAGCCCTCCAAACCCCATCTCAACCATTGAATCTCATCCCTTTCGAGTATTGAAACCTAGTGGTGGAAGAAGAAGATTAAGATCAAAGGTGGGTGCTTGTTTCAGACTAGATCTTTCTTTTCTTTCTTAGATCTTTGTCTTTTATTACATAGGATCATGTAGGACCCACCAATCGATGGTGGAGATCCTACTTGACCCTTTAGATGTGGCCAATGGCCCATCCTTGATGCATGCATGATCCATGATGGGGCTATTCTCCATGGACCCCATCATGACGTTTTGAGTTAATCCATGCTATTGATGGGTCATCTAGACCCTTGATTTATGGTGGGGATGGCATCCCCACCTTGATTTACTGATTTGAGGGCCATGCAATGCATGGGGCCCACCTTGATGAACGTATGATGTAGGATATAGATCTTAAAGGGACCCATAGTGGCGAGGCCCCTCCATCTCTCGTTTTTTCCCTCTCTCACTCTCTCTCTCTCTCTCTCTCTCTCTCTCTCTCTCTTGATCCTTTGCATGATGGCCCACCTAATGTATGTTGTTGTCCATACATGGGATGACCACATATTCAGATTTAGGACACCTTGCTGCCCATTTTCGGGCCAATCTAGATGAAGGAAAGCACATAGATCAACCTGATTTTCTGGATGTGTGGCCCACCCATGTGGACCCCTTGCTCAATGAATGTACTTTATCCATGCCGGCCACCTGTGGGGCCCACCTTACTGACGTCCAACAGTTGGTTGGACGGTCCAGCGCTACCGGCACCGTCCAACAACCTGGACGAAGTGAAGAAACAAATATAAACTTGATATAGCTAATGGGCCACATGTGTGGACCCACCAGATGTAGTATTGTATATTCATACCGTCTGTCCTTTTGCTGGACGGTGGGACCCACCCTGCGAGTCTCCACCATCAGCTAGAATGTGGGACCCACCTTTGATGTATGTATTCTACATCCACGTTGTCCGTCCATTTGCTAGAGTGGGACACACTCCATATGTGCTACACGTGTGGGGGTGGGGTCCACCTTATGGTACGTGTGAAATCCACACCCTCAAGGCCATGGGGCCCGCTGTGATATATATGTTTTATCCAACCCGTCCATCCAGATGGCCTGGACGTGGGCTCACCATGTTGTACATGTTTTATCCAAGCTGTCCACGTGGGACGTGGACCCCACCATGATTTATGTATTTTACTCCACACCGTCCAGCCTGCTGGACAGTGGGACCAACCATGATGTATGCATTGTATATCCAGCTGGTGGGGCCCATTTTTGTGATGCATAAGGCCCACCTGGATGTGTGGGTTGTTGTAAGCACTCTGTCCATCTTTTTTCTGGACCTTTGGGCTGACCTGTGAACCCCACCTTGATGTGTATATTGTGCATGCAGTCCACTCATTTTCTGGACTATATGGGCTGCCCCATCAGGCCCACTATGTTGTATGTGATACACACACTATCCATCCCTTATGCCTAACCCATGGGCCCTTGTGTGAAGTCCAATATGATGAATTTGTGGCCATTTGGTGAGGCCCGTTGTGATGTATATGTGGCCCATTTGGTGAGGCCCATTATGATGAATATGAGGCCTTTTTGTGAAGCCCAATGGGATGTGTATGAGGCCCTTGAGTGAGGCCCATTGTGATGTATGTGGCCCATTTGGTGAGGCCCATTATGATGTATGTGAGGCCCAATGTGATGTATATGAAGCCCATGAGTGAGGCCCAATGTGATGCACGTGAGGCCCGATTGAGTTATGTGAGTCCACCATAATGTATGTGATAACATTTATGATGATCATCCATCTCCTAGCTAGAATAAAGACCTTTGGGCCCCCATTGATATTATCATATCCCATCTCATCTTATTAGGTTAAACCCAAACTATTGGGCCCCCATTGATGCTATAGAAGCACCCAAACTTGGAAGCTCACTCTTCATTCTTAGGCCCATTCTTGATATGGGTAGGCCATCTAGGCCCATCCATGATAGGGGAAGGATACATCATCACCCCTTACCATAGATGGAAGAATATGTGGTATCAGATTTGGTATATCCACTGTTGAGGACCGATCTTCATGTTATAGAACAAATCCACTCTCCTTTTATGGACCCCGCCTTATATTCAAGCCGATTATCGACTTCGACTATGAATATGTGTTAGCATAGCATCATGATACATGCCCCTACGCATCATCTGCATGCTTGTTATGAGGAGTGATTGATTATAACATTGTGCCATTGGGCAGATTGCTTATGTGCCTCCTGATGAGTAGAGTTATCTCTCATGAGCGCATGGTACGTGCAGAATTGATGCATGATTAGATTGTATGACTCATGCATCTTGTATTATGTGATATGGTTACTGTGTACCCTAGCGACATCAGGGTTATGACCTCTACAATCATATCGTGGATGGCAGGATTGGATATCAAAAATACTTGGTTCTAAGCATTAGGGCGCAATGATATCCTTGGGTGAAAGTCCCCGAACCCTTATGGTACTAGGAGGATGTTCCAACGTTGAGACTAAGTGGATGTATGAGCACACGAGGGTCGTATACTAGTAGGCCGTGTCTCCCACTGTGTCGTGGTTAGTTGGAAGGGGGTGTGACCTTACCTGCCCGAGTGAGGGGGCAATGTCTAGGTTGAGTTTGACTAGCTTAAGGAATGTGTCCACTATCGATGAATCAGGCCCGATATTGGCAGGCGGATAGTGAAGTCTCTTTCACTTACCCAGTTGTGCACTCGGACAAGGGCAAGCTAGCGTAGAGTGTACTAGACCCCGGTGATTGTCCAGAGTGAGAAATGTACTGATATATGATGCTCCAGAGATGAGCCGGATTGATATGTGGATTCAGATGAGGATTGGTATGCTTGAGCTGCACCTTTCATATGACATTGGCCATGTAGGCCTTACATCGCATCATAGCCTTGATAGATCGATAGCATTCATGTCTTGCATCGCATAGCCTTGATACGGCTGATAGTATTCATAGATTCACCAGCATTTTTCGCATTACTCTGATATTGCACTCTAAGCACGCTTATATTGCACACACACTTACATCACCCTCTAAGCTTTCTATAAGTTTATGCATGATAGATACATGCAGGTAATGCCAGGACGCAGTCGTAGCTAAGCAGAGGCAGGAGCGTGCAGCTGAGCTTCTAGAGTTTCGTTTTAATATCTCTATATTGTATTTCCTTTTTGTACCTTGTACTCAAAAGTTTTTTATCATAATGGATATGTGGCGATGTTTCTGGTTATGGCATGTGGGTTATGCTTATGGTTATGCTTATTATGAAACAAATTTATATTGAAAAATCCTCGTATGATCCTAAGATCGGAACCTAGTATATGGGTGCCGGGAGTCGAGAATGGGGTACTACGGAGGCTGTCAGCGCCGGATTCAGCGATCGTGAATTTTGTGAGCTCGGTTTCTGAGTTTGAGGCGTGACAGCTTGGATTGGGTATCTAATGCCATGTGGCATCTCATGGATGAGGTACTATCTCCTTTGATATCTATCACATAACAATTATCATTAGTGCGAAGACCTTTCATAATTAGCTTTCCTTTGAGATTTGAGATCTTATGCATATCTTTTGAGAATGAGACAGAGTGTTCTTTGTCACATATTTGGGAAATACTAGAGGTGTGCTTTACTTTAATCCTTCTATGCAAAGAACATTCTCAATTTTGGGCAACCCTGGCCTTGTCTATTGTACCCCGTCCAATTATCTTAATCACAGAACCGAGTCGATCACTAGTCATATGTCTGGAGCAACCGCTATCGAGTTACCATTTTGAACTATTGCCTGCTTTCAATACGGTATGAATTACAAGGCAATTGTTCTTATTTTTTATCACCCACTTGTTTATCATCTTCTTTGGAGAGGATGTTTTCTTTTGTTTTTCTCTTTGAGGTTGATAAACTAGCAATTCTTTGAATCCTTTGGGCTAAATCAGATTTCTTGTTTCTTCAATTCTTCAGTCTTCTAATTCAGTTGAGCTACCTGTTTTACTAACTCCTCCATCCTTTCAATCATTTTGGGTGGAGTGGGATATTGTTTATCTTCCTTGGATGTCCTTTTTAAAGATCTTTTTGACTTTTGTATCACTTTTCCGGTTGTTTTGAATTTTTCTGTATGTTCCAACTGAGAAGTGATGTGGGACTTACCAAGAGTTAAGCATTCATTTATGTAATGTCCCAAATCTCCATATGTATTGCAAGTAGGGGTGTTTCTTGTATTGCTACTTCATGTAATACATCCAGTCATAGGTGATGCAAGAGAAGGGCTTGATTTGTATGATTCATATCTTAGACCTCTCTTATATTTAATGTTTCTTCCCATCCCTAAAGTCTTTCTATTCTTCATTGCTATCGAAAAACTTGTGACTTAATTCAACTGAATGTTTGGATGTCTCTACATCTATTTTAGTTTTGTATTTTCAGAGTTTAGATGTGAGATTTCTGATTTCAGTTTGTCATTTTCATATTCTAAATGATTTATTTGTTTATTCAACTTTTTAATTTATGAAACTTGACATGTTGTTGTCCTCTCAAGCTTGTCATTGTTGGCATGATATTGTTGGACATCATTGATCAAATGGGTATTTATGTCCAATGTTTTGTCAAGATCTTTTTGCAATTGTTTGTTTTTGTTTTCAGCAATGCCAAGCTTTTTGAGGACATTGATGCTATGAGAATATAGTTGATCATAGGCATCATGTATACTTTCTCCTTCTTCTACATCCGAGATACGTGTTTCTTGTTCACTTATCTCTTTAGTGTTTATTAACACTCTACCCCTTCTATTTTCCATAATTCTTACTTCAGTTCAAGGATCTCCCTCTAGGTTGTTAAACCCTTCAAGAGGAACCCGCTCTGATACCAATTGAAATTGTGGTAGAACCGCTATTACTGAAGTATGAAGTATGTCCAAATGTCCTAGCAGGGGTGAATAAAACTTTCTCAAAACTTGTTATCTATTAATAACAAACTAAGCCTAACTTTAAAAACAAGGGAAGTAAGGCAAAGTTACTCTATGTCTTCCAAGCCAACAGAGGTCCAATTCACATACGCTTATACAAGATTTGTACATAAAAACAAAGCCTATAAGGATTGTGTATATTTTTTGTGGGATGGGACTTCTATCAACACTTATACTGTAATGCGTCGTGCTTTTGAGTACTCGGGTGTTACTATTATAATCTAGATTAGTGTATTTGTATGAAGATACAATAACATACATTGTTCACCATCATTTGATAAGTCACAACCCATTACTTAATTTTAATAGTTGGAATGCCAACATCTCATATCCAACCATTAATTAAATAAATCAATAACTAAACATTAAAAACCCATGTATTTGGCCCACTTACAAACCCAAATAATCTAATCTTGATAATCGAAAACTTATAGGAGACTAAATGAATGAATAAATGGTGCTAATAGGGGTGTGACCCACATGAACAATTTAGCAATATATATTTGTATATATATAAATCTAAATACAAATAAGTAATTTATCTTTGAAAAACATACAGAACATCTCCAAAAGAGAGAACCATGGGATTTAAATATAAATATTTGATAATCGAAAATATAATAATAAGTTTGAATGAAATATAAAACATTGTAAAAATGCTATTTAATATTATAAATATATATTAGGCCATTTAATCCATAACCCAACCATTAATTTCCAGTTAAATGGTTCCTTAGACCCTTTTTACCGTTGATGTTCGAATTTGGTACGATCCGATCATTAGATCAACAGAAATCCACAATTAGAGCTAAGCTTTAAGAAGTATGGTCCACCTAGTCTATGGATCTGCCTCATCTATGAACCGGGACCCTAATAAGACTAGTAGGAGCCACTGAATGTCATGAATCTCTCAACACATCACTATGGACCACACACTCACGGTGTGAGGGTACACCATTGGGTGTACACATGCGGTGCACCGGTCCGTAGACCTGGTTAAACGGGCGTTGACCCGATAAAAAACAGAAAAGGAGAAATTTTCTCTCCTTTCCTTCTTTCTTGACAACGAATGGACAGAGTCCTTTGATTTGAATTTTTTCTCCCACTTCCTGTGATCACGTGAAAGATCTAAGCCGTCCATCATGTTGCACTAGTGGAGATGACCAAAACCCCATTAGTAGTTTAGGTTGCAGATCACGCAAGAACACACAGAATCAATCACAAGCAACCAGGATTCGAACGTACATGGGACGTGTGATCCAGATCGGCCCACTATTCCAGTTTGTATCATTGATTTGAACCGTCCATCATGTAGCCCAGGAGACTTTAATCAAAATGTAAGAACTTTCTACTCCTAGTTGCTCATGTGCTTGTGCACAATCTCGGGCTGGAACGTGAGTTGTGTGCGATGTTTTTTTAAAAATGGAAAAGCTTTTGTTTCTCTCTCTCGTTAGCTGGCATCGCACATGTCTCCTCATCCTTAAATCCTACCCACACACGTAAGTTAATCCTAGCCCTCCATTCCACCCTACACTTTAGGGCTTCCTTAGTAATCAAAGAGCCGTCGCAATTAAAAACTAAAGAACCCATGAGTTTTCGTGGCTGTTCATCCAAATGGTGGGTCTCAAAGGTCTTTGAGACCCATCTGAACCATCGAAAAGCCTTATACCCGAAGATCAGTCACACGATTCAATTGAACCATTGATGGTGCTCTCATCTTCCTTCTTCCACCAAACAAACCCATCACCTTGCATGGGTCCCATTCATTGATCTGATCGGTCCATCCCGTGGCCCAGAGGTCTGAAAGATCGTCTAGATGGATGGATTACAGCCATACTATTAGAATACATCATATTAACTCAAATCCTTTTGGGTTAGGTGACTAAATTTGTAACTAATCCGTGATTAGTTGCCGGTCATTCTAGATGTCTAAGAAGGTATAAATAACACTCGTTCCTTTTAGGGCAATTGATTCAAAAAGGGAGGAGAAAAGAGAAAAATAAGAGAGAGGGAGAATACGCCATTTTCAGAGCCGCATCGAGTCGGGTCGACTCGGTTCATTGCTACAAGTTCGAGTCGGGTCGAGTGCTTCTGAGTCCCACTGTTGGATGCAAGTTGCAAAAAGAGACGAAGAAGATGAGGAGGAAAAAGAGAGAAGAAGAAAGAAAGGAAGAGAAAACATGAGAGAGAGTGCTGGAGAGAAAATGGACAGCTGCTGCTCGTGGTGGATGTTGTTGTTGCACTCGCGCCAGAGTCAGACTATGTTTGGTTCGAGTCTTGCAGGCCCGGTCGTGATGAGAAGCAGGGAAAGGAGAGCGAAAAGAAGGGAAGGAAATGGAGAGAGGGCAGGTTCGAGTCAGGTTTGGTTGCTGTCAAGTCTAGCTTCCTTGACTCGGTTTGAGTCACAATAAGAGCTGGGAATCTGGACTGAGTCGATTGTGGGTTTAGTCATGTTGTTTCTAAAATTCTAGTTGAGAGGAGAGAGAGGGAGAGAGAGAGAGAGTGTTGTCTCGAGTTGACTCAGCGGAAAACTAGCTGAGTCGAGTTGCACGAGTCGGGTCTGGTCTAGTCTTGTTGAGTCCAGCAAGCTTGCTGGACATTGCATGTTGAAAAGTAAAATAGAGGAAAAACAAAATAAAAAAGAACGAAAGAGATCAATGAAGGAGGAGGAGGAGAAGAAGAGCAAGTAGGGAGTCGAGTGTTTGAGTCGACTCAGTTCGAATCGAGTCAGATCTCCAACTTACTACTTGGTCAGGTCCAGACCATGCTGGAAGTTCTCAGCATAAGAAGAAAAGAAGAAAAGAAAAAGGAAAGAAGGAAGAATAAGAAGAAATGAGAGTCAGGAGTCACAGTGAGATCATGTGAATCACGTGAGTCGAGTCACCGAGTCACCAATCGAGTTTGGTGAGTTCCAATCTCATGAGTTTTAGAGTTAAATCTTGTTTTGAATAGAGAATGAAAGTGCACCTGCTAGTGCCCTTGTTTGTCAAGTTATTTTAAGCTCGAACTCGATGGGAAGATTATTTCAAGCGTCTGCCTTGACCGGATGTGTGGAAGCTCGGAATAAGTAAATCATAGCCTCACATGTCATGTCCCAAAACACCAGGTGATTAAAACCCTTAAAACAAGATAGACATCTTAGGGTTTTTGAGGTGAGAAAACTTTTTCAAAATAGGAAAATCTCTATGTTTTTCTTGCCTTGTCGATCTTATCGAAACACCCTCGATATGATCGACCCGCTCTGTCGATGTCCTCGATACCTTAACGATATTATCGATGAGAGGACCAAAAGTGTCCAGCAACTAAATATTCATTGGATGGATTTTATCGATGTATCGATACACATATCGATATCATTGATATAAGTACTAATATGTCCAGCAACTTCATAACATCTGAACGAATTATCGATGTATCGATACCACCTATCGATATCATCGATATTCAAATCTCGAGTCCATCGGGTGTGGCTTGATAAGATGATAGGTAGTTTTCCGATATGATCTGAATTCAAATATCGGATAACATCGGAACTCCATCGATGATATTGATCGTGGGTGCGCATATCTTACAACAGATATTTCAGGTCGTTCTTAACTATGATCGGGGGCCCTTCGATAGAATCGATATTCAAATGTCGATGATATCGACACCAGGTCGATTGCATCGATCAAGGTTACAATCTGTCCAGCATCTTAAAGAAAAATCCACTGGAATTATTGATGCCTCAACTCTGATCTCGATATCATCGATATTCAAATTCCGATGATCTCGATGTTCCCCGATCAATCTTGAAATCCTGAAATATTTCAAAGTCAAGTCTCTCTCATTTTTCAAATGTCGATGGATCGATCCTGTCATCAATGGAATAGGAGTTCGAAATTCGATGACATCGACCATGGTCTCAATTCGTCGACCAATTGGCAAGAAGTTTTAAAAGCGTATGACATCGAGTCCGAGTCATCGAGCAGACCATCGATGCTATCGAGAGTATACGTTCGATGATATCGAACTCTGTCATAAATGTGACCGTTTTATATCTGTTGGAACTTTTTGCCTATATATAGAGGACTTGTCTTTGTTTGCTGTGAGAGAGAAAATAGAGAGAGCTTTTGAGTGTTTCAACTTACATCTTATATCCAAAGCCCTTTCTCTCGAGGGAGTTCATCCTCCAATCCACTCTCACCATTGACATTCAATAGAGTGGATCGGGAAATGAACTTCCACATTCAAGGATCCTCCAGCTACTACCTTAATGGCAATTAATTAAGCTAGGATGCCGTGAATGCATAAGATTGGAACTACTCTACCTTCTTGTAGGAAAACCTTTAGACGGTAGGATTCCATCTTAACCTTGACCCAACCCTAAGCCTAGTCTTGGTAATCTTTTGTGTTGCGGATCACGGGAGCAGAAGACTCTTCGTCAACAAGGAGGAGGAGATCTTCAGCGTTGTGCTTAACGGGATTCATCAACTTATCTGTAACTATCTAGAGTCCAAGAGGACACTTGTGATCATTCCTTTTTAGGATTGGGTCTTAAGTGGTTCTTGCCCTTTGAAGCCCTCGTAGGAGGCCTCCGGTGGGAGTGTACGTGGTGGGTGCGTTGTGTGGACCCTTGCTCTGTGGAGAGCATAAACATCCGGGTGCGTTATGTGGACCCTTACTCTATGGAGAGCATAAAATCTGGTTAGGAATGAACCAGTAAAACTCCACGGTTAGAGGTGAACCGAGTAGAAACCTCACTGTAAAGGTTGAAGGTGAACCTGATTTAAACCTTAGGTTTGAGGTGAACCCTGGGAAACCTCCTTAGTGAAATCTGGTACACTCAAGTGTGAGTGCGACAGCCGGGAGTGGAGTAGGCTTATCGTCGAACCACTATAAAATGACTATGTTTGTGATTGCTTTTCTATATGTGTGATTCATGTCAATGCATTCATATTCATATATCTGATCACATCTCACACACATACATAGTCACATCCAACATATACTAAGTTGTATATTGCTATATCTTAATTTAGGCCCACCTTGTTATATTTGAGACCCCATGTTTGTGCGACAATGTGATATATGCAAATCCATGGGTTATGGCCCATTGTAATGTACGTAAGGCCCGTTGGTGCGGTCCAATGATACGACCCACTTGATGAATATAAGGCCCATATGATATGGGCCAATTGATGTACTTAAGGCCTAATCGGGTCCAATTAGGTCCATCGCAATGCGTGATCCCTCCGTGGTGTAGATAATGATGTAGTGCCTTGGGAACAATATTGGTTTGACGTCCACATTGTAAGGATAATGTTGGTTAAATGTTCGCATTGTCACACTCCCTAAGGCCCATGGATAGGCCTATACTTGTAGTGAGTAGGCCGTCTAGGCCCATATCCGTTATGCACAAGCCCATCACTATATAACATGTTTAGTATAGATACATGATTCATGATCATACGCATCATATGTATGCTTGGTATGAGGAGTGACTGATCATAGCATATGCCTTCAGGCAGACTGTTTATGGGCTCCCTGATAGGTGGAGTTGCCTACATGAGCGCATGTCACATACATGATGATTACATGTCTGGCAGTATGATTCATGCACTTGCATCTGTATGATTAAGATATGCCCTAGCGACATCAGGGTCATAGCCTCCACAATATATCATGGGTGGCTGGTTGGATACCGAAAAGTCTTATTTCAAGCAATTGGGGCGCCATAGATGTCCCTGGGTGAGAGTCCCTGAACCCGATGGTACCAAAGGATGACTCCAACGTCGAGACCGTGGATATGTGAGAGCACGAGGGCCGAATACCATGAGGCCGCGTCTCCCACTGTGTCGTGGTCGGTTGGAAAGGAGTGGTGGCCTTACTCGCCCGAGAGCAGGGGGCATACTAGGCTGAGTTTTACCAGCTCAGAAATGGGTTCGCTATCGACGTGCCGGATAGATATTAGCTGACTATTGGCCAGGCGGATAGTGAGGTTTCTTACGCTCACTTGGACTGTGCTGTTTGGAGAGAGACAGTGCCATTTAGAGTGTACTGAACCCCGGTGATTATCCAGACTAAGAACCGTACTGATTTGATGCTCTAGTGAGGAGTTGCATTGGTATGAGGGTTGGCATGCTTGACCTACATGTTGCATCGCATGGCCTTGTTATGGCCGATAACATTCATATCTTGTACTGCATAGCCTTGGTACGGCTGGTTGCATTTACATACTCATCAACATGATTCCGCATCACTCTGATATTGCATTCTGAGCACGTTCGCACACACTTACACCGCCCTCTAAGGTTTCTATAAGGTTATTTACGATTGATGCGTGCAGGTGACGCCAGGACACAGCTATAGTCTCGCCACAGTTGGAGCGTGCCGCCGAGCTTTTGGAGTTTTGATATTACCACTATCTTGTATTTCCCTTTATACACACTGTACTCAAAGTTTTTGATCATAGTGGATTTTGTGATGGTGTTCTTGTGGTTATTGTTCGTGGGTTATGCTTGGTTATGCTCATTACGATTCAAATTGATATAAGAAATCTTCCTTGTAGCATCCCAGGATCGGAACCTGGTATATGGGTGCCGAGAGCCGAGATTGGGGTACTACGGAGGCTGTCGGCGCCGGATTCGGCGATCGAGAATTTTGTGAGCCCGGTCTCCGAGTTCGGGGCATGACATGGGGCCCACCACATTGTGAGTACTTAGAAGGAATACAATCATGCTTAGAATCCCCTAATTTTGGGCTTATTTAATGCTTATTTTCAGGCCCACTATAGTTGGATGTTAATAGGTCCATGTATGTATCAAGTTGTTGTACTCTTTAGGCCCGTATGGGCTAGAACTCTCTTGATATGCCCATTGGACCTTTGGGCCATTTTTCCATATTATTGTGTTGAGTTTATGGGCCAGATTACACAAGTTGTCAGGCCCTTGGTTGCCCACCAAATCAACCTTGTACTTGGGCCTGGTTGTAACCCCAATTCACTTGGTCTAGACATGAAAATTGCCCATGGGGTTTGAGTGATGGGCTGCCCACTAGGCCCACCACAATATGGGGATTAATGACCCTTATGATTGGGCCCAAACCTTGCTTATGGGCCCACAATATTACAATGGGTTGGGCTATGTGTGTTGCCCACTAAGCCTTTGCATTGGTATAGGCCTTGGGCCTTGATCCACGATTGATTAGAGATGGACCACCTCTTGGGGACCAGTTGTGGTTGGATGTTCACATTGGTGGCCTAAGGTAGGCCCATGAGTTTCTATAGGTGGTTAAAGGCCCATCATAGACCCTTGCTAGGACCGTTCATCTATTTAGGCTCATGTTATTATTCTCCTTAGCCTTGTGGGCTACCCCAAACTATTGGGCCCCCACTAGAAGATGACTCCTTAGAGAATTTGTCTAAGTACCTAGACTTAGTCCCTCCTTGGAAAGGAGGCGTATACTACGACATCATCGTCGTATAGCGCACCTAGTTCATCCTCATGACCCATGTGCATAATAGCGCGATTTGATTGCATTGTGTGTGGTCATTGGGCAGATGTGATAGTTTCCCAGAGGGATGGAGTTTCCCCTCTTGTGCACGTTAAGCGCTTGGAGTTGATGCATGACTGGTATGCCCGACTCATGCATTCGACATTGCATTTCATGGAGATTATTTGCCCTTGTTTCATCAGGGCCGTAGCATCCATAGAGATATCGTGGATGGCCGTGTGTGAACACCAGAAATGATTCTTGAACATTGGGGTGCATAGGATATCCCTGGGTGAAAGCCCCTAAACTTCCACGGTACCGAGAGAACGCCCCAACGCCGAGACCGAGTGAAAAACATGAGCGCGAGAGGGCCTTATACCATTAGGCCTCAACTCTTACTGCAACGTGGTCGGTTGGGATGGGGTGTGGCCTTACCCACCTAAGAGAGAAGGCAATATCTAGGCTGAGTCTGACCAGCTCGTGAATAGGTCCGCTATCGTCGAGCCTCGCTGGTGATTGGCTGTCCACAGGCGGTAGTGAGGTCTCCTACACCCGTTTGACTGTGCGGGTCTGTAAAGCGGCAGTTGTCTTGCAGTGTACTTGACCCTGGTGGATTCCTTATGATGGAATGTACTTGCTATGTGGATTGGATATGAGGACTGACATTACTTCGCATTGCATTTGCATCGGCTGTATAAGCCTTATATTGCATCACCTTGGTAGGGCGCTCAATACTCATGTATTGCATTACATAGCCTTAGTACGGGTTATTGCATAGCTTAGCCTCGGTACGACTAGTGGCATTGGTATCATTCATGTTTCCTTCTACATTCTCCTTTATCTTCTTTTGAGCATCATTGTCACATACCTTACACCACCCTCTAAGCTTTCTATAAGCTTATGCATGATTGATGCATGCAGGAGATCCTAGGTCAGCGTAGTAGCGGAGGAGCTGTGGATTTGGATTGGCGCGAGCCGAGGACCTGTTACAGACCTTTCCTTTCCTCTTTCTATATTATGAATTTCCTTTTGAGCCTTGTAACTATAAAGTTTAAATTCATAGTAGATTTTGCAGTGTGTTCCTTGCTTTATTTATGAGATTTACTTGCTATGATCTTGGGTATGCTGGATTTGGTTTGGAATTGTGATATGGAAATCCTCCTTATAGAATCCCAGATCGAAACCGAGAATGGGGTACTACGGAGGCTGTTGCTGCTGGAACCGGCTATCGGATTCCTTATGGGTCCGGTCACCGAGTCTGGGGTGTGACAACTTCCTAATACAAATAATAAGCCAAAGAATCTAATATAAAAGCATTATTTTTCCATCTCCTTTTCGGTACGAGACTAAAATCAACACAAAAAAATAATAGGGAAAAACCAACACTTCAATATAAGCTAAAAATCATTTTTTGTATTTTTTAAATCCTTATTTTTTCTAACAATTCTCACGATTTAAAAGTTAGGAAAAATAATAAGAGAGTAAAAAAATCATTTGGAAAAATCAGTGAAATGAAGTGCATTAGCAAAAGTACTTTAAAGACTTGAACTTTGCCTGGTGCAAACATGTCTGCTTGATCAGGTGACAATCACATAGAATTTTAAACTAACTCCCTCAATGACAATCCAAACAAATCATACATGCAACATTTCAGAGTAACTTCAATTTCTTAATACAATGCGTTATGACCATGTACTTTATCCTAGTTTCATGAGTACTTTAGAGAATGACTCAACACTCAAAGAAAGTTGCTCGACTTCCACACTCACATAGGTGAGTCCACATTAGGTATGCACTTACAGCTGAACATCCCATTATATCATAGTTATGAAACTCATTAAAAACATAGTCTAAATTCACTTGCCATAAGTGATAGCATTACTATTGTGGGATTCCGGTCTTTTATAACATCGCTCATGTGCACACGTGTCCCAACTCGCACCGTTGATAGACCATACACTGCACCTTAGTGCACCTAAAAAACTCACCAAAGTGATTTGTTCTAGATGACCTTGAGAACTTTATCATGTGGACCGTGTCGTCATTGTGGATGCAATGGTGAAAACCGTGTGTCAATCCGACGCTTCGTTAGTGAGATATGACTTATCGAATGTACAACTCAAATTATGTATTCAGTAACACAAGCAACCTTTATTATGCTAAGCCCATTGGACTTGAGCCCATGTTGGCCTAAAGCCCACTTTTAGAACATGGAAATTACCAACAAATAGAACAATTGCTACATGACAAAATAAGAACCTAGCACATATAAGACAAGCACTATAAGATAAAATTGGATTCTATCCCAAAACTCATCATTAGCTCTCTCCCCATGCCTTAGAAACTAATCATGGCTCATGTCCACCACATCCTATACATGCATCCAATGCATGTCTTGATTTGTGTCACATCACTTCAAACAACCAATTGCAACACTCCATCATCCACCATGCATCACCTACAACCCATAACCCTTATCCATCCATTAGTCAATGCATGTCAAGATTTCACCTTAGCCAATACATGCTTAGCACCATCCACCTCATCCATCCACTACCCATACCATACATCACATTCCACCTCACTTTTAACACCAATGAGATCTCATGAACTTGCCACATCATTTTGCCACCTCAACCCCCAATTCTCTATATAAGAGTAAGAGCTCTCTTACACTTATTCTTTTCCTATACTTAGAAAAATTCTAAGATTTTAAGAGAGAGTGAGAGAGAGTAGGGCCAAGGTGTGGCCCACCATTGATCAAGAGGGAGTGGACCACACATTATCATCCAACCATAAATCCATTGAAGTGAGTTTACACCCCTCCTTCCATCTTCTTCATCCTCCTCTTTCTTCCCCTTTTTATTTTCTTGATATGTGTGGGCTCCACTGGTGTGAAGTTATTGTGTGCATGTATTTATATCTATGGTGGTCAACAAAGTGGCCCATGTCAGTATGGTCCACCATGATGAACATCATATCTACACCCTTCATTTGTAATTCTGTTTTTATTTTTAGACAGCAAGTTCTAAAACTCATATAAAATCAACCATGCTAAGATCGGCATTGAAACTTGGGAATATTATGAATCAAAATATAAACTAACTCTGGACCAAATTTTGTAGCCATCCAACGGTCCAATCATCCATAACATCAAGTTTACTTGGCGACTGTCCAGCAGCACATGCAGGATTCCGATTTGCCTAAATGGACCTATTTTTAATTCTTTTAATGAATATATTAAAAATACATTTCTGTTGGATTCGTAGAAAATCAACCAGCTTTCCAACGGTATATAATAATCCTCAATCGGAGTTCGGACGGCTGAGATCTTGGCCTTATACCAAAGATGTATTGGGGGCTTATTATGATCATTCTTGTTTAGGCCATATCCGTGATTCCAACGGTCAAATGTATTTGATATTTTCTATTAACTTACTTGAGATAGTTAATAATCATATGTATGGTCCCTATGTTTATATTTTTTCATGATAAATTTAAAAAATTCTAAACCGATAGATACTTTTGTAAGGACAAATCTTGAATTATATGTGTGGTCCAGATGGATCCAAGGCTCTATATGGTTGGAAACCTATAAACGGCCTGAATGACTTGTTCTTAAACCATCTATTGGATCAGATCTTTTAACAGAGAATCTGATCATAGAGATTTCATCAATATATATTTCATGTGTTACTTGATGAATATGTTGGATCTATGTTATACATAACAATTATCCTCTCACTGACCCACTTGGGTGTGGGATCACTTGTGATTTATGCATTTTATTAGTTCATCCAATCTGGGAACCCATGTATATTTTTATGTGTCTCTTATTTATAGTTTGCTAGTATGTGGGGCCCCACTTGTCATTGGATCTATTTCATTCCCTTCACACTTTCTGTTTGCTGAAAATTTTCTAAGTACTTAACTGTATTGCAAGCAGGTCTCACTAACACCTGTATTGGGCCCCATGCTCTTTAGTTAAGGGTCTCACTTTGGAGGATGTTTAATCCTTATATAAGTGAGCTAGGATGTCCCACCTTTTTGTCAGGAATGATCCCTAAGTGTTTGGAAATTAGGCCCTAAGTTGTGACAGACTCCATTTCTAAAAACTGTCGGATTATTTGTGTTTTGTACCAACTTTGGGCCTCTGTAGTGGACCACACGCTGGAGGTTTGAGTATGCCTCCACTTGGAACCTCTAAAATACACTAATGAATAGATAAATAATATTTTAATTGGGCCTAGACCCCACATGATCATGGAGTGGAAACTAAAATGTGGTCAGGTATGGTTGTGCAGAAAATCAAAGTGCCTATGTTTGGCCCTATACTAAATATTACGTGTGCACAACAAGCTGGTCCCAACTTATAATTTTTGAAGTACATATATAGTACAACCAAGGGCACCTGATGGCACACTGAAATGTGCTCCCTTATGACCATGGGATATACTTAAAATTGGGCCAAAACTAATTTTGCACTACATTTCCTTGCACAGTTTCTCCAAGTACACATGTTTGGGTCATCACCTTAAATTGTACTCACCCAACCAATGAGGCTTACCTTATAATTTGTAAAGCCCATACATAGAGCTACCAGGTGGTTATTCTCTTTTACCATATGTAGGCCCCACATGATCATGAATCTGACTCTAAAATGGTCTAAAACCAACATTGCACAAAAATCTGTTTGATATAAAATTTGTGGGCTATGTTAGTGGGGTCCACCACATTCTCAAAGCATTTCATGCAGTATCTAAACTCTGAAAAATAACTCTCAGGTGTTGTTGGGCTCAAAACCTTAAGTGGGCCATCTAGTATGAGCTATCTTGTATGGGCCTTACCTTCCATGTGATGAGGCCCAAGGTAATGTATGTGGGGCCCTTGTATGAGGCCCATTGTGATGTGTATAAGGCCTATGTGGTGAGGCCCATTGCGATGTATATAAGTCCCCTGTGATGAGACCCATTGTAATGTATATGAGGCATACGGGATGAGGCCCATTGTGATGTATATAAGGCCTATGTGATGAGGTCCATTGTGATGTATATGAGGCCTATGAGATGAGGCCCTTTGTGATGTGATGAGGCCCATGTGATGAGACCCATTGTGATGTATATGAGGCCTATGGGATGAGGCCCATGTGATGAGACCCATTGTGATGTATGTGAGGCCCATGTGATGAGGCCCATTGTGATATATGAGACTCTTTGTAAGGCCCAATTATATATTGATCCCCACCATGATTATATATATATATATATATATATATATATATAATATATATAATATATATATATATATATATATGATAATGTTTATAATGCCCATCTATTTTTCTAGCTAGTTTAAGGGCCATGGGCCCCATTGTGAGATAGTCTCGATAGTGGGCTGCATTATAGGAGACAATGGTGGTTAAATGTCCACATTGTAAACTCCCTAGGGCCCGTTGCTAAGCCCATTCCCCATTGTAAGTTAGAATCTAAGGTGGGCTGCACTTTAGGAGCAATGATGATTAAATGTCTACGTTGCAAACTCTCTAGAGCCCATTGTTAAGTACATTTCTACTTTTCCCTTATTAAGCCCTCATTGAGAATAATGTTTTCCACCATACCCTGTGGTACTACTCGAACCTTGGAACCATCTTGTGGCTATGATATGTAAGTCCGTGGTTATATGTAGGCCCATTGTAATATATAGGACCATTGTGATAAGTAGGCCCATTGTGATATGTAGGACCGTTTTGATATATAAGCCCATTATGATTGTATGAAGCCTATTGTACAAGGCCCATTATGATTGTATGAGGCCCATTGTGATTGTATGAGACCCATTGTGCGGGGCCCATTGTGATTGTATGTAGCCCCTTGTGATTGTATGAGACTCATTATGATTGTAGGAGACCCATTATGATGGTATGAGGTTCATTGTGATTGTATGAGGCCTATTGCGCGAGTCCCGTTGTGATTGTATGAGGCCCATTGTGATTGTATGATGCCCATTGTGATAGTATAAGGCCCATTGTAATTGTACGAGGCCCATTGTGATTGTTTGAGGCCCAGTGCGATGTGTGAGGCCCATTATGATTGTGTGAAGTTGATCATTGTTATGATTGATAATTATGCATGACATACACCATAATTCATGCCCATACGCATCCTTTGCATGCTTGTTATGAGATGTGGTTGACCATTGCATATGCCATAGGGCAGGTTGTTTATGGGACTCCTTAATAGAAGGAGTCGTCCCACATAAGTGTACGGTATGCGTAGGATTGATGCATTATTGGACTGTGTGACTCATGCATCTTGCATTATGTGTTGTGATTGTTGTACGCCCTAGTGACATCAGGGTCATAGCCTCCACAGGCATATCGTGGATGACAGGTTTGGACACCGAAAATCTTCTCTTTATATGGGGCGCGAAAGATGTCCTTGGGTGAAAGTCCCTAAACCTGACGGTACCGGAAGATGCTCCAACGTCGAGACCAAGTGGATACATGAGTACATGAGGGCCAAATACCAAGAGGCCGCGTCTCCCACTGTGTCGTGGTCGGTTGAAAGGAGTGTGGCCTTACTCGCCGGAGGGTAGGGGATAATTGCTAGGATGAGTTTGATTAGCTCATAAATGGGTCCGCTATCGACGTACCGAATAGATATTGGCTGACTATTGGCCAGGCAGATAGTGAGGTCTTGTATGGTTATGCGTCCAGTGTAGGGTGGCAATGTGGTGTATAGTGTATTAGACCCCGGTGAATGTCCAAGAGGAATTGTACTGATATGTGGATTTAGATGAAGACTAGCATGACTTATGATTGCACTTTGCATATGACATTGGTCACGTAGGCCTTGCATCGCATAGCCTTAGTATGACTGACAACATTGTACTAAACCCCGATGATGACCCTAGAGATGTACAGTACTGATATGTGGACTTACTGAGTAGGAGTTGCATACTCAGCATTTGACTCATTCATTCATTCATTCATTATCCACTTGGGCTGGTGGTGCGCAACCAAATCATTATGTGTACCTTCGCAACGGCTAGGATTTTGGTTGGGGCGCACGACCAACCTGAGATCAGGAGTTTACCACATTGAGTCTAGCTATCCAAATTTAGGTATGGACTGATTTGGATAGAAGTCCCTTGTGAAGAACCCCACAGCTTACGATACCACGTACTATCATCCCAACAACATATTTCATCCTTGTCATTTATTTTACATTGCATACTGCATTACATCCTCTGCATATGACATATTGTGAAGCCCCGTCACTATGGTCACATGTGGGCGGGCACACGTAGACGGACACTGATATGGGCGGGGCCTAACGAACCTAAGCGAGCTACTAATGGTTGGCAGGCTACTGTGTACACAGTGTAGGAAGGACCTTGTCCCACATATTCGTGAATTCGTCAGGATTCGTATATTGCATTGCATCCTCAACATATGACATTTGGTTTATTATATCCTTGTACTCGAACAATTACACGTCAGCCTTACCATTGCCTTTCCATCGTATGTCATATAGTAGAAAATGAAATTTGATTATCTTATTCATGATGATTGGCTATTTTAATGATTCATGGTCGCTTGTTGAGTGACATGGTTATTATTGATGTCATGTTCATGATAACCTTACAGTTATACGATATGTTTGATTGATAACCTACTAACTTATGATAACATGATTGGTTGATAACATGCCTATGGTTGTTTTGGATATCTTTATGGGAGTGCCCTGATAAGACGTGTTTTACTCCCGGCACGCAGTAGACTCACAAGCTGTGGTTTGCTCATACATATGACTTACATTTTTCAGGATGCATACAAGAGTTGTTGGAGTTTGCTATTGTTTCCTTCATTACTGTTGAGCTGGCACACCATATCATTCATGACATGTTGAACAAGTTTGTCTTTTCGATATGCGTTGATTCCATGTACAAAACGTGTAACCGCCTAAATAAATTAATCGTTTAAAAAAAAATCACACTAAAAAATTCTCCTTGTAGGATCCCAGGATCAGAATCTGGCATATGAGTGTTGGGAGCCAAGATTGGGATACTGTGGAGGCTGTCAGTTCGGATTCGGCAATCGAAAATTTTATAAGCCCGGTTTCCGAGTTTGGGGTGTGACAACTATAATATAAAAATAAAAATTCCAATTTATACATATGCAGTACCGATATTAAATCACTCAAAACAACTTGTTATTACCTAATGAACCTAGTTATTGGGATCTCTAGTCATATAAGTTAGGTTGTCATTGTCGATGATTTATTTAAGTAGTACTCAATCCTAATGCCCTCGATGTACCCATCTCTAACTCTCTGGCTAATGCTTTAGTTAGTAAATTAGTTAGATTCTTGTTAGACCTCACAAAGTTAATTACAATTATCACATCTAAGATTAATTGTTTAACTAAGTTGTGCCTTAAAAGTAAATGTTAGGATTTTCTAATGTAGATTTGATTGTTTGCCTTAACTATAACAGTTTGTCTATCATAGTGTAGCACAATTATTGTCAGGGGTGTACTTCACATGAATATATCAAAAAGCAGGTTCTTTAGTCATTATACTTCTTCACCTATATCCGTAAGAGTAATAAACTTGGATTTCATCATAAACCAAGAGATACAGGTGTGCTTCTTAGACGTTCAAGATATTGCAACTCCTTTAAGAGTGAACATATAACCACTCGTGGATTTAGAGTACATTGAGTATGATATCCAATTTGCATAATTATACATCTCAAATACAACCGAATATCTAATGTACCTACGACCATAATCACAAGTCTTTTTTAAATATCTTAGTACTCTATTTACATCATTTTAGTGATCTTCTATAAAATTACTAGTGTACCTACTTTTCTTACCAATTCTGTACACAATATTAGGTTTAATGTTATTAATTAGATACAGTAAATGGTCAATAATGCTATAATATTCGAGTTGTGATAGACTATCACCCTCAATATTATCCAATTTTATATGAGGGTCAAATTGAGTGTTTGGAGATGTATAATAAAAAATATCATATTTTCTTAGGATTTTTTAAACATAATGTAATTAAGATAAAGTGATTTCATTAAAAAATTTCATAATTTTTAATCAAAAATCACATCGGCTTCTCTCAAGTCCTTCTTATCGAATTGAAAACTAAAGAATGATTTGGTTTCATTTACCACATCAATGTTAGTATAAAAAATCAATATAGCATTCACAAATAAATATATTATGATGTATGCATTCTCTAATAATTTACTTTACATACATTTATAGATTCAATTATTTATCATAAACCCCTCAAGTTATATCATGTAAATCTCTTCTTTCAATTCTCCATTTAGAGATGAGATTTTCATATTTATTTTGCAGATCACAAGATTGTGGATGAAAGCAATGCTATCAATAGTCATATAGTCATAATTTTGGTAACAAATAAATATTTGTCAAAGAAGTTAAGATCTTCATTTTGCTTATACTCCTTAGACAGAAGTCTATCCTTGAAATTCTCAATAGATTCACTTGGTCTAATCTTAGTCTTAAAATCTATTTGCAACCTATGAGTTTGTTATTTAGAGGTTGTCTATCAAATCTCAAATGTGATTGTGTCGGATAGAGTCCGTTTCACAGTTAATGGGTTCTTTCCAAAAAGTTGCGTTAGGAGATCTCATAGCTTCAACTTATATATAGTAGGATTATTCTCTACTTGAAATGTATAGAAGTCAAGTCCAAGGCTAGTCTCTACTCTGGATCAATAGCTACAATCGAGTTTGCTACTTTTATGAAAGAGGTACCTTGGATTTAGTTGGGAATACATTTTAAAATAATTCGGCATTTAAGAATTTTATTATAGAGTTAACATCAATATGATTGTGAGACTTCAAAACAAAGAATCTATATACCCTGCTATTTTACGGATAGCTAATGAATGCATAATTAAAGATTTTGTCCCCTAATTTAATTTTTTGCATAAAAGTAAACCTTCGTTAGCTAGGCACCCCCACCCTTTGAGATAACACAAATTTAGACTTTTATTCTTTCATAGTTCATAAGAGGTTTGGTTTGAATGCTTCTAACGTACATAGTTAAGAATATGACATGTAGTTAGGAAGATTCTTTACATAAACTAAAAGGCAAACTAAAACTAAAAGCATAACATTTACCATGTTAACTAGAGTTTTATTTTTGTTATAAATATGTCATTTTGTTGGAATGAATATGAATCAATTATTAATCCCTTTTAATTTATAGCATAATGTGAAGTCATGAAAAATATAATCTCTGCTTCTATCGGATCTTAAAACCATCAGTTTTCTTTCTATTGATTTTTCACTTCATTTATATAGGTCACAAATTTATTTTTTACTTAATCTTTATATCTAGAGTAATCATTTATGAAGGTTATAAAATATTTTTTCCCTTAATGAGTTATAATATTTTTTAGATCGCATATATAATTATGAATCAAATCCATGACTTGGCTGTTTCTTCCAACTTGTTTGAATAATTTTCTCAAATATTTGGATTGTACACAAAATTCACATTTATTTTAGTTTTCCTTTTCAACTTAAAAATATGCCTCTTGTTAATCATGTTTTTAAGAGAATGATAATTCACATATCCTAATCTAACATGTCACACATTAAGACTTTCAATTAAATAAGTGAAATAATTGGTATCATTTTCATTCATAACGCTGAGCTTAAACAAGTAATCACATACATGACTTTTTCCAACAAATGTACTATTTTTGGATAATACACATTTTCTAAATTCGAAAACAAACTTAAACCCATTCATATCAAGTGTAAAGTTAGATATAACATTATTCTGAATGTCCAATATTCATGCTCACTTTTCCCTTTTCTAATGACCTTTTGCATTTGACGAATTTTTTTTTTATAAAAATGTCCTTCGCATCATCTATCTTCTTGTAAGAAGAAAGGCACCTCAGTTGTAACAAATGTATTCAGTGACTCCCGGGTCAATTTATCACTCATTCGTATTACAAGTAATGAGTGCTTCGATGATGATCCCCACAAATTTCTTGGCAATACATGTGTGGGTTTTCTCCTTCTTATCACCTTTAGAGAAGCGACATTCGCTAGCATAATGACAAAATTTTCAACATACATAGAATATTCACTATTCTTGTTAATTTTCTATATTTTCTTATTCTTTTGAGCATGTGAGTGCTTTTTCTTTGGTGATCCAGACATTTAATTATCTTGACCATTCTGGTTACTCTCAATAAGGTGGGCTTTTGTTATAAATTTTAATTCCAATGAATGTCCATCAACATTCTCTGCCTCTTTCTTAATGCATATTCGAAGAATTAGGACATTCAAGCTCATGTCTTATCTCTTATACTTTAGAGATTTTATATTCCTTTCAGGATTGTGGAAGTTTTTCAATGATTATATCAGCTTAAAAAACCTCATAATTACCATACTTTTGGATGAAACTTCATGAGAAATTTTCTATAAATCATGCACTAGATGTACCATAAATTTATCATCTAACATCTTAAAATGAATATAGTGACTAACTATATATTTCTTAGCTCCAACATCCTTTGTTTTGAATTTATTTTTAAGGTGATCCTATAGTTCTTTGGCGAATGAATTATGATAATAGTTACGTATTAAGAACATGATTTCCTCACAAATATTCATCAATTTTATTATTCAAAAGATGTCGCTGGTTCATTCGCCTCAAGTAATGACATAGGATATTTAATAACATAGATTAATTAACTTGAGGATGTTGAGATAAAACTTCATTATCTATTATAATCTTTCAAAATTCTTTCTATAATAGATTTTGATTATAAGATTTTTAGAAATGGTTGTGATAATAATTGAGACTTTAAAAATATATATATCTTTAATTGTTAATTATAATTAAGAGATAAAGCAGAAAATCAAAATATTACAAACAAGAAATAATAAGAGTATTATTTGGAGAGCAGAGGCACATACAGTCGTCGTCTTAAAGACAAATTTTTCCCAATAAGGAAGATCATCGATGCACTCGGTCTTAACAATTATGCCCCGGGATACAATAGTTTTCCTCCAAAATGAACGGCTTCGATCAAGTGTACATATAATCTTAGCCACATAAACCCAAATTGGTCTTTCTAGTTTGCCCAAAAGAAAGGTTATAGAGAGAAAACCCAAAGAAGAAGCAAAAATTAATAGATTTTTTTTTTCTTATGATTCAAATGGAAAAACGAAGTGCCTTTATAAAAAGACGAGAGATAGTTGTTAGGTTCAAGGTGCATACACGATGCATTAATGACATGTCAATGCATGGTCTCATTAATTATTGCGTTAGTACATATTATCTTTATGCCCACACTAGCATGACATGATGTCACTATTGCGCAGCACGCCAACAACGCAGTGAGCCTAGATCCAATCTAAGGCCTCACCCACAAACGATAGACAGGAAGAAATATAAACTAGAAATAGATCAAAGCAATCCAAAACAAACCACAAGACAAGATATACGTGGAAAAACCCCAAACTAGGGTAAAAAACCATGGATGCAAAATTCCACTATGAAGAGAAACGAAGATTACAAGGCAATATACTAACCTCTCTCTTGGAAGTACAGAGAAAATCCCTTGCCCACACCTTAGAATATTTCCTAGAATTCACCTTAACCTAGAATAGCCTAGGGACCCCAATTTATAGTTTTGGCAACTTCCCTTTCCGCATCCCAGTTGCGAAAGGACTTGCGACACGAAATCCACGAAACTCCTTTCGCATCCCAGTTGCGAAAGGACTTGCGACACGAAATCCGCGAAATTCCTTTAGCATCCCAGTTGCAAAAGGACTTGAGACACGAAATCCACGCAACCTCGACTGGTCGTGGGTGGCCCCAGATGTAGCTCCACTTCTCAATAATCTCCCACTTGGAGACACATCTCCATAAACCTTTGTCTTCTTCATCCGGAGTGCACCACCTCCCCATCTTCAAGCCTGAAGACCAATCAAAGCTGAACAGAGCTTCAACTTCTCCCTTGTGACCGCCTTGGTCAGCATATCCGCAGGATTCTCACTTGTATGAATCTTCTCCAGAGCAATCGATCCATCTTCCAGTAACGAACGTATGAAGTGATATCTGATGGCAATATGCTTGGTCCTTGAATGAAAGGCTGAATTCTTAGCCAAGTGTATTGCACTCTGACTGTCACTGTACAGCTTGCAATCTGCTTGCTTCTTACCCAACTCTTCCATAAAACCTTGCATCCACACCATCTCCTTGCATGCTTCTGTAGCCGCAATATATTCTGCTTCTGTCGTACTGATAGATATTATCTTTTGTAACTAAGAGACCCAACTGACTGCAGCACTACCCAGAGTAAAAAATAACCTATAGTACTTCTTCTGCTATCAATATCTCATGCCAAATCTGAATCCACGTAGCCTTGTAACTTGATTTTCGATCCACCATAACATAGCTCTACGTCCTTAGTACCTACCAAGTACCTAAGGATCCACTTCACAGCTTCCCAATGTTCCTTACCGGGGTTGTTCATGAACCTGCTAACAACTCCCACTGCTTGAGCAATGTCTGGCCTCGTGCTCACCATAGCATACATGAGACTCCCAATAGCTGACGCGTATGGGACTTTAGCCATGTAGTCCTGTTCCTCCTGCGTCTTTGCACCTTGCTCCTTAGATAGCTTGAAGTGGTTGGCTAATGGAGTGCTAACCGGCTTAGCACCTCCCATATTGAATCGATCAAGTACCTTGGCTATGTACTCTGCCTGTGACAAAACTAATTTCTTGTTTTTCCTGTCACGCTTTATCCTCATGCCTAGGATTTGTTTTGCAGCTCCTAAATCCTTCATGGCAAATTCTCTAGACAATTGTCTTTTGAGATCTGAGATGTCCTCCATGCTTGAGCCAGCCACAAGCATATCATCAACGTACAGAAGAAGGATGATGTATGACGTATCAAACTTCTTCAAGTAACAACAGTGGTCTGCATGACATCTCTTAAAACCGTTTCCCGACATGAAACTATCGAACTTCTTGTACCACTGCCTCGGGGCCTGCTTCAGGCCATATAGACTCTTCTTCAGTCTGCACACCTTGTTCTCATTACCTGGTGCCACGTATCCTGTCGGCTGATGCATATATATCTCTTCTTCAAGGTCCCCATGAAGAAAGGTTGTCTTAACATCTAGCTGTTCTAGATGTAAGTCCTCTGAAGCCACTATACTCAAGACCATGCGAATCGTAGACATTTTCACTACCGGTGAAAATATTTCAGTGAAATCGATACCTGCCTTTTGTTGAAACCCTTTCACAACCAATCTGGCCTTGTACCGTTTCGAACCATCGTGCTCCTCCTTCAGTCTGTAAACCCACTTGTTATGAAGAGCTTTCTTACCCTTGGGTAGAGTGACTAGCTCCCATGTACGATTAGACTCAAGAGAGTCCATCTCATCATCCATGGCCTGCTCCCACTTAACCCGTATATCTGACTGTAACGCCTCTTCAAAACACTCTGGCTCACCATTATCTGTCAGTAGTAGATAATGTAAGGAGGGTGAGTATCGGACCGTGGGTCTCCTCTCCCGAGTAGACCTCCTCACAACTGGTGTATGCGGCTCTGCCTCATCCTGTGGCACTGTAACACCCATGTCCGGTAACTCTTCCAACTCTACGAATTCTTTTTCTCGGCCTTATTTTCCTGCACACTGTCCTTATGCATCACTTTTTCATTAAAGACTACGTCCTTGCTTCTGATGATTTTTCTGTTTTCTGCATCCAAGAACCTGTAGCCAAAATCATGTTGCCCATAGCCTATAAACGTGCACCTCCTGGACTTCGCATCCAGCTTGTTTCTGTGCTCTGCATCAATGTGAACATATGAAGTGCAACCGAACACTCTGAGATGTGCAAGGTTCACTTCTTTTCCAGTCCACGCTTCTTCTGGTAGCCCACCATCCAATGGTGCTGAGGGACTTCTATTGATGAGATATGCGGCAGTATTCACAGCATCTGCCCAAAAGGTCTTGGGCAACCCTGCATGTAACCTCATGCTCCTGGCGCGCTCAAGGATGGTCCTGTTAATGCGCTCAGCCACACCATTCTGCTGTGGTGTCCCTGGAATCGTTTTCTGATGTTTGATTCCATTTGCTGCACAATACTCCTCAAACCTCTTATCACAATACTCTCCCCCATTGTCAGATCTGAGACACTTTACTGTTTTACCTGTCTCATTTTCTACCATAACTTTCCACTTCTTAAATACATCAAATACATCAGATTTATGTTTTAAGAAGTAGACCCACAGTTTTTTACTAGCATCATCAATAAAGGTAACAAAATAACGTGAGCCACCAAGAGATAATACCTGTGCACGTCCCCACACATTAGTGTGTACAAGCTCCAACAGATGTGTCTTTGGAGCGCGTCACGTCTTCTTGAAGCTTACCCTCTTCTGCTTGCCATACACGCAGTCCTCGCAGAATTCCAAGTCAATAGACTTCAGCCCTGGTAGCTTCCCTTTTGACAATAGCACTTTCATCCCTTTCTCACTCATATGTCCCAGCCTCTGATGTCATAACTGCCCATTCACTCCAGTTGATGCGACTGCGAGTGAACTATACGATCCTGAAGTCACGTACAAAGTACCTTCCTTTTTGCCTCGAGATATTACCAAGGCACCTTTTGTGATCTTCCAGGAGTCACTGGTGAATGTCGTCACATAACCGGTATCAGCCAACTGTCCCACTGAGATCAGATTACGTTTCAAACTCGGTACATGTCTGACATCCTTCAATTTCAAGACCGTTCCGTCTTTCTGATTTACATGAACATCTCCCTTTCCAACAATATTGCACGGCTCATCATCACCCAGGTAGACTCTCCCAAAGTCACCTGACACATAATCACGCAGAACTTCCTTACACGAAGTAGCATGAAACGAAGCACCCGAGTCTATAACCCAAGACTCATTCCTCGCATCAAGAGACAAGATCAACGCCTCTGTGTCGCTCTCCTCAGACAGATTCACTGAATCTTTCCCACCTTGAGAGCTTCCTTCTTGTTTCTTGAGCGCCCTACAATCACGTTTCATGTGCCCCTTCTTGCCGCAATGCCAACACCCGTCTTTGTCTTTCGGTCCCTTGGACTTATTCCTTGACTTAGAACGCCCGTGTTTATTGCCTCCTTTGTTCAGCGATCTTCCTCTTCCTTCAACGTTTAGAGCATTCCCTGAATCCCCTGAAACTCCTGATGCCTTCCTTCTAGATTCTTCGCTGAGAATTAGACCGGCACATCATCAAATTTCAGCTTTGTCGATCCTGAAGAATTGCTCACAGCAATCACCAAACCATCCCAACTGTCTGGCAAACTGGATAAGATCAATAACGCCCTGACCTCATTCTCAAAAGCAATGCCAACGGATTCCAACTGGCTCGTGACTGTATTGAACTCGTTTAGATGTTCAGCCACGCTCCCACCATCTGACATCTTCATGTTGAATAGCTGTTTCATAAGATGAACCTTGTTGGATGCTGAGGGCTTTTCATACATGGTGGCTAGGGCTTCCATTAATTCTTTTGTCATTTTTACCTTGGATATATTGAAGGTGACGCTCTTAGACAAAGAGAGTCGGATCGTTCCTAAAGCCTTCCTATCCAGTAAAAACCATTCATCATCTGTCAACTTTTCTGGTTTCTTCTCTTTTCCTCCTAGAGGAATATAGAGGTCCTTCTGATACAGATAATCCTCCATCTGCATCTTCCAGAAGGCAAAGTTTAAACCATCAAAGTTCTCAATTCTAGTTTTCCCATCTTCTGCCATCGCTCCCAATAGAACTAAACAAATAGTTCTGATACCAGTTGTTGCGCAGCACGCTAACAACGCAGTGAGCCTAGATCCAATCTAAGGCCTCACCCACAAACGATAGACAGGAAGAAATATAAACTAGAAATAGATCAAAGCAATCCAAAACAAACCACAAGACAAGATATACGTGGAAAAATCCCAAACTAAGGTAAAAAACCACGGATGCAAAATTCCACTATGAAGAGAAACGAAGATTACAAGGCAATATACTAACCTCTCTCTTGGAAGTACAGAGAAAATCCCTTGCCCACACCTTAGAATATTTCCTAGAATTCACCTTAACCTAGAATAGCCCTAGGGACCCCAATTTATAGTTTTGGCAACTTCCTTTCCGCATCCCAGTTGCGAAAGGACTTGCGACACGAAATCCGTAAAACTCCTTTCGCATCCCAGTTGCAAAAGGACTTGCGACACGAAATCCGTGAAACTCCTTTCGCATCCTAGTTGCGAAAGGACTTGCGACACGAAATCCGCGCAACCTCGACTGGTCATGGGCGGCCCCAGATGTGGCTCCACTTCTCAATAGTCACCACATCTACGGATAAAACAAAAGTGGCCAAGTCAATGACATACCACACCACGCCTTGCCACGAGCCTCATGCATGCGCATGTGCGAGATTATTCCTAAGATATAGTTTTGGTTCCCAATACAAACAATAAGTCGAAGAATCTAGTATGAAAGCATTATTTTTCCCATCTCCTTTGTGATGCAGGACTAAAACCAACAACAAAAAATAAGATAGAAAAATCAACACTTTAATATAAGACAAAAATCATTTTTCTATTTTTTAAATTCTTATTTTTCTAATATAAAATACTTGAATTTGAGATTATTATTATTTATTTATTTTTGCAGTATCTTCTCCATCCATGATGAACCCCACCATATAAATGCAGAAACATGACCGTGAATCCAAAAGTGCTTTAAACTTCACTTATGCTTGAATAGAATCCAAAGGCACTTTTTATCATAACTTTAAATCGTCAATTCTTTTGTCTAACACCATCCCACTTGATGGTTGGATTGTTGCGCAACACGCCAACAACGCAGTGAGCCTAGATTCAATCTCAGGCCTCACCCACAAATGATAAACAGAAAGAAATATAAACTAGAAACAGAACAAAGCAATCCAAATTAAACCACAAGACAAGATATATGTGGAAAAACCCCGATCTAGGGTAAAAAACCACGGATGCAAACTTTCACTATGAAGAATGAAGATTACAAGGCAATATACTAACATCTCCCTTGGAAGTACAGAGAAAATACCTTGCTCACACCTTAGAAGTATTTCCCAATATTCACCTTAACCCTAGAAAAGCCCTAGGGACTCCTACTTATAGTTTAGGCAACTTCCCTTTCGCACCCTTGCGAAAGGCGACACCAAAATCCGTAGTCCGTATCAAATTCGAAAACCAATCTGTGTAACCTCGACTGGTCGAGAAGACCCCTCGACCGGTCGAGAATGATCCTCAATCGGTCGAGCACCTCGGAACCCAAAAAACTATGCTCGCTGGAATTTGAGTCGAGCCAGTCCACGACTGGTCACGACCGGTTGAGTGGGCTCCTCGACCAGTCGAGCAGAGGCCACGACTGGTCGTGCGCAGCCCCAGATGTGGCTCCACTTCTCAACAATCTCCCACTTGGAGACACATCGCCATAAACCTTTGTCTTCTTTATTTGGAGTGCACCACCTCCCTGTCTTTAAGCCTAAAGACCAATCAAAGCTGAACAGAGCTTCAGCTTCTCCCGTGTGACCGCCTTGGTCTGCATATCCGTAGGATTCTCACTTGTATGAATCTTCTCCAGAGCAATCGATCCATCTTCTAGTAACGAACGTATAAAGTGATATCTGATGGCAATATGCTTGGTCCTGGAATGAAAGACTGAATTCTTAGCTAAGTGTATTGCACTCTGACTGTCACTATACAGCTTGCAATCTGCTTGCTTCTTACCCAACTCCTCCATAAAACCTTGCATCCACACCACATCCTTGTACGCTTCTGTAGCTGCAACATATTCTGCTTCTGTCGTACTAATAGATACTATCTTCTATAACCGAGAGACCCAACTGACTGCAGCACTACTCAGAGTAAAGACATAGTCTGTAGTGCTTCTTCTGCTGTCGATATCTCCTGTCGAATCTGAATCTACGTAGCCTTGTAGCTTGATTTCTGATCCTCCATAACATACCCCTATATCCACAGTACCTACCAGGTATATGAGGATCCACTTCACAACTTCTCAATGTTCCTTCCCGGGGTTGTTCATGAACCTGCTAACAACTCCCACTGCTTGAGCAATGTCTAGCCTCGTGCTCACAATAGCATACATGAGACTTCCAATAGCTGACGTGTATGGGACTTTAGCCATGTAGTCCCGTTCTTCCAGCGTCTTTACACCTTGCTCTTTAGACAGCTTGAAGTGGTTGGCTAATGGAGTGCTAACCAGCTTAGCACCTCCCATATTGAATCAATCAAGTACCTTGGTTATGTACTCTGCCTATGACAAAACCAGTTTCTTGTTTTTTCTGTCACGCTTTATCCTCATACAGAGGATTTGTTTTGCAGCTCCCAAATCCTTCATGGCAAATTCTCTAGACAGCTGTCTTTTAATATCTGAGATGTCTTTCATGCTTGAACCGACCACAAGTATATCATCAACATACAAAAGAAGGATGATATATGACGTATCAAACTTCTTCAAATAATAACAGTGGTCAGCATGACATCTTCTGTAACCGTTTCCCGACATGAAACTTTTGAACTTCTTGTACCACTGCCTTGGGGCCTGCTTCAGGCCATATAGACTCTTCTTCAGTCTACACACGTTGTTCTCCTTTCCTTGTGTCACGTATCATATCGGCTGATGCATATATATCTCTTCTTCAAGGTCCTCATGAAGAAAGGTTGTCTTAACATCTAGCAGCTCTAGATGTAAGTCCTATATAGCCACTATACTCAAGACCACGCGAATCATAGACATTTTCACCACAGGTGAAAATATTTCAGTGAAATCGATACCTGCCTTTTGTTGAAAACCTTTCACAATCAATCTAGCCTTGTACCGTTTCAAACCATCGTGCTCCTCCTTCAGTCTGTAAACCCACTTGTTATGAAGAACTTTCTTACCCTTAGGTAGAGTGACTAGCTCTCATGTACGATTAGACTCAAGAGAATCCATCTCATCATTCATGGCCTGTTCCCGCTTAACCCGTGTATCTGACTGTAACGCCTCTTCAAAACACTCTGGCTCACCATTATCTGTCAGTAATAGATAATGTAAGGAGGGTGAGTATCGGACCGTAGGTCTCCTCTCCTGAGTAGACCTCCTCACAACTGGTGTATGCGGCTCTACCTCATAATGCTCCTGTGCATAATCATCCTGTGGCGCTGTAACACCCGTGTCCAGTAACTCTTTCATCTCTACGAATTCTTTCTCCTTGGCCTTATTTTCTGTCACACTGTCCTTATACATCACTTTTTCATTGAAGACTACATCCTTACTTCTGATGATTTTCTTGTTTTCTGAATCCCAAAACCTGTAGCCAAAATCATGCTGCCCATAGCCTATAAATGTGCACCTCTTAGACTTCGCATCTAGCTTGTTTCTGTGCTCTGCATCAATGTAAACATATGAAGTGCAACCAAAAACTCTGAGATGTGCAAGGTTCACTTCTTTCCCAGTCCACGTTTCTTCTGATAGCCCACCATCCAATGGTGCTGAGGGACTTCTATTGATGAGATATGCGGCAGTATTCACAGCATCTGTCCAAAAGGTCTTGGGTAACCCCGCATGTAACCTCATGATCCTGGCGCGCTCAAAGATGGTCCTGTTAATGCGCTCAGCCACACCATTCTGCTGCGGTGTCCCTGAAATCGTTTTCTGATGTTTGATTCCATTTGCTGCATAATACTCCTCAAATCTCTTATCACAGTATTCTCCCCCATTATCAGATCTGAGACATTTTACAGTTTTACCTGTCTCATTTTCTATGATAACTTTTCACTTCTTAAATACTTCAAATACATCAGATTTATACTTTAAGAAATAGACCCATAGTTTTCTACTAGCATCATCAATAAAAGAAACGAAATAATGTGAGAGACCAAGAGATAATACCTGTGTCGGTCCCCACACATCAGTGTATACAAGCTCCAACAGATGCGTCTTTGGAGCGCGTCCTGTCTTCTTGAAACTTACCCTCTTCTGCTACCATACACACAGTCCTTGCAGAATTTCAAGTCAATAGACTTCAGCCCTTGTAGCTTCCCTTTTGACAATAGTACATTCATCCCCTTTTCACTCATATGTCCCAACCTCTGATGCTATAACTGCCCATTCACTCTAGTTGATGTAACTACGAGTAAACTATACGATCCTGAAGTCACATACAAAGTACCTTCCTTTTTGCCTCGAGATATCACCAAGGCACCTTTTGTGATCTTTCAGGAATCACTAGTGAATGTCGTCACATTACCGGTATCGGCCAACTGCCCCATTGAGATCAAGTTACGTTTCAAACTCGGTACATATCTGACATCCTTCAATTTCAAAACCATTCTGGCTTTCTGATTGAAATGAACATCCCCCTTTCCAACAATATTGCACGGCTCATCATCACCCAGGTAGACTCTCCCAAAGTCACCTGACACATAATCATGTAGAACTTCCTTACATGAGGTGGCATGAAACGAAACACCCGAGTCTATAACTCAGGACTCATTCCTCGCATCAAGAGATAAGATCAACGCCTCTGTGTCACTCTCCTCAGATAGATTCACTGAATCCGTCCCGCCTTAAGAGCTTCATTCTTGTTTCTTAAGCGCCCTGCAATCGCGTTTCATGTGCCCCTTCTTGCCACAATGCCAACACCCGTCTTTGTCTTTCAGTCCCTTGGACTTCTTCCTCGACATAGAACGCCTGTGTTTATTGCCTCCTTTATTCAACGATCTTCCTCTTCCTTCAACGTTTAAAGCATTCCCTGAATCCCCTGAAACTCCTGATGCCTTTCTTCTAGATTCTTCGATGAGAATTAGATCGGCCACATCATCAAATTTTAGTTTTGTCGACCCTGAAGAATTGCTCGCAGCAATCACCAAACCATCCTAACTGTCTGGCAGACTGGATAAGATCAATAACGTCTTGACCTCATCCTCAAAAATAATGCCAACGGATTCCAACTGGCTCATGACTGTATTGAACTCGTTTAGATGTTTAGCCACGCTCTCACCATCTGACATCTTCATGTTGAATAGTTGTTTCATAAGATGAACCTTATTGGATGCTGAGGGCTTTTCATACATGGTGGTTAAGGCTTCCATTAATTCTTTTGTAGTTTTTACCTTGGATATATTGAAGGCGACACTCTTAGACAAAGAGAGTTGGATCGTTCCTAAAGCCTTCTTATCCAGTAAAAATCATTCATCATCTATCATCTTTTCTGGTTTCTTCTATTTTCCTCCTAGAAGAATATAAAGGTCCTTCTGATATAGATAATCCTCCATTTGCATCTTCCAGATGGCAAAGTTTGAACCATCAAACTTCTCAATTCTAGTTTTTCCTTCTTCTGTCATTGCTCCCAATAGAACTATACCAATAGCTTTGATACCAGTCGTTGCGCAGTACGCCAACAACGCAGTGAGCCTAGATTCAACTCAGGCCTCACCCACAAACAATAAACAGAAAGAAATATAAACTAGAAACATATCAAAGAAATTCAAAACAAACCACAAGACAAGATATACGTGGAAAAACCTCAATCTAGGGTTAAAAAAAACCACGGATGCAAACTTCCACTATGAAGAACGAAGATTACAAGGCAATATACTAACCTCTCCCTTGGAAGTACAGAGAAAATCCTTTGCCCACACCTTAGAAGTATTTTTCAATATTCACCTTAACCCTAGAAAAGCCATAGCGACTCTTATTTATAGTTTAGGCAACTTCCCTTTCGCACCCTTGCGAAAGGCGACACTAAAATCTGCAGTCCGTATCAAAATCGGAAACCAATCTGCATAACCTCGACTGGTCGAGCAGACTACATGACCGGTCGAGAAGACCCCTCGACAGGTCGAGAATGATCCTCGATCGATCGAGCACCTCAGAACCCAAAAAACTATGCTCACTGGACTTTGAGTCGAGCCAGTCCACGACTGGTCACGACCAGTCGAGTGGGCTCCTTGACGGGTCGAGCAGGGGCCATGACTGGTCGTGTGCGGCCCCAGATGTGGCTCCACTTCTCAACATGGACCAGGGCAATGGGCTTGGCCAAGCCATTGATCATTGGCCTTAGCCCAACTTGGCTTATATACCAAGCCCAGATTTCAAGCATGAGATCGCCTGGTTCTTTTTAGATGAAGCCCTTGTCCTATAGGTCTTACAAGTCTAGGCTAGGGCAAGGTGGGGCAGGGCCACAGGTTTGGGCTAGTGACTCGAGACTTAGCCTTACAAGTATAGGCTAGGGCAGAGCAGGGCCACAAGTTTGGGCTAGTGACTCAGGACCTAGACTTACAGGTATGGGCTAGGGCAATGTCATGGTCCCTAACCCATTATCACCTCTACAATGGAAGTCACCTTATGCATGATGCAAATGTTCCACCCACCTCTTGTAAGATGATATTGCTATTGCATTATGTGTGATATATACCTATATTGACATGTGTATATATATGTATGATCTTTGGATGATTATCTAATGCATGCATTTAACTATGGAGTTGTAATTATATTCATGCTCATGGTGATAATGAATAGACTTTATTCTTTGGTGTGGCTAAAACTATTGAGAATTTATACAGATTGCTGTAATTTCTGTATAATATGGAAACCAAAAAATCACTTTAATCAGGAATAAGGACAGGCTGAAGCACGTCTGAAAAATGCTGTCCTTAAAACGTTATTTGTCCCTACTCAAGTGAATTGAGTAAGCTGATAGGTTACAGGCAAATAACTTCTAAGATATGACGAGCCTGGTGTGGGTCTGCGTTCAGCAAACACGAAGGCCCACCTATTGGAACTCAATTACACAATTTCTGGCAGAAATACAACAAAGAAAAAATCCCAGAAGAAAAGAAATGAAGAAGAAACTTTTGGTTTTAGACCACTGCTTTGGTCAAGTCTTCAGCCGCTGGTTCAGTTGAACCGTCCTAGACCACACCGTTGGTCTGTTCTTCTTGCAATGGTTAAACCCTTGCTGTTTTGTTGCTGGAATTACAGGAGTATTAGAGAGGATTAGTGGGCTTTCTCAATTCGTATGGTAGTGCTGGATTGGTTTTTTGAGATGGTTTGGAAACCCATCCAGGCCCTCTTTTTATAGGCTATGGTGGCTAGGGGGTTATGGTCCAGAGACTTAAAGTCCATTAAGCCATTTCTGGCTGTTGGAAAACTAGCCATTTTATGGCCGTTTTCTGACTGTTGTGCATGGACCATTAATCTGTTGCATGCTGACTGTTGTGAGACAGCAGCTAGCCGTTTTGTAGCTGTTGGGTTAGCCATGTAGCAGTTTCAGCTGGACCCTGCACTTATTACACAGCTGTTACAGATCTGCTGCAACAGCTCTATTTTCCAGTCTCTATATATACTGAGATATCTCTCTCTCAGTTCTCTAGTCTCTCTGCCAACCAGCCACCCGCCTAAACCACATAGTCGCACCGCAACTCGCACACGTCTCGCTCCGTTTCGCTCAAGGTCGCGAAGGAGCGACCCTCTGCGACACGATGTGGACGTGCGAAGTGCAAAGTGCACCACTAGCGCCTCTACAGCCACACTGCCTCACATGCCCACGCCCTCGCACCGAGCCCGAGCCCAAGCCCAAGCCGAAGACCGAGACCGAGACCGAGACCGAGACCGAGACCGAGACCGAGACCGAGTCCGAGTCCGAGTCCGAGACTGAGCCCGAGCCCGAGCCCGTGCCCGTGCCCGTGCCCGTGCCCGAGCGCGAGCGCGCGCGGGTGTTCCAGTGCTTCGCACTGGAACACGCAAGGTCCATAGTCCACGGACTACGAAGGTAAATATTATAATACTCCACTGTTTTCATTTAAACCAAATTTTCTTCTCTTCCCTTTCCCATGTGGGACTATTCCCAAAAACCCACAAAAAGATGGTTTTTCAAAACAACTTTTATATATTATATATTAAAATATATTTTTATTAAAATCAATATTTTTTGCAACAATCCCCCACTTGATTTTATAAAAATATTTTATCGGTTAAACTATACTGCCAGAATGATCAGCTTATATGCATAAAGAAAGATATCTTTCGATTTTAATCTTTCCTTAGTGTAAGTATCTCAAAACTCTATCGAAATTACTGGTAGCCGTAGCTTTAAACCAGTTATTTCTAGATAATAGAGTTGGAGAAACCACACACATATTTGCTATGTGTTATTAGAGTTCCCACAATCTTGCTTAGCACATTTAATGGCCATGTGCTTATCCTAATTCGTGAACGATCCCGAGAGAAAACTCCTAACTCTCATGAGAGACTGCACCATCTCTACGTTCATATAGGTGAAATCCTTCCAGTGTCTCCGTTACTATAAGATACTTGTCCTATAGACTGGATTTCATTAAGAGTTCTCAGACTCAACCCTCTTTCGTAACGCTCAGCACTTTATCTATTATGGATGAGGTTTTATAATTTAGTGCTGAAAAACTTTTCACATATCAGTGACTTGTTATTACCCATTAAACCCAAATTTAGAGATTTTCTAACTTCAGGTTGGGTTACCATCACTGGTGGAATTTTGGTTGAAGAGTTTCAACCCCGTCCCTCTAGATGTAGCCTTTACTACCTCTCTCGGTAGAGGTTTAGTGAAAGGATCTGTCAGGTTGTTGCTTGATTTCACATAGGAAATAGCAATGATTCCATCTCGAATCAATTGTCTGACATAATCATGATGAAGACTAATATGTCTAGACTTACCATTATACGTGCCGCTATAGGCTCTAGCTAATGTGGCTTCACTATCACAATGTAGTGATACAGCCGATATCGGCTTTACACAGAAAGGAATTTCTAATAGAAGATCCCTTAGCCACTCAACCTCTTTGCCTGTTACAGCTAGGGCTATGAATTCAGACTCCGTAGTCGAGTGCATTATGCAGGTTTGTTTCTTGGATCCCCAAGATACAGCTGCACCTCCTAGGGTGAATACCCACCCTGTAGTAGACTTGTTGTCCCCTGCACTCGATATCCAGCTCGCATCGGTATATCCTTCCAATACGGCTGGAAACTCTGAGTAAAATAGTCCTAAGTCTTTGGTTGCTTTTAAGTAACCAAGGACTCTACTAATTGCATTCCAGTGTTCAGTACTGGGGTTACTAGTAAACCTACTAAGTTTACTCACAGCATATGCGATATCAGGCCTAGTGCATTGCATAGCATACATAAGACTTCCTATGGCACTCGCATATTCTAATTGTGCAACGGTTCTTCCAGTATTTTCTTTTAGCTTGATACTTGGATCAAATGAGATCTTTGCTTCTTTTATATTTAGATGGTTAAACTTGTTTAGTATCTTCTCAATATAATGAGATTGACACAAAGAATAACCCCCACAATGTTTTTTAACTTTGATACCTAGGATGATATCAACTTGTCCAAGATCCTTCATTTTGAATACTGAAGATAGAAACCTCTTTGTTTCCGTTACACCTTCCATTTTATTACTTATTATTAACATGTCATCAACATACAGACAAATAATAACGATACAACTACCATCTACTTTAGAATATATGCATTTGTCAACTACATTATGCATGAAACCATGAGAAAGTATTTTGGAATCAAACTTCTCATGTCATTGTTTTGGTGCTTGTTTTAATCCATACAATGATTTGACTAATCTACATACTTTGTTTTCATTTCCTGGTAGAATGAACCCTTCAGGTTGTTCCATGTATACCTCCTCATTGAGGTCACCATTCAGGAAAGCAGTCTTTACATCCATTTGATGGATGTGAAGATGATGTATGGAAGCTAGCGCAAATAATATCCTAATGGATGTTATCCTAGCTACAGGTGAGTATGTGTCAAAATAATTTATCCCTTCTTTTTGTCTAAAACCCTTAGCTACTAGTCGAGCTTTAAAGGTTTGGATAGTCCCATCAGTGTGATATTTCTTCCTAAATACCCACTTGCAACCTATGGGTCTAGAACCTGGAGGTAAGTTTACTAGTTCCCATGTTTGATTTGATAGTATGGATTCCATTTCATCGTTTATAGCTTCTTTCCAGAAAGCTGAGTCTCTAGAGGATATAGCCTCTTTATATGATTTAGGATCATCTTCTATATTCATCACTATAGGTATTTGTCTTATAACATTTTCTCTATCTGCTTCTACTAGATGGAAAATGATACATTGTGAGTCTATCTAGTCATCTCCTAGACTCTTCTCTATTCTTGTTCTTTGACTCCTACGAGGTTCAATAGAAGCTTCCACTATCTGTGGGGCTGTACTATCTAGTTCTCTATTAGGAGTTTGGATGTCATTATCCTTAGACTCCAAGGATAGTGAGTTCTTAAAGAACTCAACGTCTCTTGATTCTATTATTGTATTAGACTCCATGTCTAGAAGTCTATAAGCTTTACTATTTTGTGCATACCTTACGAAGACACACTTAATAGCTCTTGGTCCTAACTTAGTTCTTTTTGGGGGGGTTCTGCAGTATGCAAGACACCCCCACACTTTTAGATATCCTAGGTTAGGTTTTCTACCTCTCCATGTTTCATATGGAGATATTTTATACTTTTTAGACGGTATTCTATTTAGAATATGGCATGCTGCAAGCAGTGCCTCATCCCATAGACTTAGTGGTAACTTTGCTCTTATCAGTATTGAGTTGACCATTTCTACTAATGTCCTATTCTTCCTTTCAGCTATTCCGTTTTGTTGAGGTATATATGGAGCAGTACATTGATGTATCAGTCCATGTTGTTCACAGAAGTTATCGAACTCATTTGAGAAGTATTCTCCTCCTCTATCGCTACGGAGAATTTTTATCTTCTTATTTAGTTGATTTTCTACTTCTGCTTTATATACTTTAAACATGTTCAATGCTTCATCTTTGCTCTTTAATAGGTACACATACACATATCTAGAGCAATCATCTATAAAGGTTATGAAGTACCGTTTACCTCCACGAGTAAGAATGTCGTTTAACTCACAGATATCACCGTGCACAAGATCCAACACTTGGGACGATCTTTCAACACTTGGAAAAGGTTTTTTCGTCATTTTGGATCGTATGCACACTTCACATTTTTCGGTTTCATTATCAGTATATGAGATTAAACCATTCTTAGCCATGAACTTCAAGGTACTATACCCTATATGGGCTAGTCTATCATGCCACAGTCCAGCAGATTCAACCATATACGCAGAAGTTCTATTTTCATTCAGAGAAAACTTAACCATCTCGTTACAAGCATATCCCTTTCCGACAAAATTCTCATTCTTAGACAGAATCAGTTTACCTGACTCGTACACCACCCTTATCCCTGGTTTTCCCAGAAGATCCCCAGAAACTAAGTTTCGCCTCATGTCTGGGACGTGCAGTACATTAGTCAGAATCACTTTCTTCCTAGAGGTGAATATCAGTTCGACAGTTCCTTTGCCAATGACCTTCGATCAGACTTCATTACCCATTTGGACTTCTTAACCATCGGTCAATTCCTCATAGGTTTTGAAGGCTGATTTGTCGTAGCACACATGTACTGTAGCGGCAGTATCATACCACCATCCTGAAACTTTTCCTTGGATGGTATTCACCTCAGTGATCATGGCCACTATATCGCCTTCTTCTACTGCACTTGCCTCTTGTTTAGACTTGCGATATCGGCATACTCGAGCATAGTGCCCAGTTTTTCCACAGACATGGCATGGGCCTTTGAACTTTCCGTTCTTCTTTTGGGTGTTCTTCTTGAATTTCCCTTTATTGGGTTTCAGGGAATTGTCCTTCTCGGGATGTTTGTTATTAGAGTTCTCTACTGCATGTACCTTGGACGAGGTATTCCCGTTATCATTCTTTTTGTCGCGGTTACGGGATTCTTCCTCAATTCTAAGGTGTTTCTGGATTTGTTCCAGTGTGTAGTCCTCAGTTTTATACAGCAACTTCTTTCTATAGTCTTTCCACATCGGTGGCAATTTGGCGATTATAGCCCCGACTTGGAATGATTCAGGAAGATCTATCTTTATCGCTTTGATTTTATTTACTATTAGCTGCAATTCTTGGGTTTGGGGTGGCAGTGGTTTGTTATCTACCATGTTGAAGTCAAAATACCTGGCGATGAGAAACTTGTTGGTACCTTCTTCAGCCTTGTATTTGAACTCCAGGGCGGCCCAGATCTCCTTTGCTGATGATGTCTGTTGGTACAGATCGTAGAGACGGTCGGAGAGTGCGTTCAGAATGTGTCCTCGACACAATAGTTCGTCTTCGGCTCGTTTGGTGCGGACGGCCACCTGTTCAGGTGTGTCGTCGTCGGTTGCTTCAGGTAGCGCTTGCAAATTTGAATCTAATATATAGTAGATCTTTAGCGCCGTTAGGAGAAATTTTAGCTTGTCTTGCCATCTTGTAAAATTGGTTCCATCGAACCGATCAAGACGTATCAAGTCCTGATTCATCAACTTGATGGATGAAACACTGTTGGCTTCCATCAAATAACGCTTTAAGATTGTTGAGAATTTATACAGATTAGTGTAATTTCTGTATAATATGGAAACCAAAAAATCACTTTAATCAGGAATAAGGACAGGTTGAAGCACGTCTGAAAAACGCTGTCCTTAAAGCGTTATTTGCCCCTACTCAAGTGAATTGAGTAAGCTGATAGGTTACAGGCAAATACCTTCTAGGATACGACGAGCCTGGGGTGGGCCTTCGTGTTTGCTGAACGCAGACCCACACCAGGCTCGTCGTATCCTAGAAGCTATTTGCCTGTAACCTATCAGCTTACTCAATTCACTTGAGTAGGGGCAAATAACACTTTAAGGACAGCGTTTTTCAGACGTGCTTCAGTCTGTCCTTATTCCTGATTAAAGTGATTTTTTGGTTTCCATATTATATAGAAATTACACCAATCTGTATAAATTCTCAACAAAAACAATGAAGATGTTATCAATAATCATCAATTAATAGTTTTGTTTGCTTCTTGCATGATAAGGACCATTGTGCGGGTGTGCATGGTAATAGTGCTTGATGAGATACATGTATATTCACACATAACTTTAACTTAATTTATGAGATGATCATAAAGAAATCTAACTAAGGTTGAAATGATCGACTTCTTAGTGAAATTTTGCAAACCTATTGGAGATCACCAAATGATTGGTGAGATGCATTATGATGATCTTTAATATATACGACATTCACTTGATCAATCATTCTGTGACTCAAGCCATAAATGCGTAGACAATTTACCAGTAAGAGACGGAATGGTTCCATTCCAATTGTTATGCAAGTACGTCCCATATGTGACTTATGCATTCTTATGATTCTATGATATATACCAAGATCATGACGTGGCAGCTACTTTAGGGTCAGTTTGGGCGGTGGGATGTGCCAACTCCACTCCATATTTGGGAAGAATGAAAAAGCTTGGAATTGCATTGGTCCGTGCCAATTTCACTCAATGTTTGGGAAGTTGTATAGGTCCCACCGTGATGTGTGGGCTATATCCACACCGTCCACCCATTTATAAAGATTATTTCAGAGCATGGGCCAAAATATTAGGTAAATCTAAAGCTCAAGCGGACCCCACCATAGAAAGCAACAGGGATTGAATACTTACCGTTGAAAACTTCTTTGGGGCTACATAAGTTTTGGATCTACCTCATTTTTAGGCCCATGCCATAAAATGAGGTTACAAAACAAATGAACGGTTTAGTTATAACACATGTGTGTTATTCTCAATAATTTCAAATGATGGTGGATATATCCATTCAATGTACCACCATATTACCAACAAAGCATCACATTAATTTTATCCCATGGCAATAGGGGACAATTCCTGCCATGGATAATAATTACGTTTTTTAAATCCCATCCCACCTAATCCCTTCTAATCCCACCGCCCAAACTAACCCTTAGAATGTATTCTTAAGAATAGATATATTTTTACCATCATCCATGCACTAAAAGACGTACCTTAGTTATGCATGTAAAGTAATATATTTCAATGCCAAATCGTTGTTTTTTTTTTTTTTTTAAACGTGATTTTCCATCATTTTCACACATCTCCGTGTGAAAGTGCAAGTTGAGAGGAATCAGGGATTGCATACTGATACTGCCGGTAGTGATGTGGCTGCTAGAAGGTGCTCTATGCATGCGACCTATGATGTATGTGTTTTATATATGTTGTCCATCCATTTATATCATTATTTTGTATGTGTTTTATATATGTTGTCCATCCATTTATATCATTATTTTATTTATTATTATTATTTTAAGGCATGAACCCCTAAATTAGGCAGATCCAAATCTCAAGCGGATTACACCTGAGAAAACAATGACAATTGAATGCCCACCGTTAAAAACAGTGGTAATTGAACATCCACTTATCACCCTCTTTTTTGGCTCATGCCCTAAAATAAGTCAGAAAATTGGATGGACAGTATGTATAAAATACATACATCGTGGTGGGCCGAGAGAGCACCTAAGAAGGAGCACTGTCGGTATGGGACGCGGTTTTCCTGCGGAAGCCTTAGGCAAGAAGTTCCTGCCCAAGGATTCTGAGTGGGGCCACTGCGATGTTTGTGAGAAATCTAACCTGTACATCCGTTTTGGAGCTCATTTTGGAGCATAAAACCAAAAATTAGATGAATTCAAAACTCAAATGGGACACACGAGAGGAAACAGTGGAAAAGGATTGCCTGCCGTTGAAACCTTCCTAGGCTCCACCTTGATGTTTATATGCCATCCAAACCGTTTATAGATAAAGTGAAAACACCCTAAACTTACACCGATGCAAAACTTTTGTGGCTAGATTAACATTTCAATGGTGGTCACTAAATCCCCACTGTTTCCACCTTAATTTTGGTCACATGTCCTAAAATGAGCTCAAAAACGGACCGACGGGTTGAATTTCTCACAAACATCGCAATGGCCCCACCCAGAATCCCTGCGCAAGAACTACCTGCCAAAGGCTTTTGCAGGAAATCCGTGTCCGTCGGTATGCAATCCACGTCCTCTTGAGACGACAGGTGTGGGCGCACAAATCTAATGCTCGTGGCATACCAGCTCAACAATGAAAGAATATTAGACTCCACGTATGAACCAAGTAAGCCGCGAGATCTCCAACCAATCATCTCCGGCAGTCATTGATCTTGGGCGGGAATCCCTGTGCACATCCCTGCCTACCATTTAAAATTTTCACGAAAGAAATTAATTGAAACTTAAATTGGGATTCTACCCAACCAGCAATGAACGGTGGGAGATCATGGTCCACAGTCTCAAGTGTAGAAATGGGCAAGGCATGAGTCATGCTCAAGAAAGAAGAGAAAACCTCTAAAGATTGAAATGGTTTCATGATTTTGAAACGTGGTACACGTTAGAATTTTCAAAAGTTTTGTATGACCATGAAACATGGGTTGGCAGTCATGGCTGGCAACCTTGACAAAAGTCAAATTATTACCGTTGATTGGTCCAAAATATCAAAAGCTATGCGTCAAATAAAGTAATCCAAACATGCCACAAGCACCAATTGTTTTGTTATAACCTTTGGAGGTATTCTACAAGAGACAGACAGCTTTGATACCCTGGCAGGTGTTGGACGTAGACCAGTGGGGCCCACTTGTGAGCAATCACTAGTGGGTACGTCCCATGTATTCTCCAGTCTCTTCCTTTCAATTAAATTTCAAATTCAAATATGAATTTGATTTTTAATTGAAGATAGAGATTTGATCAGATTATGAAGCCTTATCCCAATCCCATCCAAACTTTCCTTCCTCTGTTATAAAAAGGAATGTGCTTCTCTCATATAATGCATAGAATCATACGAAACACCGAGAGTATACAGAGAGAAATAGAGTACATTGTAGTCTGTCTATTTTGGCTTGTCTTTGGGACGATCTGATCCATAGATCGTAATCCGGGGCTACTATATACTGTAGAATCAGAGGTGTGAATAGTTTCATCTACTCCAATAGTAGATAGGCGGGCCGTTGGAGTACCGTTGTTCTGCTTTGTGAGGGTTCCAAACTTCGTGTAGACCGTCAGATCTTGAGGGCTCACCTTCCGCACCAACCAACAGTGGTATCAAAGCTATTTAACGACGGATCTCCGATTATATTTATCTAAAAAGGTAAATAGTTCATCCTTTCTTTTTGAATTGGAATCAAGTGTACGGTGGGTTATATTATGATTTTGTATACATGTATGCCACGAGCATAAAACCCCAATTACGAGGAACCAAGGTGATCATGTAGATTTTGAAGATTTCATACACCTAAAGTACACCGTCTTATTGGTTTATGGAATGATCCACATGTGGTACCACATGTATATACATAATATCCACCAATAGTTGTTGTACACGTATTTTGTACACATGTTTGCTGTACACGTGTATCAGATGCTTGCTGTACATGTGTTTTGTACTAGATGTTGGTTGCACATGTGTTCTGTACCAGATGTTGGCTGCACACGTGTTCTGTACACATGTTGACTGTACACATGTTGGTTGTACACAGATGTATATTCACACGTGTGTATTGACATTAGCCAAGTACATCATGCATGTACACATGTTGTTGTTGTATTCAACTACAACACGTATCATGCGTGTCACATCATGTTGTATCATGTTGTATTGAAATACGTACGCAATCTGATCATGTGTATACATCATGTTGTTATTGTACATAATATCAACATGTTGTTGTTGTACATCATGTGTGTACATCATGTTGTTGTTGTACATCATGCATGTACATCAGTAGAAAATGATGCTTTCTCTACACAAATTGTACACGTATAAACGTGCTCTCAACAGTGTTACACGTGTTGTACATGGCTGATGTACATGTACATGTGTTGTACACGTGTTGTACTTATGACATATTGATGTAGAGCGGGTCGCGGACAATTACATGGCAAAGATGGATCAGAAAAGGCCCAGTCGGCGACAGAAGTGATCTGGACCATCAGACCTTAAATCAGGCGTATCTCGTAATCCGGGATGAGTTAGCCGACGAAAAATATATGATTTTGGGGTAGAACGAGCTACTTTAGCCAACCAACCAGCTACGCCGGTTGCGACGCTCGGAATTGCGAGAAACCCCTGATTTCACGGTCGTTTCCCTGTTTCAATTTCGTTTTTACTATAAATAGTAAGTTTTAGTTTGCTTATAACTCTTCATCCGTCGGGCTTTAGGAGTTGCGCCCAACGTGAAAAGAGCTTAGAATAATTAGGAGAACGGGTTGGTGAAGCCAAATAGGACACTTACTATTTTTGGCCGAAAACCTTGCGCACTAGTAGACATCACGACCGTCTATAAATAGTAAGTTTACTATTTATAGTAAGTCGCGAATTCTAGGAGTCCTAGTTGTAGTTTGATTCTGATTTCTTTTCCATTGCTTAGTACCCTTATTTAAAGGGTTGTGAACTCGTTTTTATGAATTAATTAAGCTATTTCGAATTTATTTAGAATTTATTTCTATTTTTTACTCTCTTTTCTCGTGGATTCGAGAAGTCTCTGTAAGGAGTCCAGAGAAGTTCCGTGGATTCGGAATAGTTATCCTCTTGAGGAAGACGGTGCTCGACCTCACGTCCTCTCCTGCGTCAGTTTGGTATCAAAGCCAAGTTTCTCCTCGGGTCGATGGCTTCTAACGACGGGTCGGGCAACAATCCTATAGGCGGTGCTCCAGGAAATTTTCCTTTAACGGCGGCAACTTTCCAAGCAGCGCAGCAAGAGAATCGGCAAGCCATGCAAGGGCTGCAGGCTTCAATGGACCGCATAGCAAATCTCTTAGCAGAAACCCTAGGGCAACTCCGTGTTCCTGGTGGTAATCCTCCACCACCAATTGCTGAAACCCGTAATCGCCCTGATCGCAGGATAATACCAGCAGTGCATCCAAGGGCCGTCCTTGTGGACGGGGGCTCCAGTGAAGAGGAGATCGATGACGTGATCTTCCAACACCCCAGGCAAGGCGGCGATCGAATAGATCGAGACTTCAAGATACGGGTTGATATTCCTAACTTCAATGGCCAGTTACACATTGAGGATTTTCTCGATTGGCTTTCTGAAGTTGAGCGATTTTTTGACTATATGGACATCCCTGAAACAAAGAAGGTCAAACTTGTTGCCTACAAGTTGAAAGGAGGAGCTTCAGCTTGGTGGGAACAACTGCAACTCGCACGAACCAGGCAGATGAAAGCACCAATCCGCACATGGCAGCGAATGAAGCAGCTACTACGTGCCCGATTCCTCCCTAGCGATTACGATCAGGTATTATTCCAACAATACCAAAATTGTCGACAGGGTAGTCGGTCGGTAAGAGAGTACGCAGAAGAATTTTACCGCCTGGCGGCGCGCAACGATTTGGTCGAGACTGAATCGCAGCAAGTCGCCCGATTCAACGGTGGATTGCGTATGGCGATCCAGGATCGGGTCCAGATGCAGTCCGTCTGGACGATGAATGATGCGATCAAGTTGGCTACTCGGGCAGAAGTGCAACTTGAACGTTCTAACACACGGGCCTATCCTATTGCGAGGATCACTGCGGCAGGTCCACCCCAGGGAGCTCCACAGCCTAAGGGGAAGGAGCCCGTAGGAGCACGCACTCAACCTCCTATGTCTGAGAACCGAGATCAGGGAAGCGGGCAAGCTAGACCCCAAAGGGGCGTATCGACTGCTGCTGGCACAAGTACAATCCCGAACCCTTATGCTCGGCCAAGGCCCAACAACTGCTATCGTTGTGGCCAGCCCGGCCACCTGTCAAATACTTGTCCCCAGCGAAAAGTGGCAAACCTCGCCATTAATGATGGTAGTGCTGATAACGCTTATGAAGATCCAGATATTGAAGAACAGGAGCATACCACCGAGGACGAGGTAGATGATTCAGATTGGGTTCAGCAAGATCACGGTGAGTCGCTCGTCGTGAGGCGGCTATTATATGCGCCAAGAAAAGAAGTGCATCCACAGCGGCATAACATCTTCCGCACTAGGTGTACGGTGAATCGAAAGGTTTGTGACGTGATCATTGACAGTGGAAGCAGCGAGAACATCGTCTCCAGGGGCATGGTGGAAAAATTGCAATTGAAAACAGAGCGTCATCTCTCTCTATATACAATCGGTTGGATCAAGAAGGTCAGTGAAACAAAGGTAACTGAATAGTGCACCATATCTTTTTCAATTGGCAAACATTATAAGGATGAAGTAGTATGCGATGTGGTTGACATGGAAGCATGTCACATACTACTCGGTCGACCCTGACAATCTGACCGTGACGCCACTCATAAAGGGCGAGATAACATATATATCTTCGTCAAGGACGGCCGGAAGACCATATTGGCCCCTGTGGATCCAGAAGGACCACCTGAAACTTCTAAAGTGGGGGGTCGTTTTCTCTTAACCATTCGGGACTTCGTGGAAGAATCCAAAGAAACAGGACAGACTTATGCATTAATTGTAAAAGGGGAAGAACTCGAGCCTACCATCATCCCTGAAAAACTAAGGCCCTTGTTACATGAATTCCAAGAAATCTGGCCCGAGGACCTTCCCGATGGGTTACCCCCTATGCGAGATATCCAACACCATATCGACCTTGTCCCTGGGTCCAGTTTACCTAATCGTCCTCATTACCGAATGAGCCCGAATGAGTGCGAGATTCTGCAGGGGCAAGTGGAGGAACTGATCCGTAAGGGTCTTATTCGAGAAAGCATGAGCCCATGTGCTGTACCAGCTCTGCTGACTCCAAAGAAAGATGGGAGTTGGCGCATGTGTGTCGACAGTCGGGCCATCAACAAGATCACCATAAAATACAGGTTTCCTATACCACGGTTGGATGATATGTTGGATATGCTAGAGGGCGCAAAAATATTCTCTAAATTGGACTCAAGGAGCGGCTACCATCGGATTCGAATACGGCCGGGTGATGAGTGGAAAACAGCCTTCAAGACCAAGGAAGGATTGTACGAATGGATGGTCATGCCTTTCGGTCTTTCTAATGCGCCTAGCACATTCATGAGGTTGATGAACCAAGTTTTGAAACCTTTCATTGGGCGGTTCGTTGTGGTTTATTTTGATGATATTTTGATATACAGTCAAGACGAAATCACCCATATGGAGCACCTCAAGAAGGTCCTTCAAGTGCTCACTGAAAATAAACTGTACCTCAATTTAAAAAGTGTAGCTTCATGACTGATAGCCTATTGTTTCTGGGTTTTGTAGTTACATCCACGGGCATTCGAGTGGATGAGGAAAAGGTGAAGACAATCAGAGAATGGCCGGTTCCCAAAACATTCACGAAGTACGAAGTTTCCATGGACTAGCGACATTCTATCGTCGGTTCGTGAAAAATTTCAGTAGCATTGTGTCACCGATCACAGATTGCATGAAGAAAGGGCAGTTTCAGTGGACTGACGAAGCCGACAGGAGCTTTACAGAAATCAAGCGCAGATTATCCACGACCCCGGTTCTTGTACTTCCCAACTTCGACAAACTGTTTGAAGTCGAATGTGATGCCTCATATGTCGGGATTGGGGGAGTTTTGTCTCAAGAAGGTAGGCTGGTAGCCTTCTACAGTGAGAAACTTAGTGATGCACGCAAGAAGTGGTCTACATATGAGATCGAGTTGTACGCGGTGGTCCAGGCACTGCGACACTGGCGACATTATTTGATTCAAAGAGAATTCATACTTTACACGGACCATCAAGCCCTCAAGTTTATTAATAGTCAAGCTAACATTAACCGTGTGCATGCTAGATGGATCTCATTTTTGCAGGAATTCACATTCGTGCTAAAGCATAAGTCAAGGCAACAGAACAAAGTAGCCGATGCGGTGAGTCGCCGTGCAACTTTGTTAGTCACTATGAGCAATGAAGTTGTCGGGTTCGATCGCCTCAAAGACATATATGCCGACGACGACGACTTCAAGGACGCATGGGTTAGATGTCAGGAAGGTCACCCCGGTGACTTACATATACAAGACGGGTTCCTTTTTAAGGGAAATCGACTATGTATCCCAAAGAGTTCGCTAAGGGAACAGATAATCCAAGAGCTACATAGAGGTGGCCTCAGTGGACACCTTGGGCGAGACAAGACGCGAGCTCTTGTGGAAGAACGGTATTACTGGCCGCAATTGGTACGTGATGTGGGAAAGGCAGTCCAACGCTGTTATATTTGTCAGACTTCCAAGGGGCAATCTCATAATACGGGTCTCTACACCCCGTTACCCGTGCCTGACGGCCCTTGGGAGGATTTATCTATGGACTTTGTGCTTGGTCTCCCACGAACACAACGCGACATGGATTCGGTGTTCGTGGTAGTAGATCGTTTTTCCAAGATGGCGCACTTTATTCCATGCAAGAAGACTCTCGATGCAACACACGTGGCGAATTTATTCTTCAGAGAAATTGTGCGGCTACACGGGGTTCCCAAGACTATTACTTCTGACCGTGACACGAAGTTCATAAGTCACTTTTGGCGGACTTTGTGGACTCGATTCGATACACGCCTTCAGTTCAGTAGCGCGTACCACCCACAGACTGACGGTCAAACTGAGGTTGTGAATCGCACATTGGGAAACCTCCTTCGATGTATTTCAGGAGAAAAACCAAAGCAGTGGGATTTGGCCTTTTCTCAAGTGGAGTTTGCATTCAACAACATGGTGAATCGCTCGACAGCAAAATCCCCGTTCCAGATTATTTACGGACGAGTACCTCGCCATACACTAGACTTGGTCCCTCTTCCCAAGCTCCCAGGCATGAGCATTGCAGCAGAACATATGGCAGACAAAATTATGGGCATTCATGCGGAGGTACAGAACAAGCTACATGCCTCGAACGAAAAATACAAGGAGCAAGCGGACAAGCATCGGCGACAGAAAGTGTTCGAGGTGGGAGACCAAGTAATGGTCCATCTGCGCAAGAAAGATTTCCGACCGGAACGTATAACAAGTTGAAGAATAAAAAGATTGGACCGGTACCAATCATCCGAAAGATCAATGACAACACTTATGTTATTGATCTTCCAGATGATATGGCGATCTCACGAACTTTCAATGTTGCGGACCTGACTGAGTATCATGAACCAGCGCATAATGATAACTCGAGGACGAGTTCTTTTGAAGTGGAGGAGACTAATGTAGAGCAGGTCGCGGACAATTACATGGCAAAGATGGATCAGAAAAGGCCCGGTCGGCGACAGAAGTGATCTGGACCATCAGACCTTAAATCAGGCGTATCTCGCAATCCGGGATGAGTTAGCCGACGAAAAATATATGATTTTGGGGTAGAACGAGCTACTTTAGCCAACCAACCAGCTACACCGGGTTTAGACGCTCGGAATTGCGAGAAACCCCTGATTTCACGGTCGTTTCCCTGTTTCAATTTCGTTTTTACTATAAATAGTAAGTATTAGTTTGCTTATAACTCTTCATCCGTCGGGCTTTAGGAGTTGCGCCAACGTGAAAAGAGCTTAGAATAATTAGGAGAATGGGTTGGTGAAGCCAAATAGGACACTTACTATTTTTGGCCGAAAACCTTGCGCACTAGTAGACATCACGACCGTCTATAAATAGTAAGTTTACTATTTATAGTAAGTCGCGAATTCTAGGAGTCCTAGTTGTAGTTTGATTCTGATTTCTTTTCCATTGCTTAGTACCCTGATTTAAAGGGTTGTGAACTCATTTTTATGAATTAATTAAGCTATTTCGAATTTATTTAGAATTTATTTCTATTTTTTACTCTCTTTTCTCGTGGATTCGAGAAGTCTCTGTGAGGAGTCCAGAGAAGTTCCGTGGATTCGGAATAGTTATCCTCTTGAGGAAGATGGTGCTCGACCTCACGTCCTCTCCTGCGTCACATATCTCTCAACAGTGTTACACGTGTTGTACTGGGAGACATCTCTCCATATACATGTGTTGTACAGGGAGACGTCTCCCCATATACTCGTGTAAGCCCTCCTGATGAGTATGTTGTACTGGGAAACATCTCACCATACAGCTACTGTACACGTGTGTACACATATGTTATCATGTTGGTTGATATGCATCACACAAACTAAAAGAGAGATGTTGGATGATATGCATCACGTGTATATGGGGCCTGAAACGTGTAATTTTTTTTTTTTTTTTTTTTTTTTTTGAATCATGTTGACTGATATGCATCATACACGTACTGTACACATGTTGGCTAATATGCATCAACTATAATGATAGATGAAAATTTTGGTCAATGCCCAAACAATAGTAGAGCCCACATGATGCACAGTTTAGATCATCATGATAACATAATGTAAGAACAGCAACAGTGTTGGATCTCTTCCCACAGCAAGAGATGTTACACGGTGCACCTATTTTTCATTCTGGACAAGTAGGAATGACGGTTCAGGCATCCTAACCTTTAGTATGATGGCCCCACAACGGATGGACCATGAAATAAAAGTCACATTCAAGTAAAGAATGTGCTCTATATCCAATGGCTAGGATCTTCCTAACATTAATCTTTTGTTCCTTTTTGGCATCCGTAAAAATCAGATTAAGTGTCATCTCATCTTGGCCCACATGTAAAAATGGCCTTGAAGGATGGTTGTGAATCTGACCATCAATATGTATTTTAACATTGGACCGATATGTTATATTTGGTTGATGTACATGGAAATGGGCCGCTCATCTAGTGATGATGATGCACAAGTGAAGTCCTGTGCGCAATAGATACATATATGCTTGTGATATGATGGGCCATGGGATTGGCATACTGCTTATATACATGTACATATGCATGCGTGTGATTATGATTTCCTTTATATCATAATATTCACTGTTGATCAAGAGATCATTATTGATTGACATGATCATCAACCATGATGATCAATGTTGATGAAAGGATCCATCATCAACAATGATCATTAACGGTGATGATCGAATCTATCTCTAATGGTCATGATCACTAGTGAAAATTGAACTCTCTACATTCTGAGCACTTTATTTTTCTTTCTGATGATGATGTTTATATGTATGAAAATATTTGGCTTGATGTGTTTAGATCTAAGCCCCCCACATTTTTCATTAGAAATTATAAAACTTAGTGCTTACATGCTCCTTAAAATAAAGGTTGTGCATAACCTGAGTGGGAGTTTATTCTCCTCCACCAAATGATGCATGCAACCATGTAATGGAAGGTTGCATGTTATACAATTATAATTTTATAAAAGTACCAATTTCATCTTAAATAGAGAACTTGATTGTTATACACCGCCCATTCAGGTATGTAAACTTTCAGATCTCGTTAAGATGTGTTGACTACTTTTTATAATGCCTTGAAAATCGGGGGTCGAGCATAAACTCAACTCCCGAGTTCCAACGCATCACTTATGCAACAAAATGAATAATGATTGAATATTGTCTGTATTAGTGTAGTGAACATGAGTGAGATTAAGCCAAAACAGCATATCATATTTCAGAGACAAGTGAGATAGCAGGCGGAAGACTGATAAATATATAAACTACATAAACTGTGGTGAGTCTCCAGAGTGTGATAATGTTACCAGGTTAAATAATTACAAGTACAATTCTAAAATATACCAAATGTGTAAGGTCCTCTAGTCAACATCCCTGTAACCCCATCGATCAAGACACGGCTCACATGAAGCCGCCAGAAAATAACCAATACGAGCAAGCATCATAGTTAATACAAAGGTCCGGCTCCGCCTCAGAAGTAGCATCGCCATCTGCAATCAGACAAAGTCTGGTTGGTGTACAACACCGTCCCGTAACGTGGGAGTGCGTGTTCAACTCAGTGGAACAACAAAGCATAGGTTAACATATTATCAAAACAGTCAAGCAGTAATGATAAAGCAGTACAATCAAACACTCCTAAGTACTCTTATTAATGCAAGTATGAATGCAGTCATGATGCATGCCCTCACCACATACTCCCTCATGCGACACCATCTTACGTTCGCGGCATGCTTGCATTCCTTAGTGCTCCACATCTTCCAGGCACATGCAATGCGATGATGAGCATGATTACCGAGTTGTTATTAGTCCATTTCAAACAGTAGTATTGGGAAACTAAGGTACCTCCCTTGTATCATTCTCAAACATGATCCATTCTAGGGTCGTCAGTCCTAGTTAATCTCATACGATGGTGTGTTTCTAGGTCACTGCAAAGGCTGTCAGGGCTGTTACACGCATTCGTTACACCACTCCCCCATCACCCTTTTAACGGTTCATCACTAAATTGATACAGGCCTAGTTCATACTCTATTCACAGCGGCAAAACTTGTCACCTCACCACAAATTCAGAGTATGCTCGAGGTCACTACAAAGGGCTCGTCACCAATCAGTGTAGGCTGACAGCTCGAATATAGTGTCCCATACCACCATAATCAGCTCACGAGTCTGGTTACTCACTGGTCACTACGGGGAGGCACGTGGCCCCAGCGTAGGCCGACAACTAGGCCACAGTGTCTCATACCACCATGCGCGGCTCATGAGTCTTAGTGGATCGAGGTACCATGGTTAACGGGATTTCACTGGTAAGTTTGGTACCCTAGGTTCAAGCAGTAGCGTCCAAACATGGTGAACATACATAAGACAGAACGGGTTGCTTGACGAGCTCAGCTAGCACGAGCACACAACAAGTTGAACGATATGAAGCACATAAGCACTTCGTGTGGCCAACCACTATCGCCAACCGAAGTACGACTCGGGTTCGTCGAACACATCTCACGTGACAAATGAATCTCAGCCACGAATTCAATCCCCTTACCGATTGCCTGGACTATAATCATAGCCACAAACACAATCAATCCATGACCAGAAGCATGTAGAGTAAAGCAGAATAAACAAAGTAATTCAAGCATGTTGACAAGCATGTCATAAAACATGTAATAAGGCACAATATAAACAGGAAATACAAACACCTATATTTCATAAGTAAGCGGTTAAATTAAACAAGCAACATGGAGGAAATCATATACATCTCTAAGGTAGCAGACTGTAACAACCCGGATTTTTCCCAACCTAGAATTAGACGTCCTTAGGCGATGGGTCAATCCTAACACCGGATTAACTTCTCAAACACTCAATTAAAGTCTCAAATCCCTTTTCAAACCATTTTCTTCACAAATCCCACCCTTCACCACCTTGTTCTTTCAATTTTTCTAAGCACTTTCGCCCTAGACACTATCTTAAACTAGCTAAGTAGTATAACTTGGATCACTTTATATACAAACTACAAAGGACTAAGTACCACCTCAGACAGAAATCTTATAGGACTAAATCCTTTAGAAATGAGACAAAGTAACTAAGTGCAAACCTAGATTAGCTACGAAATCTGGTAGAATAGCTTTAAATACGATCTGCAAGACCCAAAACTTGTAGAATCATTGACGTTAGGGTACCCTAAAATCAAGGATCAATCTCATTACCCGGCTGCTCTCGGGAGCATCTCAAAACTCCGTATCGGATCTGGACCGCACGTCGGAAGTCCGATTAAGATGAAGTTAAGGACTTAGGACCGCCTCGCTGGGCTTGACAACCATCTCGGAAATCAAATCCAGATAGTGTCCCAGCGCTATTCGCTTGAGCTCGGAGTGAAGAGTGTGAGAAATGTGAAATTAATTCAAAATAAAATATCTTGAATAGTAATCTGACACGTGTTGCTTGCAAATCAGTTTTAAGCAACCAGACCGTCAGAATCAGACCAAATTACACCCTTGGATCAGGAGAAATTTCATACACATTTACATGTACTCGGAATCTTCGATCGAGATCCGCTGACTGTTGAACTGAAACTGGTCCGCCACGCGTGATCTGGAATCCCGACCAAAACGAAAACTTAACTCCCCCTAGATCCGGTGTCGGTGAGCTTAAGTCCGACCTTTGCCTCAAGGAGGCCCGCCAGAAGACATCCGTTGAGCTGAAACCAGCTCACTTTGGTTATAACCTAAGTATACTTTGACCTGGAGTTTATTTCGGTGAGTTTTTAGGCTATATAAGGACCTTAAACCCTCTCTCATTGCAACCATACGAATTTGAGAGAAACCCTAGATTTGAGAGAGAGAAAAGAGAGAGAAAGTGTGGGAGTTGTGGGAGGATCTCCCTGTCATGCTTCCCTGCCGTTATGCAAGCACAACCACTCCATTCTAATCGCTTTCCCGGTGATTCCAGCCCCATTTTTAGGTAAGAAACCCTAACCCTAATCTGATTTGGAGTGTTGATGGTTGTAGGTTATGAAATAGCTAACCTACTTCGTTCTCTAGGTGGCCAAACTGCCGAATACGGAAGCTTAGCAAACCTATAGGATCCGTTACGATTCTACGACAAAAGGTGCGAACTTTAGGTGAATAGGTTATGGTTCTCAATGCTTTCAATGTCAGATAATGATAGATTCATGATCTGCATGCAATTGCACATGTACAAAGTGCTGTCTGTTTTCCGTTTCGATTAAAGATGAAAAATATGGAATTCTACATACTCTAGGTATTTGTAGAAAGTACCATTTACGTACAAATTTTTGAAATGTATTTGACATGATTAATTGTTGTATGAATATATTATATGTGGATAAATTACTTGTTTGGCGAAAGGAGTCGCCCTAATACATGTTTGCTTATATACACTATGTATGTTGAAATTGTGTATTCTATAAAGTATCGTACACGTATAAATTTTGGAGATGTATTTGCCATGATTATTTGCTGTATGAATATATTATACATGGATAAAATACTTACTTGGCGAAAGGATAGCCCTAATACATGTTTTGCTAACATACACCATGTATGTTGTAATAGTGTATTCTAAGTGTTTGTGAAAATGACAGAATAAGTATAGAATTCTCATTCGTGCTCGCCATGACTAATTGTCATGGATGTATGATTGTTGTAATGGTGATACCCCTTTGACGAAAGGATTTACCCTGAATCACGCCACGGCCACTATATGCTATTTATTGTGAAATGTGTAGCCCAAGTGTTTGTGAAAATGTTCAAATGAATATGGAACTTGGATTCCTACTTTCCATGACTATCCGTCGTGGGTGTATGCGTGTTATGATTGGGGCAACTCCCTAGTGAAAGGATTTGGCCTAATGCCTATGTGATCAACATATGTCATGTATGTTGATGTATGTAGTCTAAGTGTTTGTCGAAATATTTGAATCAGTAGTAGTTAGTAAATTGTAATGTATAAGGGTGTTGAGATATGATTCTCAACTCCTTTAACTATGTGTATGATTTCCTTGGATAGCTGTGTGATTAGGAATTGAATATGTACAAACTCATGCTTGTGTTGTGCTTCATAATATGCTCAACTGATTTTATGATTTTATCTATGTAATGCATATGTTTAAATTCATTTTACATTGTATGATCCGTCATGGGTGATGGGGAGTGGAGCAACGAGTGCGTGCAACAGCCCTGGCAGTCCTAAATGGATAATATCAGACTTTGATTGTATGATTTGAAATCTTGATCCATTACTTCTTTATCTATCTGCAATTGATTGTGTTTGGGGCTATGATTATAGTCCAGACAATCGGTAACAGAATTAAATTCGTGGCTGTGATTCATTTACCACGTGAGACGTGTTCGACGACCCGAGTTGTATTTCGGTTGGCGATAGTGGTTGGCCAGACGAAGTGCTTATGTGCTTCATATCGTTCGACATGTTGTTGCGCTCGAGCTAGCTGAGCTCGTCAAGTAACCCGATCTGTCTAATGTATGTTCACCATGTTTAGACACTACTGCTTGAACCTAGGGTACCAAACTTACCAGTGAAATCCCTTTTAACCATGGTACCTCGATCCGCTAAGACTCATGAGCCGGGCATGGTGGTATGGGACACCGTGGTCGAGATGTCGGCCTACACTTGGGCCACGTGCCTCCCCGTAGTGACCAGTGAGCAACCAGACTCGTGACCCGATTATGATGGTATGGGACACTATATTCGAGCTATCGACACCTACGGTGAGAGCCGAATACAGTGAGACTTGTATTCGTGCTGACGAGCGACGAGTCCTCCGTAGTGTCTTTGAGTATACTCTAAGGTCTGTGATTGGCGACGAGCCCTTCACAGCAAATAGAGCATGAGTTGAGCCGAGTACGGTGAGATCTGTATTCGAGCTGACGGCCAGCGATTGAGCCGAGTACGGTGAGACCTGTATTCGAGCTGACGTCCAGCAATTGAGCCGCATACGGTGAGATATGTATCCGTGCTAACGGGTGACGAGCCCTTTGTGATGCCTTCGCTACGCCTCTCAAACTATAATATCGTATGAGATTAACTAGGACTGATGACCCTAGAATGGATCATGTTTGGGAATGATATAAGGGAGGTACCTTAGTTTTCCAATACTGCTGTTTGAAATGGACTAATAATTACTCGGTAATCATGCTCATCATCGCACTGCATGTGCCTGGTAGATGTGGAGCACTGAGGGATGAACGCATTCACAAACGTAAGATGTTGTCGCATGAGGGTGGTTTGGCAAGGGCATACATCATGACTGCATTCATACTTACCTTAATAAGAGTAGTTAAAATTGTTTGATTTTACTGCTTTATCATTACTGCTTGACTGAGTTGATAACATGTTAACCTATGCTTTATTATTCCACTGAGTTGATCACTCACTCCCACGTTACGGGACGGTGTTGTACACACCAACCAGATTTGTTGAGTTTCACGTGATGGCGATGCTTATAAAGCAGAGCCGGACTACTACTACGATGTTGAGGAGGAGTTCTCCTACATGTAATCTCTGACAGGTCTATGAAGACCTGGTATTGTATCGACGGGGCTATGGTACTTGGGATAGAAGACATTACACTTCCTCATAGTTGGTATATTTTAGAACTGCACTTGTAATTATTTAACCTGGTAACATTATCACACTCTGGAGACCCACCACTGTTTTTATATATATCTATCACAGTCTTCCGCTTGCAATTTAACTGTCTCTGGAGTATGATATGTTGTTTTGGCTTAATCTCACTCATGTTTAGTGTACTAACACAGACAACATTTAATCATCATTATCTATGTTGCATAAGTGATGTTCTGGAATTCGAGAGTTGAGTTACTACTCAACCCCCGATTTTCAGGATGTTACAGTTGGTATCAAAGCATGATTTGGATTAAACCGGACTTGGGTTATGGTCACACGACGCACTCTGATACACTCTGACTTAGGAGGGAGTGACAGAACGTAGGAACAGTCATAGGTATTCCGATTTCGCCAATTGGCGAAGTTCACTGAAAACGAACGCCGAAATCGAGTCTGTATTCAACCATGGTCGCACGGGTCGACCTTTAAACATTCCTAGGCCGTCTATTATTGAGTCTAGATTACAATCCACCTCACCCCAACCGTTGATAATCGGTAGAATACGGGATAAGCGTGATGAGGATAACTACTATGAATCCTCGGAGCTTCTCTAGACTCCTCCCAGCGACTTCTTGAGTCTACGAGAAAAGAAAGCAGAAAGTAGAAATAAATTCTAATAAATTCAAAATTGATTAATGAATGACAAAAGAAAAAAATGAGTTCACAACCCTTTAAATAGGGATACCAATTAATGGGAAGGAATCAAAATCGAACTACAACTAAGACTCCTGGAATTCGCGACTTACTATAGGGTCGTGACGTCTACTAGTGCGCAAGGTTTTCGTCAAAAATAGTAAGTGTCCTATTTAGTTTCTCCAAACCGTCCTCCTAATTATTCTAAGCTCTTTTCATAATGAGCGTAACTCCTAAAGCCCAACAGATGAAGAGTAATCACACTAAAACTACTATTTTTAGTAAAATGAAATTGAAACAGGAAAATGACCGTCAATCGGAGGGTTTTTTTACAATTCTGGGCTGTGCAACCCTCCGTAGTAGGGTTGGTTAGCTTCATTAGCTTGTTCTACCCCAAATTCATATATTTTATGTCAGATAACTCATTCCGGATTGCAAGATATGTCCGATTTACCCGAAACTACCCGAAATGGAGCGAATCGGGGTCGGGGGGCCAAACGGAGCACTTCCAGGGGTACCCAGGGTGGGACCCAGTGTTTTTTGGGGCCTAGGGGACTGGAGGAACACGTCCATGGGGCCCCCATTTCAAAACCAAGAAAATTTTCGCCGAAGCCCTCGACATGTCGACGAGGCCTCACCACCTTTTTTGTTGAGCCGGGCCGGCCGTCCAGGCCGATCGTGTTTGGGGGTTGTGGGACCCCCCTGATGTATGCCCCATCCATTGAAACCCCCCCGAAACCCTACTTCCTTCACAAACCTCCCCTCCAAGCCGTTTTCTCTCTCCAAACTGGCTGTTTCTCTTCAAAACCGCCCTTCCAATCGTTCTCCCTGCTGATTTCGACCACAACCTATCCATTCCCATCATCCACAGCAGTCCCTTCCTCCCTACCCTCTCTGTTTCCCTCATTTGGACTTCCACACCCCCCATTTGGAGCTCAAAATCGGGCAAGCCCTCTAACCCATCCATTTTCTTCATTTTCCTTTCTTTACTCGTTGTCAGTTGGGCCTCTACAACCCCTAATGAGAACCAAATCTGTTGAGAACCAACTCTCCAGTCCCTTTCCTCCATTTTCGTCACTTTTCCATGACTCTATCCGAGCTTGTACGACCGTTTTCTTGGGGGGCCAAATCATCCACACTGTTGTCTTGTAGTTTACATGAGTTGTTGTCTTTGGATGTTTTTTTTTTTTATCTTCATGTTGATGGGTGTAGTGGTTGGTAGAATGTTTTAGAGGTTTGAGAACGTTTAGGGCCCGTTCTGCCAACTGCATTAGGTGAGTAAGGTGGATCGAATTGTAAAAGTAACAATAAATGTATGTGTAAGATATGGTCCCTAGATTGGGTGTATCCCATGTTTTCCAATGCCATGTTTGAAATGTATGCAATGAAAAGTATATCCCGGGTTTCCTTTCAAATAACACTTAGAAATCTCTCATCCTGGGATTTGGAAATCCCATCTCACACTTTCCAACACTAGGCTCATTTTTCAAAGCCTATACCAATAATTTTAATCCCCACCCACCCTCCTACCAACATGTCATTCTCAATCCTGAAGTAGGATTAGCAATACAGTCTTATTTAATAGACCCTTAGAGTTTTGGACCTAGAGCGGTGCTCCTAGATTTCGACAAACCTGACCGTATAGGAAATCCAACCAATTAATAATGTGAATCTTAGGACCCTCTTAGTTGGTATGAGCATGTGTGAAATGCTCGGGCGTAGTTAAATTCAACTTCAGACAACTCAGTTCCAATTAGACAACTTTGACCCTAAGTGATAAAACCCTTCCTTGTATTAGAAATGAAGTGAAATCATCTAGCGTATGAGCATAGACTTTGGACTCACCTATGGATTTCCGCTACTCTTAAATTAAGACTAGACTATTGGTTAGGCTAAGGAAAGTAACAGACTAATTAATTATGCTAAGCCAATTGCATGATAAACTTAGTTAGTCGGCTTGATTAGGTTGAAGCGAGACCCCGTTCCGTTGTTGAATCCCCTTAATACTTAGGCCTCCTTAGTAACTCTTAGGGAGCTTGTTTGACGTAGAAACTATTCACGATTAGAGAAAACCTATATATCCCTTAGATTTAATGTTAGGTCCAATTAATACATCCCTTAGAATCGCCTTCCCAAAGACTTATTACAATCGGGAACACGGAGTAGAGAAACAATATATATAAGCGAGGTATTCGCAGTTTGAATTGAATTCTCAATCCTGGTAGTTACCAATGAACTCTATGCTCTGATTAAGCAGAGAGTCGGGATCAACTAGGATTCAGAACTGATACGACAATTTCCTGTCTTCGCGAAGCAGAAGGTCCATGTATCCGATTCTGACCCACTATACAACTTTCCTTCCGTGTTGGCTCGACCACTTATAACCAAAAGTTTATAACTTCGTCTTTGAGCAGTGTAAGAATATATAGCCAATAAAGATTTTTCCGTTTAGGCCTAAGGAATTTCCAACAACAGACAGTTAGGAATTAGGTCCCAAATCACATACCATGCTGGCATACATATTGTGCATATGAATGTAGAAAGATAGCCTGCCTGTTAGGCTTGACATGAGTACATAAGGTAGGTCGGGACCGTGATGATAGTCCTCCTTTGGTAGACTTAGGCATCTGGCCTCAAACTCACACCTGCCCCTGAAATCAACCACATTAGCCATCATTTTTAGCTCATTTCGATACCCATAGGTATCAATGCCATAATACACATCGTCGATGAAAGGCAGACCAATGTATTTCCCATTTCATGTTAAGGATAGGTTATAAATTACACTTTGTTCCGACATACGGATCAGAACATAGATCCTGAGCCTTGAGGGTGAAAATAAAATTTTAAGGGGGGTAGAACATTATGAGCCCACTCTAGTTAGGTCGGCTAATACACCTCTTTGATCTGGGTAGCGCAGCGAAAGTGGGTGGACCCTACCCCACTGGCCCAGGATCGAAACGGTGCTCGTTAAATACGAACATTATATAAGCCCTAGCCTGTCCTACTATGAGAAACCGTTTTAGGATGATCTAGTAAGATTTGATTTACCATTTCCTTGGACATAGATAATATCGAGGACTCGCTTAGACTAAGACCTAAATGGCAACCTTAGAATAAACAATTTGAGCCTTTCAATGATGGACATTCCCTACTTTTATAGAGTGATCGGACTATGGAGTTACTGAAATATACAACTGCGAAGCATTCGCGGCTTGACCCAATTCTTAATCCTGGGCGGCTGCCAACGGATTCTCTGCTGACGAGCAAACGACCAGGATCCACCAGGATTCAGAAGGGATACGATGATCTTTTTACCCTGACCCGGTAGTGATCGATGTATTGGGATCAAGCCCACCATAAATGTCTCTCCGTGTTGGTCAAACAATGAAAACAGTTATCTTACTCTAAATTGTTGGGAATTGTCGTCAAGACTCTAAATAGGTACAAAAATATTGTAGCAAACCATCAGGGTATGAGAAATGGATAAAGAAATAAGTTTTAAGGGGGGTAGACTAAAAATGAACCAGGCTAATATACACCCTACTGCGCATAGAGACTTGAAACAATAAGTCTTAGACAAATGAAATAATAAAATCTTTCCTTATTACCCTTAGGCAATTTCGGGGACGAAATTTTGTTTTAAGGAGGGTAGATTGTAACAGCCCGAATTTTTCCCAACCTGGAATTAGACGTTCTTAGGCGATGAGTCAATCCTAACACCGGATTAACTTCTCAAACACTCAATTAAAGTCTCAAATCCCTTTTCAAACCATTTTCTTCACAAATCCCACCCTTCACCACCTTGTTCTTTCAATTTTTCTAAGCACTTTCGCCCTAGAAACTATCTTAAACTAGCTAAGTAGTATAACTTGGATCACTTTATATACAAACTACAAAGGACTAAGTACCACCTCAGACAGAAATCTTATAGGACTAAATCCTTTAGAAATGAGACAAAGTAACTAAGTGCAAAACTAGATTAGCTACGAAATCCAGTAGAATAGCTTTAAATACGATCTGCAAGACCCAAAACTTGTAGAATCATTGACGTTAGGGTACCCTAAAATCAAGGATCAATCTCATTACCCGGCTGCTCTCGGGAGCATCTCGAAACTCCGTATCGGATCTGGACCGCACGTCGGAAGTCCGATTAACACGAAGTTAAGGACTTAGGACCGCCTCGCTGGGCTTGACAACCATCTTGGAAATCAAATCCAAATAGTGTCCCAGCGCTATTCACTTGAGCTCGGAGTGAAGAGTGTGAGAAATGTGAAATTAATTCAAAATAAAATATCTTGAATAGTAATCTGGCACGTGTTGCTTGCGGATCAGTTTTAAGCAACCAGACCGTCAGAATCAAACCAAATTACACCCTCGGATCAGGAGAAATTTCATACACATTTACATGTACTCAGAATCTTCGATCGAGATCCGCTGACCGTTGAACTGAAACTGGTCCGCCACGCGTGATCTGGAATCCCGACTGAAACGAAAACTTAACTTCCCCCTAGATCCGGTGTCGGTGAGCTTAAGTCCGACCTTTGGTTCAAGGAGGCCCGCCAGAAGACATCCGTTGAGCTGAAACCAGCTCACTTTGGTTATAACCTAAGTATACTTTGACCTGGAATCGATTTCGGTGAGTTTTTAGGATATATAAGGACCTTAAACCCTCTCTCATTGCAGCCATACGAATTTGAGAGAAACCCTAGATTTGAGAGAGAGAAAAGAGAGAGAAAGTGTGTGGAGTTGTGGGAGGATCTCCCTGTCATGCTTCCCTGCCGTTATGCAAGCACAACCACTCCGTTCTAATCTAATCGCTTTCCCGGCGATTCCAGCCCCATTTTTAGGTAAGAAACCCTAACCCTAATCTGATTTGGAGTGTTGATGGTTGTAGGTTATGAAATAGTTAACCTACTTCATTCTCTAGGTGGCCAAACTACCAAATACGGAAGCTTAGCAAACCTATCGGATCCGTTACGATTCTACGACAAAAGGTGCGGACTTTAGGTGTATTGGTTATGGTTTTCAACGCTTTCAATGTCAGATAATGATAGATTCATGATCTGCATGCAATTGCACATGTACAAAGTGCTGTCTGTTTTCCGTTTCGATTAAAGATGAAAAATATGGAATTCTACATACTCTAGGTATTTATAGAAAGTACCGTATACGTACAAATTTTGGAAATGTGTTTGACATGATTAATTGTTGTATGAATATATTATATGTGGATAAATTACTTGTTTGGCGAAAGGACTCGCCCTAATACATGTTTGCTTATATACACTATGTATGTTGAAATTGTGTATTCTAGAAAGTATCATATACGTATAAATTTTGGAGATGTATTTGCCATGATTATTGGCTGTATGAATATACTATACATGGATAAAATACTTACTTGGCGAAAGGATAGCCCTAATACATGTTTTGCTAACATACACCATGTATGTTGTAATAGTATATTCTAAGTGTTGGTGAAAATGACTGAATGAGTATAGAATTCTCATTCGTGCTCGCCATGACTAATTGTCATGGATATATGATTGTTGTATGGCGATACCCCTTTGACGAAAAGATTTGTCCTAATCACCCACGCGACCACTATATGCTATATATTGTGAAATGTGTAGCCCAAGTGTTTGTGAAAATGTTCAAATGAATATGGAACTTGGATTCCTACTTTCCATGACTATCCGTCGTGGGTGTATGCGTGTTATGATTGGGGCAACTCCCTAGTGAAAGGATTTGGCCTAATGCCTATGTGATCAACATATGTCATGTATGTTGATGTATGTAGTCTAAGTGTTTGTCGAAATATTTGAATGAGTAGTAATTAGTAAATTGTAATGTATAAGGGTGTTGAGATATGATTCTCAACTCCTCTAACTATGTGAATGATTTCCTTGGATAGCTGTGTGATTAGGAATTGAATATGTACAAACTCATGCTTGTGTTGTGCTTCATAACATGCTCAACTGCTTTTATGATTTTATCTATGTAATGCATATGTTTAAATTCATATTTACGTTGTATGATCTGTCATGGGTGATGGGGGAGTGGAACGAGTGCGTGGCAACAGCAGGCCATGGCAAGCCCTAAACGGATAATCAGACTTTGATTGTATGATTTGAAATCTTGATCCATTACTGCTTTATCTATCTGCAATTGATTGTGTTTGGGGCTATGATTATTGTCTAGTCAATCGGTACCAGAATTGAATGAATTCGTGGTTTGATTCATTTACCACGTGAGACGTGTTCGACGAACCGGAGTCGTATTCGGTTGGCGATAGTGGTTGGCCAGACGAAGTGCTTATGTGCTTTATATCGTTCGACATGTTGTGCGCTCGAGCTAGCTGAGCTCGTCAAGTAACCCGATCTGTCTAATGTATGTTCACCATGTTTAGACACTACTGCTTGAACCTAGGGTACCAAACTTACCAGTGAAATCCCTTTTAACCATGGTACCTCGATCCGCTAAGACTCATGAGCCGGGCATGGTGGTATGGGACACCGTGGTCGAGATGTCGGCCTGCGCTGGGGCCACGTGCCTCCCCGTAGTGACCAGTGAGCAAACAGACTCGTGAGCCGATTATGGTGGTATGGGACACTATATTCGAGCTGTCGACACATACGGCGAGAGCCGAATACGGTGAGACCTGTATTCGTGCTGACGGGCGACGAGTCCTCCGTAGTGTCTTCGAGTATACTCTAAGGTCTATGATTGGAGAAGAGCCCTTCACAGCAAATAGAGCATGAGTTGAGCCGAGTACGGTGAGATCTGTATTCGAGCTGACAGCTAGCGATTGAGCCGAGTACGGTGAGACCTGTATTCGAGCTGACGGCCAGCAATTGACCGCATACGGTGAGATCTGTATTCGTGCTAACGGGTGACGAGCCCTTTCTGATGCCTTCGCTATGCCTCTCAAACTATAATATCGTATGAGATTAACTAGGACTGATGACCCTAGAATGGATCATGTTTGGGAATGATATAAGGGAGGTACCTTAGTTTCCCAATACTGCTGTTTGAAATGGACTAATAATTACTCGGTAATCATGCTCATCATCGCACTGCATGTGCCTGGTAGATGTGGAGCACTGAGGGATGAACGCATTCGCGAACGTAAGATGTTGTCGCATGAGGGTGGTTTGGAAAGGGCATACATCATGACTGCATTCATACTTGCATTAATAAGAGTAGTTAGAATTGTTTGATTTTACTGCTTTATCATTACTGCTTGACTGAGTTGATAACATGTTAACCTATGCTTTATTGTTCCACTGAGTTGATCACTCACTTCCACGTTACGGGACGGTGTTGTACACACCAACCAGATTTGTTGAGTTTCAGGTGATGGCGATGCTTATAAAGCAGAGCCGGACTATTACTACGATGTTGAGGAGGAGTTCTCCTACATGTAATCTCTGACAGGTCTATGAAGACCTGGTATTGTATCGACGGGGCTATGGTACTTGGGATAGAAGACATTACACTTCCTCATAGTTGGTATATTTTAGAACTGCACTTGTAATTATTTAACCTGGTAACATTATCACACTCTGGAGACCCACCACTGTTTATATATATATATATCTATCACAGTCTTCCGCTTGCAATTTAACTGTCTCTAGAGTATGATATGCTGTTTTGGCTTAATCTCACTCATGTTTAGTGTACTAACACAAACAACATTTAATCATCATTATCTATGTTGCATAAGTGATGTTCTGGAACTCGAGAGTTGAGTTACTACTCGACCCCCGATTTTCAGGATGTTACAGAATCCTATCTCAACACCCTTATACATTATAATTTACTAACTACTACTCATTCAGACATTTCAACATACACTTTAACTACATACATCAACATACATGACGTATGTTGATCACATAGGTATAAGGCCAAATCCTTTCACTAGGGAGTTGCCCCAATTATTACACGCGTGCACCCACGATGGATAATCATGGCAAGCAGAAATCCAAGTTCCATGTTCATTCAGTCATTTCCACAAATACATGGGCTACACATTTTAGCGTATATAGTGTATATTGGTCATGGGGTGATTTAGGGCGAATTCTTTCATCAAAGGGGTATCGCCAATACAACAATCATATATCCATGACAATTAGTCATGGCGAGCACGAATGAGAATTCTATACTCATTCAGTCATTTTCACAAACACTTGCGCTACACATTTTTTCAACATAGATGGTGTGCATCAGCAAAACATGTATTAGGGCGAGTCCTTTCGCCAAACAAGTATTTTATCCATATATAATATATCAATACAACAAATAATCATGACAAACACATTTCCGAAATTTATACATATACAGTACTTTCTACAAATACCTAGAGTATGTAAAATTCCATATTCTTCATCTTTAATCGAAACGGAAAACAGACAGCACTTTGTACATGTGCAATTGCATGCAGATCATGAATCTATCATTATCTGATATTGAAAGCGTTGAAAACCATAACCTATACACCTAAAGTCCGCACCTTTTGTCGTAGAATCGTAACGAAGACGATAGGTTTGCTAGGCTTTCATATACGGCAGTTTGGTAACCTATAGAATGAAATAGGTTAACTATTTCGTCACTTACAACTATCAAAACCCCAAAACAGATTTGGGTTAGGGTTTCTTACCTAGAAACGAAGTCGGAATCGCCGGGAAATCGATTAAAACGGTGATGGTTAAGCTGTATAGCGGCAGGGTAGAATGGCAGGGAGATGCTCCCACCCTCCCACACTTTCTCTCTCTTTTCTAGGGTTTTATCTCAAATTCGTATGGCTGAATGAGAGAGGGTTTTTAAGGTCCTTATATAGCCTAAAAACTCACTGAAATAGACTCCATGTCAAAGTATACTTAGGTTATAACCAAAGCGGGTCAGTTTCAGCTCAACGGAGGACTTCTGGCTGTTCCCCTTGAGCCAATAGTTGGACTTAAGCTCACTGACATTAGATCTAGGTTTGACTAAGTTTTCATTTCAGTCGGATTCCCAGATCACGCGTGGCGGACCAGTTTCAGTTCAACGGTCAGTGGATCTCGATCGGAGATTTCGAGTACATGGATATGTTTGGAAAAATATCCCTGATCCAAGGGTGTAATTTGGTCTGATTCTGACGGTTTGGTTACTTAATACTGATCCGCAAGCAAGATGTGCCAGATTTATTTATTTTGAATTTAATTTAGAATTATTTTCACATTTCTCACACTGCTCACTCCGGGCTCAAGCGAATAGCCGTGGGACACTATTCGGATTTGATTTTCGAGATGGTTGTCAAGCCCAACAAGGTGGTCCTAACCATTTAACTTCGCGTTAATCGGACTTCCGACGTGCGGTCCAGATCTGATACGGAGTTTCAATGTGCTCCCGAGAGCAACTGGGTAATGAGATTGATCCTTGATTTTAGGGTAACCTAGCGTCAATGATTATACAAGTTTTGGGTCTTGCAGATCGTATTTAAAGTGGATCAAGCGGATTTCGTAACTAATCTACTTTATCACTTAGTTAATTTGTGAAGGATAAGGTAGTGAAAGTGAGATTTGTGAAGGAAATGGGTTAAGAAGCGATTTTAGACTGTGGGATTTAGTTCTGACAGGTTAATAAAGTGTTAGGAGCGACCCATTGCCTAAGGACGTCTAATTCCAGGTTGGCAAAAATCCGGGATGTTACACTTTTATACTCTGAAAATTTGTATAACACGTAGAACTGCTGATGATTAGAGTCAATACCTTAAATCTTAGCTAAGCAGTGATACTCATGCAATGTAAAGATGGCCACCAAAGCGTTAATCGCTGAACAACTGAAAGACTAACATTTCAACGGCAACAACTACGAAGACTGGTCCCGCACGATACGATACCTTCTAGACGAGGACGACATATCTCACACACTCAATGTAATTCAAAAGAAACCCATCTTGGCTGAAAATGAGAATTTACAAGAACATAGGGTTGCGATGGCTCGCTATGATAAGTGGCGAAAACAAAATCGCTCAGCTCGTAATGTCCTTCTTAGCACTATGCACAAAGAACTCATACCTACGTATGAAGTACATGAAACTGCTAAGGAAATCTGGGAAGCACTGATAGATGTCTATGCGTAGAAGTCAGATGCGAGAGAGATGCGGTAGTTAGGGCAATGGAATTAGAATTCCAAGAGTATAGGATACCTGTCAGCTGCCCCATCAAATATTATATTCGTAAGATTGAGCAAATGATAGGTGCCCTTAGGAATGTTGGGTGTAAATTGACTGAAAATCAGAAGATTATAGCCATGCACCGCTTCTTGCCTGAATCTTGGCTCAAATCAAAAGAATTCTGAACCATACTGATTCTATAACTACGTTCAGAGGACTTTTGTGGTCACTTGATACGTGGAGGTTGAATGAATGCAATTCAGGCAGGTTCGGCCAGGGCCTTGTAGCAGAGACCCATAAGCGAAATGTAACAATAAACGTCCAAAGCTCGCAAGAAGGCGAAGAAGAATAATCAAGAACAGAAGACCACAATGCCTCCTCCAAATCTCAAGACGGGGAATGGAAAGAAGAAGCAGACTGGACGTAGATATTGATAATGCACCTTTTGCTTTATCTGCTATGTCAAATGAAACTATAGTATCTGAATCTAAAAAATGGCACGTGAGGTTAGGTCATATCGGAAAGGATCGTATGACAAGACTAGTACGTTCTGGTTAGTTAGACTCCTTATCCAAAGTTGATTTGTCATTATGTGAATATTGTGTGTCCGGAAAGACATCGAAGAACCATTTCCCAAAGTGGCTAGGTCTAAGAGCACACTAGAGATAATCCATTCAGATATCTGTGGACCTTTTAATGTACATGCCATAAATGGATGTCAATACTTTGTCACTTTCATTGACGATTACTCGCGCTATGGATATGTGTATCTTATCTCACACAAATCTGAGGCTTTTGATTGTTTTCTTAAATATAAAACTGAAGTGGAAAATCAGCTTGAGAATAAGAATAAAATCCTTCGATCTGATAGAGGTGGCGAGTATACATCTGAAACGTTTAAATCATATTGTGAAAACGTTGGAATAGTTCGGCAGTACACAATGGCTTACACTCCACAATAAAATGGTGTTGCAGAGAGAAGGAATAGGACACTATTGAACATGGTTAGATCGATGATGACACAAGTCAATCTCTCTATCACATTCTGGGGAGACGCACTGTTAACAGCCGTCTACTTCCTTAATAGAGTCTCATCCAAATCTATTCCTAAGACTCCATATGAGATGTGGTCTAGGAGGATTCCTTCGCTAGCCAACCTACGCCCTTGGGAATCTTTGGGTTATGTTTTGCTACCTACTTCGCATAGAGGTAAACTTGATACTAAAACCATTGAATGCGTGTTCATTAGGTACCCTATGCATTCAAAGGGATACGTTCTAGTTTTTGAGGACCATGGACGATGGATTGAGATAAAATCCAGGGACGTGACCTTCGTTGAAGATAGATACCCAAGTCGAATAAAGCAAAAGGCTCCAATAGAACTTTTTGAAATACCCGATGTATCTCAAGAGAGTGGGAGTTCTGCTTTACAAGACGATGATACTCCTATAGTTCGTCAGGACAGTGGGAGGACATCTCAACAGGCTTTTGAGTTACGTCGTAGTGAAAGAGGATTGATTCCCCGAAGATACTTCGATATTGAAGGGCAAACATTCTCTTACGTTGCGGTTGATGATGATGAACCTGATTCGTATCAGGATGCATTATTATCTTCTAACTCAGCCGATTGGGTGAATGTTATGGACGAATAGATTGCTTCTATGGAAAAGAATAAAGTCTGGGAACTTGTTGATCTGTCTTCCAATCGCAAAGCAATAGGTAATAAATGGGTACTTAAGATCAAAAGAAAGGCAGATGGTACAGTGGACAAGTATAAAGCACGATTAATTGTAAAGGTTTTACACAACAAGAAGGTATTGATTACGAGGAGACCTTTTCACCTGTTGCAAAGTTCTCCTCAATCCGCATGATCTTGTCCATTGTTGCAAGTTTAAACTTAGAGTTAATCAGATGGATGTAAAAACCGCATTCTTAAATGGTGACTTGAATGAAGAGATATACATACAACAACCCATGGGTTATGTGGACAAAAATCATCCAAAAAAAAGTCTACAATTTGTTGAAATCTATCTATGGCTGAAACAATCTCAGACAGTGGTACATGAGGTTCCACTTGGCCATCACTACTTTTGGATTCACAATGAGTGAAGAAGATCATGTGTATATACGAAACGGTCTGGAGGATCTTTCTGATACTATCTCTATATGTAGACGATATCCTGTTAGCTGGTAATGACATGCAATTGTGACATTGACTAAATATGGCTATTCTCGAACTTTGAGATGAAAGACCTCGGTAAAGCCAACTTTATCCTTGGGGTAAAAATCATCAGGGATAGCCCTAAGAAAATTCCAGGCTTGTCTCAAGCAACCTATATACAAAGGATCTTAGAGTGGTTTAGGATGAAAAAATCAAAAGTTGTTGAAACCCCATGGATAAAGCTACCAAGCTAGATAGGAAATCATGTCCCCAGACTGAAGCTGAGAATTTGCTATGTCTCAGTGCCTTATGCAAGCGCAGTAGGGAACTTAATGTATGTATGCTTTGCACCAGACCGGATATTAGCTATGCAGTTGGCATAGTCAGCCGTGTATCAGAGTAACGGGACAGTCTCATGGTAAGTCGTCAAACGTATATTCCGCTATCTTAGAGGACAAAAGACCTAATGTTGTATTATGAAGAACAAGCCTCGAGATCAAAGGATATTCTAATGTTGCTTGGGGTAATGACGCGACGAGGGAAAGTCTACTTCAGGATATGTATTTTGCTACTCGGAGGAGGAGCTATCTCATGGTCGAGTAAGAAACAGACATCCACAACTCTTTCATCTATGGAGGCCGAGTACATTGCATGTTGTGCTGCAGTTCAGGAGTGTGTATGAGTTCACAGATTTCTATTGAGTCTGAGTGTTGTATCGAGTGTTCGTCAGCCTATATCGTTGAAGATTGACAATACTTCTGCCATTGACTTAGCAAAGGACCCTAAACACCACCAGAAATCTAAGCACATTGAGATCAAGTATCATTACGTCCGTGATCAAGTGAGAGATAAGAAGGTCGCCCTCAGCTACATTCCTACTAAGGAGATGATGGTTGATCCCATGACGAAACCTATAGTTAGAGATCTATTTCAGGTTCACGTCAGGCAGATGGGATTGAGGAAAGCTTGACAGATGTACTTGTTTTATAATAAATTCGATCTTTCATTAAAGAATAATATATTCCATTTATTCAGTATTAACCTCTAATATAAACTAGGTAAAAAGATCATCAGCATTTACCTTGAGATCATGTAGGATTTCTATTTTTGTCGGCAGGCCGGTCACCCACTTGAACGGGTTGACCAACCTTAAATGTATAAGAGAGGTACATTTGGGGCTATGTTTATACATTGAGGTGTGAACTTCCCTTTATTGTGAATAATAAAGGATGAGGATATGAGTGAGTCGTATCCGCCTACAATCTTATAAAGATCGTAGATGAGACTGATAAAGTCAAATAACATAATCGCACCATTCCGTTACATGCGATCAATGTTATGACCTCAATTTAAGCCAGGTTATGAGCTTATGAGATAAGTCGTACCTCATGTAGAATAACTTGCGTATTGTAGACCCGACATACACCTAGTATTGTCTACTTTACGACGTGGATTGTAGCCACGTGCTGGGACCTTTTACCTACAGATTGCTTTGATTCGATCTAATCACTGCAACGTGCAAGTAGCCAGTCCAGTAGGTGACTCTTTGTGTCCTTAGCTACCCTCCTCTTGTGTATATGAGGATGAGATTGAGTGTCACCACTTTAGTGTAGTATGACGAAAGTGTCTTTGATTGTCCAGACTCAGTTACGCTAGGAAAGCGGCTTGATTAATTCCAAATTACACTTCTGCGTGGAGAAGATCCCGTGACAGGTATACAAAGTTTCTAGAACTATAAATACGCACTTGAAGACTTATCCGCCGACAGTATCAAGTTGTTTTTATTAGACTTTTATAACCATATTTTTCTTTACCATATTTTTCTTTAAAAAAAAAAAGCATATATATAAGTATTGCTTTAATCGATTAATCGAAGTTTGTGAAAAATCAAGTTTTCAGAATAACTCGATAAGTTGGATAAGTGCGTATATTGGCTGAGTACTCCAGATCGGGAGTTAACTCCATCCGATGTGGTCATGCGGACTAAGACAGGCATTACAAAGCTTGGGTTATTGAGTACTAATTAGGTGGTCACTTATTACTTAAGCACCTGTGAGAAGATTATGGTGATCCAGCTGGTCCCACGCCTCTGATTCTTTTGATCGCGATGTTTGATATTTGATTGTTATAAGGCAAGTTAGTTGGACATATTTATGTGCCTATACCACAATGTGATTGAGTGGGAGATGTTGGACGTAGACCAGTGGGGCCCACTTGTAACAACCCTCAATTTTTATCATAAATTTCAATTTCAAAATAAGACCAACCACCCAACATACGACGCTATAAACAAACATATAACAGAATCTAGTTATAAGAAAGACCCCACCTTACTTTAAACATTTCGCCCTCATTCTAGCCTGAATCAGACCAATACGAGAAATCTCCACCCATCCGTTGAGCCTTCCAACTTTCCATTAATGCCTGGACAACCATTGAACTATGATAGAGGAAAATCAAGCCCTTCATTGCCAACCACTGACTATCAAATCCATTGTATATTAGGTCCGTTACTCCCTTCAAGGATCTGGTACCAAATCGTGTGAATCCGCCTATTAAAGGGCAATATTCATCGTTTAAAAGCACCTAGGATAATTTAGAACCATTTTAGACCATTGATGATTGTCAAGTGATTTAATCTGACAGTCGTGTAGTCGGTAAACATTTTTTTATAGTGCACAAAGAATGTTTTATAGTCACTCGAGCCTTGGATCTGCCTCGTCCTTTGGGATGGGTCCTAAATCCAGCTGACCTGATGAATGGATGGTGTGGATTGATTGAGAATCACACGTGTACATCTGTAAACATCCCGGATTTTTGCCAACCTGGGATTAGACATCCTTAGGCATTGGGTCAATTTAACACCTGATTAACTTTTCAAACGCTCAATTCAAAGCCTCAAATCCCGTCTTAAAACCATTTTCCTTCACAAATCTCACCTTTCACCACCTTGTTCCCTAAATTTCTAAGTACATTCACATTAGACACTATCTTAAAGTTTAGGTAATGAAGAACAATACTTAATCTAAACATTACTGCAAAGGACTAAGTACCACCTCGACCAGAAATTAATTAGGATTAAATCCTTTAGAAATTTAACCAAGTTAAACTAAGTGCAAAACTCGATTAGCCATGAAATTCGTTGGGATCGCTTTAAATACGATCTGCAAGACCCAAAACTTGCAAAACAAGTGACTCTAGGTTACCCTAAAGTTTAGAACCAAACTCATTTTCCGGCCTGCTCTCGGGAATGAAACGAAACTTCGTATTAGGTCTAGATCGCACATCGGAGGACAAGCACCGGGAGTCCGATACACGAAGCTAAGGAACTAGGACCGCCTCACTGGGCTTGACAATCATCTCGAAAATCAGATCCAACCGATGTCCCACGGCCATTCGTTCGATCCGGAGCGAGGGAGTGTGAAAAACACTATTCCCATTCCAAAATAAATATCAGGAATAGGATCTGGCACCATTCGCTTGCGCGTCAGTATTAAGCAACCTGACCGTCAGAATTAGACCAAATTACACCCTCGGATTAAGAAAAATTTCAGGAACATTTACATGTACTTGGAATTTCTGATCGTGGCCCACTGACCGTTGAACTGAAAGTGGTCCGCCACGTGCGATCTAGGAATCCGATCGCGTCGAAAACGTAATACCACCTAGATCCATGTGTGGTGAGCTTAAGTCTGACGTTTGGCTCAAGGAGGGACACCAGAACCTCTCTTTTGAGCTGGAAAAGTGACGAAATGCCTATATAAGTAGTCACCCTTGAACCTGAGTCTATTTTGGGAATATTTTTGGCTATAAAAGGGGCTTAGAACAGCCCCTCTGACAGCCATACGAATTTGGGAGAAAAACCCTAGAGAGAGAGAGAGAGAAAAGAGAGAGAAGAGCTTGGAGTTTGTAGGCGATCTTCCTCCTACTGTCTTTGGTTGTCGCACGGCCTACACCGCTCCTTCCAGGTGTTTCCCGGCGGTATTCCATCGTTTGAAGGTAAGAAACCCTAACCCTAGGTCTGATTTGATGTAGATTCGTTGTAGATTATGTAAGGCTAACCGATTCCGCTCTTTAGGCTAGAAAAACTCCCGTATACGGAAGCTCTACTACCCTTGCTGATTCGTTGGGATTTCAAGGGCAAAGGTGAGGAATTTAAGTGTATAAATTACGTTTTTCAACGCTTTCAATGTCAGATAATGATAGATTCATGATCTGCATGTAAATGCACATGTACAAAGTGTTTTCTGTTTCCTGTTTCGATTAACGTTGTAGAATATGGAATTTCACATACTCTAGGTATACGTAGAAATACCGTATACGTATTTTTTTCGGGAAAATGTTTGACATTTATTTAATATATGATTATATAATATATGGATAAAATACTAGTTTGGCGAAAGGAATCGCCGTAATACATGTTCGCTTAAAATGCTACGTATGTTGAAATGTGTATTCTAGAAATACCGCGTAGTGCAAATTTTGGACATATAATTGTCATGATTATTTGAGTATGATTATGCTATACATGGATAAAAATACACTTGGCAAAGGTTAGCCCAACACGTTATTTGCTAACATACGTCATGTATGTTGTAATAGTGTATTCTAAGTGTTTGTGAAAATGACTGAATGAGTATAGAATTTCATTCGTGCTTGCCATGACTAGTTGTCATGGATTCATGATTGATGTATTGGCGATACTCCTTTGACGAAAGGATTTGCCCTAAGTCACGCCACGGCCAATATACACTATATAGACTAAAATGTGGGCCCAAGTGTTTGTGTAAATAGCTGAATGAATATGGAACTTGGATTCCTGCTTGCCATGACTATCCGTCGTGGGTGTACGGTGTTATGATAGGGGCAACTCCCTAGTGAAAGATTTGGCCTAATGCCTATGTGATCGACATATGTCATGTATGTGATGTATGTTTGTTTAGTGTGTTTCTTGAAATGTCTGAATGAGTAGTAGTTAGCAAATCATAATGTATAAGGGTGTTGAGATATGATTCTCAACCTCTTTTAACTATGTGTATGATCTCCTTGATAGTTGTGTGATTAGGAATTGAACATGTACAAACTCATGCTTGTGTTGTGATTCATAACATGCTCAACTGCTTTATGATTTTAACTATGTAATGCATATGTTTAAATTTATATTACGTTGTATGATCCGTCATGGGTGATGGGGGAGCGGAGCAACGAGTGCGTGCAACAGCCCTGGCAGCCCTAAACGGATAATACCAAACTTTGATTGTATGATTTGAATCCTGATCCATTACTGTTTTATCTATCTGCAATTGATTGTGTTTGGGGCTATGATTATGGCCAGGCAATCGGTAACGGGATTGAATTCGTGGCTGAGATTCATTTCACGTGGGATGTGTTCGACGAACTTGTGTCGTGCGTTGCCTGTCGGCAGTGGCTAGGCCACACGAAGTTGTTTATGCACTTCATGTCGTGCAGCTCAACGGACGATCGCGCTAGTCGAGCTCGTCAAGTAACCCGATCTGCTTATGCATGTTCACCCTGTTTGGACGCTACTGCTTGAACCTAAGGTACCAAACTTACCATTGAAACCCCCTTTAACCGTGGTACTCGAACCGCTAAGACGCATGAGCGGGCATGGTGGTATGGGACACCGTGGTCGAGCTGGGTCGGCCTACGTTGGGCCATGTGCCTCCCCTTAGTGACCATTGCGCAACCAACTCGTGAGCCGAATATGGTGGTATGGGACACTGTATTCGAGCTGTCGATACTTACGGCGAGAGCCGAGTATGGTGAGACTGTACTCGTGCTGACGGCGACGAGTCCTCCGTAGTATCTTCGAGTATACTCCAAGTGTCTGTGATTGGCGACGAGTCTTTCACAGCAACTAGAGTATGAGTTGAGCCGAGTACGGTGAGACCTGTACTCGAGCTGACGGCTAGTGATTGAGCCGAGTACGGTGAGGACCTGTACTTGAGCTGACGGCCAGCAATTGAGCCGCATACGGTGAGATCTATATCCGCGCTGACGGGTGACGAGCCCTTTGCAATGCCTTCACTACGCTTCTCAAACAATAATATCGTATGAGATTAACTAGGATTGACGACCCTAGAATGGATGTTTGGGATGATACAAGGGAGGTACCTTAGTTTCCCAATACTGCTATTGAAATGGACTAATAATAACTTGGTAATCATGAGCATCATCGCACCGCATGTGCTTTGTAGATGTGGCACACTGAGGGAGTTAAGCATTCGCGAACGTAAGATGATGTCGCTTGAGGGTGGTTTGGCAAGGGCAAGCATCATCATGTCATTTCATTCTTGCATTTAATAAGAGTAGATAGAATTGTTTGATTTGTACTGCTTTATCATTACTGCTTGATTGAATTGATTAACATGTTAACCTATGCCTTATGTTCCACTGAGTTAGCTACTCACTCCCACGTTACAGGACGGTGTTGTACACACCAACCAGATTTGTTGAGTTTCAGGTGATGGCGATGCTTGTGAAGCAGAGCCGAACTACTTCTATGATGATAGGAGGAGTTCTCCTATGTATCTCTCTAGCAGGTCAATGAAGCCTGATATTGTATTGACGGGGCTATGGTACTGGGACAGGAGACATTACACTTCCTCACATTTGGTATATTTTAGAACTGTACTTGTAATTATTTAACCTGGTAATGTTATCACACTCTGGAGACTCATCAAGTTTATATATTTTATCCATCTATCACAGTCTTCCGCTTACAAATTTAAACTGTCTCTGGAGTATGATATGCTGTGTTTGGCTTAATCTCACTCATGTTCAATGCACGAATACAGTCAACATTCAATCATCATTCATTTTGTTGCATAAGTGATGTTCTGGAACTCGGGAGTTGAGTTTATGCTCGACCCCCGATTTTCAGGGCGTTACAAGATGGTATCAGAGCATGATTTGGATCAAACCGGACCTGGGTTATGGTCACACGACGCACACTGACGTACTCTAACTTAGGAGGGAGCGAGGAACATAGAAACAGTCATAGGTATCCCGATTTCCCCAATTGGCGAAGTTCATTGAAAACGAACGCCGAAATCGAGTATGTATTCAACCAGGTCGCACGCCTCCCAGAGGACTTCTCGAATCTACAAGAGGAGAAAGCAGCAGAAAATAGAAATAAATTCTAATAAATTCAAACTGATTAATGAATGACTAAAAAACGAGTTCACCACCCTTTAAATAAGGATACCAGGTAATGGGAAAGAATCAGGAACAAACTACTAAACTAAAACTTCTAGATTCGCGACTTACTATGGGTCGTGATGTCTACTAGTGGGGTAAAGTTTTCGGTCAAAAAATAGTAAGTGTCCTAAACGTCTTCACCAAACCGTTCTCCTAATTATTCTAAACTCTTTTCTCATTGGGCACAACTCCTAAAGCCCAACGGATGAAGAGAAATCAAACTAAAAACTACTATTTTTAGCAAAACGAAATTGAAGCGGGGAAATAACCGTCAATCGGAGGGTTTTCTCGCAATTCCGGGCTGCCCAACCCTGCATAGCTGGGTTGGTTGGCTTCATTAGCTCGTTCTACCCCAAATTCATATATTTTATGTCAGATAACTCATTCCGGATTGCAGGTTACGTCCGATTATCCCGAAACTACCCGAAATGGAGTGAATCGGAGTCGGGGGCCTCCCCACTTAAATCCGATGGGACCCAGGGTCGAACCAGGGTGCGTTTGGCACCTTGGGACCATGGAGAGCACACCCCACCCGCGGCGGCAGCCCACCGGCCACCTTGGACCGCGGTGGAACCGCGGTTCCGGCGGTGGACCGCGGTCAGGTGGGCCCTCTGGTGTGGGGCCGGGCCTGAGATGGGTCGGCCCGACCTCCCCTACCCCTTAGCACGTGCGGTTTTGGCTGGGGGTTGGGATTTTTAGGTTTGGAGCCCCCCTCTCTCTCAAACGCCCCTCCAATCTCTCTTTTCCTCCTATTCTTGTTATTTTCTCTTCAAATCGCCACTCCAATCGTCTCATTTCCCATTTTCAGTCATCACCCACTCCCTTCCATCGTTTACAGCCACACCTACCTTCTACCCTCTTCGTTTCTCTCATTTGGACGCCTACACGCCCCCTTGAAGCTCTAAAATCGTGCAAGCTCCCTAAGCCATCCTACTTTTCCTTTTCCTTCTCCATTCGCTGTCTTTGGGGCCTTTACAACATGTTGAGGCTCACACTGTGGGAGAACCAAACCTCCAGCCCTTTTCTCTCTCTCCATCACTTTTCATTCACTTTTCCATGGCTCTATCCGAGCTTAGTTTGGCCACCTTCACGGATGACTAACTATCCACACTATTGTTTGAAGTTTGCATGGGTTACCGTCTTTGGATGTTTATACTTTCATGATTGAGGGTGTAGTAGTTGGTACGATGTTCTAGATGTGTGAGGACGTTTAGGGCCCGTTCGGCCAAACTGCATTAGGTGAGTCAGGTGGATAGAATGGTATAAGTAATAATAAATGTATGTGTAGGTATGGTCCCTAGTGGGTGTATCCCATGTTTCCGATACCATGTTTAGAATGTATGCAAAAAAAAAAGGGTATGTCCCGGGTTTTCCTCTTACACTTAGAAATCCTCATCGTGGGATATGGAAATCCCACCTCAACTTTCCAACACATGGCTCATTTTCCAAAGCCTATACCATTAATTTTAATCCCCTCCCCCCCTCCTACCAAACATGCCATTTCCAATCCCAAAGTAGAATTAGTAATGCAGTCCCATTTAATACAACTTAATACCACTGGCCAAATAGTGTTGAAGTGATAACGTCCCTTGATATACATTATACCTACCGCCGCACTCTGATAGCTTAGCTTTTTGAGTAAATGGTTGTTTGACAAATAGACCCTCGGAGTTTTGGACCTAGAGCAGTGCTTCAACAGACTGACAGTATAGGAAATCCAACCAATTAAGAACGTGAACTCTATAACCCCCTTGTGGTTGGTTTGAACATGTGTAAAATGCTCGGGCGTAGTTAAATTCAACTATAGGCAACTCAGTTCCAATTAGACAACTTTGACCCTAAGTGACAAAAACCTTCCTGTATTAGAAATGAAGTGAAATCATCTAGCGTAGAGGCATAGACTTTGAATCACAACTAGTGGATTACCGCTACGCATACGTTGAGCCTAGGCTGCTGATTAGACTAAGAAATATAACGACTAACAATACTAAGATAATTGAGTGATGGACGTAGTTAGTTGGCTTGAATAGGTTGGAACGAGACCCCGTTCCTTTGTTGAATCCTCTCGATACCCATAAGTATTAATGTCATAGTACACATCGTCGATGAAAGGCAGACCAATGTATTTCCCATTTCATGTCAAGGATAGGTTATAATTACACCTTGATCGACTTACGGATCAGGAAATAGCTCTGAGCCTTGAGGGTGAAAATAAAATTTTAAGGGGGGGTAGAACATTATGAGCCCAAGCTCATGGTCAGCTAAATACACCTCTTTGATCTGGGTGGCGCAGCGGGCAAAACGTGGTGGATCCTACCCCACTGGCCCAGGATCGATCGGTGCTCAATGAATACGAACATTATAGAAGCCCTAACAAGTTCTACTATGAGAACTCGTTTTAGGATGATCTAGTAAGATTTGATTCACCATTTCCTTGGACATAGATAATAATGAGGACTCTCTTAGACTAAGACCTAAAGGGCACCCTTAGAATAAACAATTTGAGTCTTTCAATGATGGACATTCCCTACTCTTAGAGAGTGATCGGACTACGGAGTTACTGAAATATACAACTGCGAAGTTTTCGCGGCTTGACCCAATTCCCAATCCTGGGTGACTACCGATGGACTCTCTGCTGACGAGCGGACGACCAAGATCCACTAGGATTCGGAAGGGATACGATGAGCTTCCTACCCTGGCCCGGTAGATGATCGATGTATCGGGATCGAGCCCACTATTACGTCTCTCCGTGTTTGTCAAACAATGAAAATAGCTATCCTACTCTAAATGTTGGAATTGTCGTTGAGACTCCGAATAGGTAAAGAAATAAATGGTAGCAAACCATCAGGATATGAGAAATGGATAAAGAATTAAGTTTTAAGGGGGGTAGACTAAAATGAACCAGCTGGTATATACCCTACCACGCGTGGAAACTTGGAATCAATAAGTCTTAGGCGAATGAAATAATAGAAATCTCCCTATTACCCTTAGCCAATTTCGGGGACGAAAATTTTTGTTTTAAGGGGGGTAGATTGTAACATCCCGGATTTTTACCAACCTGGGATTAGACATCCTTAGGCATTGGGTCAATCTTAACACCTGATTAACTTTGTCAAGCTCAATTCAAAGCCTCAAATCCCGTCTCTCTTAAACCATTTTCCTTCACAAATCTCACCTTTCACCACCTTGTTCCCTAATTTTTAAGTACATTCACATTAGACACTATCTTAAAGTTTAGGTAATGAAGAACAATACTTAATCTAAACATTACTTGCAAAGGACTAAGTACCACCTCGACCAGAAATTAATTAGGATAAATCCTTTAGAAATTTAACAAAGTTAACTAAGTGCAAAACTCGATTAGCCATGAAATTCGTGGGATCGCTTTAAATACGATCTGCAAGACCCAAAACTTGCAAAACAAGTGACTCTAGGTTACCCTAAAGTTTAGAACCAAAACTCATTTCCCGGGCTCTCGGGAATGAAACGAAACTTCGTATTAGGTCTAGATCGCACATCGGGAGTCCGATTAACACGAAGCTAAGGAACTAGGACCGCCTCACTGGGCTTGACAATCATCTCGAAAATCAGATCCAACCGATGTCCCACGGCCATTCGTTTCGATCCGGAGCGAGGGAGTGTGAAAAAAACACTATTCCCATTCCAAAATAAATATCAGGAATAGTGATCTGGCACCATTCGCTTGCGCGTCAGTATATTAAGCAACCTGACCGTCAGAATTAGACCAAATTACACCCGGATTAAGAAAAATTCAGGAAATCAGGAACATTTACATGTACTTGGAATTCTGATCGTGGCCCACTGACCGTTGAACTGAAAGTGGTCCGCCACGTGCGATCTAGGAATCCGATCGCGTCGAAAACAGTAATACCACCTAGATCCATGTGTGGTGTGAGCTTAAGTCTGACGTTTGGCTCAAGGAGGGCCACCAGAACCTCTCTTTTGAGCTGGGGAAAAGTGACGAAATGCCTATATAAGTAGTCACCTTGAACCTGAGTCTATTTTGGGAATATTTTTGGCTATAAAAGGGGCTTAGAACAGCCCCTCGGACAGCCATACGAATTTGGAGAAAAACCCTAGATAGAGAGAGAGAGAGAGAAAAGAGAGAGAAGAGCTTGGAGTTTGTAGGCGATCTCCTCCTACTGTCTTTGGTTGTCGCCACGGCCTACACCGCTCCTTTCCAGGTGTTTTCCCGGCGGTATCCATTCCGTTTGAAGGTAAGAAACCCTAACTATAGGTCTGATTTGATGTAGAGATCGTTGTAGGTTATGTAAAGGCTAACGATTCCGCTCTTTAGGCTAAAAAACTCTCGTATACGGAAGCTCTACTACCCTGCTGATTCGTTGGGATTCCAAGGGCAAAGGTGAGGACTTTAAGTGTATAAGTTACTTTCAACGCTTTCAATGTCAGATAATGATAGATTCATGATCTGCATGTAAATGTACATGTACAAAGTGCTTTCCGTTTCCTGTTTCGATTAACGTTGTAGAATATGGAATTTCACATACTCTAGGTATACGTAGAATACCGTATACGTATTTTTTCGGAAAAATGTTTGACATGTTTATTTAATATATGATATAATATATGGATAAAAATACTAGTTTGGCGAAAGAATCGCCGTTAATTACATGTTCGCTATAAATGCTACGTATGTTGAAAGTGTATTCTAGAAATACCGCGTATGTGCAAATTTTTGGACATATAATTGTCATGATTATTTGATGTATGATTATGCTATACATGGATAAATACTCACTTGGCAAAAGGTTAGCCCTACACGTATTTTGCTAACATACGTCATGTATGTTGTAATAGTGTATTCTAAGTGTTTGTGAAAATGACTGAATGAGTATAGAATTCTCATTCGTGCTTGCCATGACTAGTTGTCATGGATCATGATTGATGTATTGGCGATACTCCTTTGACGAAAGGATTTGCCCTAAGTCACGCCACGGCCAATATACACTATATAGACTAAAAGTGTGGCCAAGTGTTTGTGTAAATAGCTGAATGAATATGGGAACTTGGATTCCTGCTTGCCATGACTATCCGTCGTGGGTGTGTACGCGTGTTATGATAGGGGCAACTCCCTAGTGAAAGGATTTGGCCTAATGCCTATGTGATCGACATATGTTCAGTATGTTGATGTATGTTTGTTTAAGTGTTTCTTGAAATGTCTGAATGAGTAGTAGTTAGCAAATCATAATGTATAAGGGTGTTGAGATATGATTCTCAACCTCTTTTAACTAGTGTATGATCTCCTTGGATAGTTGTGTGATTAGGAATTGAACATGTTCAAACTCATGCTTGTGTTGTGATTCATAACATGCTCAATGCTTTATGATTTTAACTATGTAATGCATATGTTTAAATTTATATTTACGTTGTATGATCCGTCATGGGTGATGTGGGGGAGCGGAGCAACGAGTGCGGGCAACAGCCCTGGCAGCCCTAAACGGATAATACCAAACTTTGATTGTATGATTTGAATCCTGATCCATTACTGTTTTATCTATCTGCAATTGATTGTGTTTGGGGCTATGATTATGGCCAGGCAATCGGTAACGGGATTGAATTCGTGGCTGAGATTCATTTGTCACGTGGGAGTGTTCGACGAACTTGGTCGTGGTTGCCTGTCGGCAGTGGCTAGGCCACACGAAGTGTTATGCACTTCATGTCGTGCAGCTCAACGGACGATCGCGCTAGTCGAGCTCGTCAAGTAACCCGATCTGCCTATGCATGTTCACCCTGTTTGGACGCTACTGCTTGAACCTAAGGTACCAAACTTACCATTGAAACCCCCTTTTAACCGTGGTACCTCGAACCGCTAAGACGCATGAGCCGGGCATGGTGGTATGGGACACCGTGGTCGAGCTGTCGGCCTACGCTTGGGCCATGTGCCTCCCCTTAGTGACCATTGCGCAACCAACTCGTGAGCCGAATATGGTGGTATGGGACACTGTATTCGAGCTGTCGCTTACGGCGAGAGCCGAGTATGGTGAGACCTGTAATCGTGCTGACGGCGACGAGTCCTCCTGTAGTATCTTCGAGTTATACTCCAAGTGTCTGTGATTGGCGACGAGTCTTTCACAGCAACTAGAGTATGAGTTGAGCGAGTACGGTGAGACCTGTACGTGAGCTGACGGCTAGTGATGAGCCGAGTACGGTGAGACCTGTACTTGAGCTGACGGCCAGCAATTGAGCCGCATACGGTGAGATCGTATCCGCGCTGACGGGTGACGAGCCTTTTGCGATGCCTTCACTACGCTTCTCAAACCATAATATCGTATGAGGATTAACTAGGATTGACGACCCTAGAATGGATCATGTTTGGGAATGATACAAGGAGGTACCTTAGTTTCCCAATACTGCTGTTTGAAATGGACTAATAATAACTTGGTAATCATGAGCATCATCGCACCGCATGTGCTTTGTAGATGTGGCGCACTAAGGGAGTTAAGCATTCGCGAACGTAAGATGATGTCGCTTGAGGGTGCTTTGGAAAGGGCATACATCATCATGTCATTTCATTCTTGCATTTAATAAGAGTAGATAGAATTGTTTGATTTGTACCGCTTTATCATTACTGCTTGATTGAATTGATAACATGTTAACCTATGCCTTATTGTCCACGAGTTAGCTACTCACTCCCACGTTACAGGACGGTGTTGTACACACCAACCAGATTTGTTGAGTTTCAGGTGATGGCGATGCTTGTGAAGCAGAGCCGAACTACTTCTATGATGATAGGAGGAGTTCTCCTATCTGTATCTCTCTAGCAGGTCAAATGAAGACCTGATATTGTATTGACGGGGCTATGGTACTTGGGACAGGAGACATTACACTTCCTCACATTTGGTATATTTTAGAACTGTACTTGTAATTATTTAACCTGTAATGTTATCACACTCTGGAGACTCATCCTAGTTTATATATTTTATCCATCTATCACAGTGTTCCGCTTGTAAATTTAACTGTCCTGGAGTATGATATGCTGTTTGGCTTAATCAATCATGTTCAATGCACGAATACAGTCAACATTCAATCATCATTCATTTTGTTGCATAAGTGATGTTCTGGAACACGGGAGTTGAGTTATTGCTCGACCCCCGATTTTCAGGGCTTACAACATCACATCGGATCTGTACATGTGCCACAATACCGTGCACATGCCGTGCACCAAACTTAAGTATCGGGTCAAACACACGTTGACCCGATAGGAATTGAAATTTCTGTATTTCAAACAGAAACTCCCGCCCGGCGTTTATTTAAAAACTGGCCGTCCGATTGTCGATGTAAACGGCCATAAATCCGAATACAAATGTGTGATCCAGACCGTCCATCTGATTTCTTGGGTCCCACCGACCCTATGTTGCTGAAACCCGTGATTGAAAGTTGCCTGCACCAGCTCGATTAACGACCGATTAAGCTTTGCTTGAGGTGGGCATTGACAGGGAGAGTAGAGCCACATGTGTTGCTTCTCTGAAGATCTGACTGTTGGAAGTCGTCGGATGGAGACCACGCACGCAGAGAAAAGCTGCGTCAGCCCTACCGTTTCCTAAAATACCCACTACAGGTCGAAAAGCGGAAAGAACCTTTCCACATATAGTAACAGCGCATCTCATTCGTTCGTTGGTGCCTAAAAGCTTCTTTCAGGCAATCCTAGACGTCCGAAATAGGTTTAGCAGATATATTTTCTTATCCCCGAGAAAATGGCGAGAAATTGTAACGGCACCACAGTTTTCGGCTACAACGGGTTGTCTTAATCAACGACGCTTCTTGCACCGTTAAGTGGACCCCACATAGGTTCTAGATGATATCAGGACCGTCCAAACGGCCCTGATCTATGGATAACCACCCGATTAAAAATTGCCATTAACATCTTCCATCTTCCTTAAACCGACTGAGAAACCCACCTTCCGCTGATGTGGCCCATTCGCTCATCCAAGTCGTTCATCATGCAGCCCACCCCAGTTAAAATCCATCTGGGCAGTCGTTTTAACACCCTGCACCAGACACAATACATTGGAAAACCCTGATGGCCGTCCGTCCTCATCTAATGCATATTACCTCTACACTAATCGTTGTGATTAGCTGTGGATCTTTCCAGAAACGGAAATGGCTATAAAAAGCCATGTGTTAGGGCGGATTCCAAGGGAGAAAAAGAAAGGAAATAGAAAGAGAGAGATGATTGGGGCGCCGCACTAGCCGCTGCACCTAATTGAGTTGACTCGGTCCGAGTCTGGGCCGAGATCTGACCTTCTGGTTGAAAGAGAAGAAGGAGAAGAAGAGAGGGAGAGAGAAACTAAGGAGCAGGAGAGTAAGAAGAAGAAAGAGAGAAGGAAGAAGAAGATCAACAATAGAGAGAAACAAGGAGCCTGCCATTTCTGCCGCACCAACTCGGTGCTGACTCGATCGACCAAATCCGCTCCATCAGTCTACTCCAGCAACTTACATCTGAAGAGGATGATGCAGGAGCCAACCTATCAGAAGACATCCTCGATCAACATTGTTTGGCTGGTAACTGATTGCTGCCCAACCCGAGTTTTGACACTGAACTATTAGTGAGTCATTTGCTCTCCAACTCAGCCAGTCTCGAAATTTCAGGATGAAATTTTGAGTTAATGATGTTTTATTTAAACCAATATTATTTAAATGATTTCTAAACTCGCAAGTATACGAATCAGATGTAGATACAGTATGTATTACGAGATCGTTCCCACGAGGACTGGTCGTCACATTCAAATATATGATTTTTCTTAACTAATCCAACAAATAATGGAGCGAGTTACTAAGCACAATTCTATGAAAAACAATTGAGAACAGGGAAGAAAATTCAATTAGAGAGAGCACTAGGACTTTCGAATCCACCCCTAATTATCCTATCCCTTGTTTTGTCTGTTGATTCACCCTAATCTAGATTGATACAACTTATATAAAGAAAGCACAATCTGTGTCCTTAGTCAGGCATACAGAATGTCTAATCTCCTAAAGCAATGCAATGAATAACACATCCCATGTCCTTGGTCGAGCATATAGGGTATATAATTCATTAAAGCACCCTGTTTCTCTCTCTATAGGAAACCTGTTCATGTTCAGACACAAGCACTTAGAATAAGCATCCAGACAACATCTATATATAGACTCTGGTCAAGTTCATAGATGGAGAAGTACATAATTTAAACCAATCAAGCACACTAGAGAAGGAAACAAACCAATCGAATCAAGGTAAAATCAACATATAACCAGAGTTATTCAAATTAGGGGCTTCATCTTAGCCCTAGCTAATGAATTTAGCCTAGCATAAACATGATTAAGCTAGGAAAAACATAAAAATAAAGGAAATAAAAATAAACTCTCTCTCCTCAGGCTCTGGATCTCCTCCCTGGCTCTCCCCAAGCTCTGCCTCCCCTCCCTGGCTCTCCCCAAGCTCTGGCTCCCCTCATCCACGTTTTGCAACTCTTTTTTATAGCTGATGGAGTGGCTGGACTGGTGGATATCGGATTTGGAAAGTTGTCGCACGCGCAGCGAAAGCCTTTTCGCAGCCAAGTTCGGGGCCTCGAAACATGACACTTTCCTCTCTTAAATTCCAAAAAAACACCGTCCCTTAGGACTTTCTTGGGTCCTCTACATGATGGACGGTTTAGATCTACTATATGATCAAATATGGTGGCCCACAACTGCCTGAAAAATCGGATTACCTAATATGTGCGAAACCTTTCGTACCCTTTCGCTGTCATGATCGGTGGGCCCCACAGAAGTGTTTTCTAGGAAATCCACCCCGTCCATTGGATTCAGGATGAAATTTCAGTCAAAAATAGGTGGTTTTGAATGTCCATTGACGCGGCCCAGAGAAGAAATCACAAAAAGATCAGTTTTGAACATTGCAGGGCAGTCCGTTTGTGGTCTCTGTATCGCACACGTGTGTGTGTATGTTTGCAAAGTGACAATATGGTTTTGTAGCTCTCGAAGCCCTCTACACGGTGGTCGGTTTAGATTGGTCGTCCGGGCCATGGGTGGGGCCCACAACTGTTCGTAAAACGGACATCGTTCGTCCGTTCGTTGCAGCCGAAAACGGCAACTGCCGTTTTGAGTTGTAGTTGGTCAAAACCGACTTTGATGGTGCGACTCCATCCAGTGCACGCTGAATGCACATATACTTTTATACATGCGATGTTCATGGGCCACCATCGTGATGGTCGTGAAAAATCTGTTCCGTCCATATCTTTTCTCATATTAATTTAGCAGTTAGGACTAAAACTGAGGCATATCCAGATTGCAGGTGGGCCTCAAATCGATAATTATTGGGCTGATCTGACCGTTGGACCACTTCCACATGGATCCAATGGCTGATTTTCGACGTGAATGGTTAATTTATGGTCCTCATCACATGTATGAAGTTTCGAACTGATCGGATGGCGAGAACCATGTGATCTTACATTTTGGACCAATTTCGGGCCTCTTTTAACATGAACGGCTTGATTTTCTCGGATCCCTGGCATGTAAATTCTTCAATATTGGTCCTCTGGAGTTCGTTCCTTGCTCTGGTGACTTCAGAATGTCAAATCCATACTTGTAGTACTCTTTTTCGGTTAACGCTCCTAATTACATTATGCAACAAAAACATAATTAAAATATCCCGTTAAGCATTATCATGTAGGTAAAATTAGGTAATAATCGGGGTCTGATATGCAATATTCGACACTCATCAGTTAACAGGACCAATCCGTATCTTCTCTACTCTACTGGTTGTAGTAGACGATACTCAGGTATGAGACTTCCCTAGACTGTATACATTAGAAACCATCTCAAGTCAGAGGCGAGTTGACTCACCTAGTTCCCTAATCAGGTTGAGATCTAACCCGACCTTAGCTGAGTTCTCTTTCGGGTGAACTGATGTGCTGCTGCAGACCCAAGGATCCATGACAAGCTACTTCAACGAGTAGCTTCTCCCAGGACTTGTAACTCAACTAGTTGGTTGAGTAGGAATCCCAACCGAGTCGTGTCCTCGAGACCAACCGCCCGACTCGCTGCAAGCCGTGCCTCTATCTCCTCCTCACCATCAATTGGAACCGGTCTCAGTCAGGTATTATCACTAAACCCCTTCATTTCAGCTAGTCTTTCACTCAACTCGTTGGTGAGTTGACTCAGTAGACACCCAACTGAGTTAGATTTGTTTCACCTCCAAGGTCCAATGTCTGGAACCATCTGAAAGGAGTTTCAAGAACACTGCCAAATTCATAGACTGGAAGAACCTAAGGGAGACCCCAAGTATTTCTCTCTCATCCACCTAGTCTTTTAACTAGACACCCAACTGAGTCGACTCAGTTGTAACTCGCTGAAATAGGCAAACAGGAAATATCCATTGTTACCTACCTTGAAGAACTCTCCTACCCCCACTCAAGCTAGATCAGAATTCATAAACCTTCAAGCATATACTCACATAAGGAGAGACGTTCATCTAAGGTGAGGGATATCCCACTTGGCTTCCTCATTCATGGAATTATAAGATAGTTTGAATTTAAATTTATAATAATAATATTGTGATTGTGTGGATTGTAATTATGTATCTTCTGAATTTCAATTGATGATCATGCCCCTAATTCATCTTATAAGAATAGTGTTACACACATTATGCCACACTTAGAAATGCTCAGATCCATGTACACCCCACTAGTTACTTCATGAAGTAAGAGGTCTTGTTCTCATTTGAAGAATGAAAGAAAGATTGTGGACTTGTTATTAATTTAGAATGCTTGAGATGTCTCATGTTTAAATGCTAGATATCCTATTTTAAGACCACAAATCTTGATCATGCTTATGAGACTAATCTTGTTAATCCTATGGAATGTGCATGAGTATCATTGTGCATAACATTCACGCATGACATATGAGCTTTTTCGAGTGCTCAATGTAAGTCACACTCTGTTCGATTTACTGGAGGTTCTAGCACTTCAGTTAAATTCGCTGAGCATGTGCATTTGCGCCACTTTAGGCGCTCTTTCTTTGCATGAGGCTTTTCCGGGATTAGACACTCCTCGGGCGTACCCCGTATATTTTTCTATGAGATATCCTTGGGCGCACTCACTTACATGGTTTTTTCCAGGTAGATAATTTACCGCGGATGGTCTGCATGGTCTTTTCCTAGTGACTAGTTCTCCTTGGGTGTACCTATGAGTATTTTTCCGGGTGACTAGTTCGCCTTGGGTGACCCTTTATTTTGACAGCTGGATGTGCATCCCCAGATCTGTGACTTGTACATACATTCGTACACCCATACATTCATTTATAATTTCATGATTAGTCTCCTTGTAATTTGAATGTGTTGATTTAAACTGTCTTGGAATGATACGATATGCATGAATCCTTGAGGGAGGTTCTCACTGAGTTTTCACTCACCTAATCGTGCGGTTGCACCAAATAGACATAGGTATGATGAACAGGTGGAGACCCCTATGACGGGATTCCAGGGACAGCTGAGGTGGAGATTGGCAATGAGGGCCTTTACGCCGATGTAGTTGAGTCGTTGGAGCTCAATTGATATTTAGGATTTACATATTTTGCATTTTAGACTTTACATTTTACTTGAGTTGTAATAAAATTTCACCTATTGTGGGATTCCATTTCGCTTCCATTTACTTGTATTAAACTTTATTGTAATTACTCTTGATATCCTTAGTTTATGCAACATTGTATTACTTCATGCTCTGAAACTTACTATTAATTGGATGTATGATGGTCCACCTCATAACGTAATACTCGGGTTCTCAATGAGGAGTGACTATCCTTGGGTTTTGAGAATCAGAGTGTTACACCACTTGTGAGCAATCACTAGTGGGTACGTCCCATGTATTCTCCGGTCTCTTCCTTTCAATTAAATTTAAAATTCAAATATGAATTTGATTTTTAATTGAAGATAGGGATTTGATCGGATTATGAGGCCTTATCCCAATCTCACCCAAACTTTCATTCCTCTGTTATAAAAAGGAATGCGCTTCTCTCATGTAACGCATAAAATCATACGAAACACCGAGAGTATACAGAGAGAAATAGAGTGCATTATAGTCTGTTTATTTTGGCTTGTCTTTGGGATGATTTGATCCATAGATCGCAATCCGGGGTCACTATATACCGTAGGATCAGAGGTGTAAATAGTTCCATCTACTCCAGTAATAGATAGGTGGGCCGTTGGAGCACCGTTCTTCTGCTTTGTGAGGGTTCCAAACTTTGTGTAGACCGTCAGATCTTAAGGGCTCACGTTCCGCGCCAACCAACAGCAGCGATGCGGATTACGTCCGGCCCCAGCCTGGATGGACTCAGTTTACGCAAGGGGTCCACTGCGATGTATGTGTTTCATGTACGCCGTTCATCCACTTTTAAAGATCATTTCAGGGCATGAGCCTAAAAAGGAGGTAGATCGACGGCTCAAGTGAACCTAACACAAGAAGTGATGGTGATAATAATGCCACCGGTGATCTTTATTTGCAATTAAGTGGACCTTTTTTTTTTTTTTTTCTTTTACACACACGTACACACACCCCCACACACTCACACTAGTGGAATTTCATCACCTATGATACTCGAACTCTTGACCGAGTGTTGAAACTCCCAAGAGTCTACCACCCGACCAAGAGTAAGGATCCACCTCCCATGAACCTGTTTGAAGGGAAAACACAATTATCAGATTGATCAAAACTTCTGCGTCTCCTAGAATGTTTTTAATGGTGGGCGTTCAATCCCCACCGTGTGGTCCACTTGAGCCTCAGATCTATCTTATTTTTTGGTCTTATAATTTAAAATGATCTGAAAAATGGATGAGTGGCGTGGACAGAACACATCCTTCACAGTGGCCACACAGAGCCCTGCTTCGACGATGGCCGTCCTGCTGGAAGCGGATTCGGCTGCCAGTATACGTAAACGTACTTTATGGGGCCTATAGTGATGCTTGTATCTTATCCACTCCGTCCATCCTTTTAAACCGATCATTTTAAAGTATGAGACAAAAATTGAAGTATATGATACATCAAGTGGACCACATCACAGGAAACCATGTGAATTGAATGCATACGGTTGAAAACTTCTTGGGGCTACAGAAGTTCTGGATCAAGCTGAGATGTTTTCTTTTTCCCTTCAACAGGTAAGATGACAAATAAACATCACTGTGCCCGTGGGAAGGTTTCAACGGTGGACGTTATTATTCCCACTGCTTCCTATAATGTGGTCCACTTAAGCTCTGTATATACTTAAATTTTGGACTCATTAAATAAAATGAGCTTGAAAGATGGATGGACAGCATCGATAAGACACATACATCCACGGTGGCGCCCATAGAGTTTAGTCAGTACGTCTTGGCATGGGACGCGGTTTGGCTAGGGACGGGGCCACCAGCCAGGGGTAAGTGGTAGGGGCAATGTGGACCCCACTATAATGTATGCATTTTATCCACGCCGTCCACCCTTTTTAAAGTTAATTTCATGACTTTATTCCCAAAATGAAGTAGATCTAAATCTCAGGTGGGCCACACCATAGGAAAACAATAATGATTGAATGTCCACCATTAAAATCCTCCTAGGGCCCACTGTAATGTTTATTTTACATCTAACCTGTTGATTAGGTTATAAAGACTTGGATGAAGGGAAAAATATATATCAGATTGATCGAAAACTTTTGTAGCTCCCAAGAAGTTTTTAATGGTGAGTGTTCAATCAACACTGTGCGGTCCATTTGAGATTTGGATCAACCTCACTTTTGGGCTCATACTATAAAATGATGTGGAAGAATGGGTGGAAACACATACCTCATGGTGGGGCCCACAGAGCACCGACCACTAGCCATTGGCTAGTGGCACGGGGAGTAGCCAATCCCTTTCCACTGACTAGCAATTCGCTTCCCGTCCTGCCAGGGCAGAGTGGGACGGTTCACGGCAGGCAGTTAAAATTTTTCCACATGGCATACATCCCATTCAACACGGTTAGTAATAGGTGGTTTTTGAGATGATGACGCGTCCATGATAGGTCAAGGATTCCATTGATTAAGTGCATGCCACGTGTACAGTCTCCAGTGCTGTCAGTTTTATCGACCGACATGAATTGCCCGTGCCCGCTGTCAACAGTAATTTCTCACTGGCAGAACGTATGTGGGGCCCACTGAAATGTCCTTTAGGAATCTGCTCCGTCCATAAATTTTGCAAATATACAGGCGCAATGAGTTAAAACTTGAGGCATTATCCTCTGGTGGGCCACACAACAAGAAACAATGAGAAAGAATATGCTAACGGTTGAAGCCTTTCGAGTCCATTGTAACGTTAATATATCATCTAAACCCTTTGTATGGTTTTTCAGGGGGAGATAACTGACGACACGAGTATTAGCCTGATTTCTCAGTTTTTTAAATCATATGGCCCACCTGAGTCTTGGGTTTACCTTGGGAACTGTGGATATATTGGATTTCTCAGTGACATTATAGTGAGCCACGGGTACAGTTTGCCTACAGGAAAGAAGAATTTCAGCAGGCGGGGAACAGGCACCTGATTTTGCAAGTTGTTAGGTTGGGCATGTACTTAACCGGACCCATCTCGGAGCTATATGGTCACGCAATCCACACCGGCCCCACAGGCAATTGAGGTCCTGTGTCATCCGTGATAATCTACCAAAGTATATCAAATAACTCTCCTATTGTGTAGTACTCCGGCTGAGTATTTATAGTTAGTTTTCGAGTTTCCAGTTTGTTTTGAAGTGGGACCCCGTTGGATGATCGACACTGTTGAGAAAATGGTCCACCCTGTGGGCGGCTCATTTGCTAAAAATACCTCAGATAGAAAGATCACAGCCATTGGATATTTGACCTTTTTCTTGGTTGAATGCAGACCACATTGTTATGTTCTCTTTCCTAACTGATTATTAAGTGGTTATTGAAGAGTTGGGATTTTTTCCAAAAGTCCTGTTGCATGGCCAGATACAATGTTGCAAATCATACCAACGGTTTGGATTACTGAACGAACCATGAATCACGGTAAGAGAAATGGTGCATGAATCTTGGGAGAACTCCACACATATCATCTGTAAACTAGACACGTGTGTAAATTGTGCACCATTAAAAAATGACAGTGACCGATCCGCCTCACATGTTCCATTGATATATGCATACAGGGAAATGGTATAAGGTCGACCTATGGAAGCTGCCCCATGAGGTTGAGCTCAGGGGCCCACTGTGATGTGTGATGTACATCCACACGCCATGCATCTGGTAGGCCCTAGGTTACATGAGGTCGACCTAATGAGAACTGCCCATGAGGTCCAGCTGCATGGACCCTACCGAAATATGTGTAGGAAATCCACACCATTAATTAGATGCACCCTTCTATGATTGGGCCGTGGGCATAAAATCAGATCAATCGATGATTTTGGTTGGCCACACCATAGGCAAAAATTGAGAGTGATTCCCACCCATTGAAACCTATCAGATTGTTTATAGTGCACAAGGGATGTCGTTTAGACATCTAACTCATCCATTGTCTGTGTCTCCTTTAGATAAGAGGTCACGCCAAATTTCAGAGTATTCCAAAACTCAGGTGGGCCCACCAAGTGCTTTTAGATGCGGTGTGGCCTGCTTGAGTTTCGGATGTGGCTGATTTTGACCCAGTGGACATCCAGCAAATGCACATTGCCGGTGGAAGGCTGCATCTAATTAAGGGTGTAGATGTCCGGCACACATCACGGTGAAAGGCTGCATCTAATTAATAGTGTGGCTGTCCGGCACATCACGGTAGAAGGATGCAACTGATTTATGCAGTGAATGTTCAACGCATATCACGCCCATGATGTGTGTCAAACATCCACACCATCAATCAAATACACCCTTCCATGGTGGGGCATGGCTCTAAAAATCAGGCCAATCAATGACTAAGATCAACTACACTATAGACAATAGTTGAAATTAGATACCCACCCATTGAAACCTACGTTATAATTTAGTGGTTCAGTCACCCAGCCCATTATCATTGTGTGTCCCATTTGGATGAGAGGCCACACTAAATTTCAGCCCTATAAGCAACCTAGGTGGTCCCACCAAGAAATTTTAGATGTTTTAAGCATAATTTCACATGGTTTCACGTGGTACGACCCACCTTGTTTTTTTCAACTTTTACATGTCCACACTCTACCGTGGTGTTTTCACCACAGTGGATGCTCGAACCCATAACCGCGTGTTGAAACTCCGGTGAGTCTACCACTTAGGCATAAGTAAAGACGGGAGAGTGTGAAGGTATAACGAGAATGATCACCGTTTTTCTCAGGTGATTAAAATCTTGAAACTAACCCCCGTATTTTTTTGAATCCACAAAAAAATAAAATAATAATAATAATAAAAAATAAATAATCTAGAATTTTATTAATCAATAATTGTGTAATGTGTATGTGCCTTAATTATACTATTAATAAAGAAAAGAATAAATCAAAATTCATAATTATCAAAATTGCAAAATTTTAACTATAATAAAAGTCCTAATTCTAGTAAAATTCTCCTGGAGCTTAATTTCTAAAAATAAAAATTTCAAATAAACTTTTGCTAGAAGAGTCCTAGCATGATGATGGAACCCAAGGGTTATCAACCCCAAGTGCAAGGCTGCAATGCAATAATAACTCGATGAGATCGAGCTTGAATCCCCAGCGAATAGATAACATAACTTAAAACTAATCTAAAGGTAAAAGTTTGGTATGAGTTTTTAATACAATGAAGTAGAAAATGATTTGAAAATAAATAAATAAAATATTAAGGATATATAAATCTACTTATAGCAATTACAATATATCATTCATTAATTTAACTTATAACTCAATTGGAATCGAAGTCCTATCATATTCAATTGGAAGATAATTTTGTTAAACTAATCATTAAAACCAATAAGATATGATTTCAATTGAGCGATATTTCTCTTATGAAGTACTCGGATCTCAATTGTAGGGAATCAAAAGCATTTAAAGTAGGGTTGAAAGTCGAGTGGGTTGGGTCGGGTTGGTGCTCAACCCTAACCCAACCCAATGTTCCTATACCTCAACCCTAACCCAACCCAACCAACCCAACCTCGGGTTGAGAATTCTCAACCCAAGCCCAACCCAAGCGGGCTTAGTCGTGTTGGTCGGGTTGGTCAGGTGGATACATGCTAATTTTTCGTTATTACATTAGTCTATTATATTTCAATACGCATCTTATTTTTTATACCAATGATTTTATTAATTATATATGTAGTTATTTATGGTAAAGAACTTCATTTTTTTCTAAACAAACAAGCTAAAATATAAGACAATTACTCCTTTAAAAGTCGTGTTGTGTAGCATGCAATCTATATGGGAGAGAGAAATCCGACGTATCTTGTTAGCTTGAGTCATCGGAAATGACGTGGACCAATGAGACCTGATGACAGTGGAATTTCCTGTGCCTTCAACACAGACAATCTGCACTCAATTATAATTTATAAGTAACTTATATATCGATTGGGTTTGGGTTCGGGTTGGGTTGGGCAACCCGAGACCTTAACCTGAGCCCGCCCCAAGTTTTATCGGGTTGGTTTTTGTATAGCCCAAGCCCGAGGCCGAGGCCGATACATCCTGCCCGAGCCCAACCCAATGTCGGGTCGATCACGGGTCGGTTGGGTTGAACCTGCTCGACTTTCAGCCCTAATCTAACGCACCCTTAAGTGACAATAGATTAATCAATTATACAAATTGAAGTCTTCTCGAATTCAGGCTAACAATTGTTAAATCAAAGTATTCATTGTACCCATAGTGCACAATAAATTTAGAAATAAACAACTCAAAGACTTTAAAGTAAATTCAAATTAATTTCAATGTATTATCATCATTCAAACCATTGTTATTAAATTAAATACACTAAATATTATAATTAAACTACAAGCTTCATCCATTAGCCTTAGCTAAGAGATTAGCCTATCATGACTAATATCTTATAAAGAGAAATTAAAGAAAAACTGTAACACCCATGAAAAAAAATGAATTTGAAAAGAGATTTTGTATCTGATCTCTATCTCTTATCCAAACCTAATCCTTATCTCCAATCTTATCTCTTATCTTATCTCTATCTTATTTCCTATCTTATCTTTTATATATATATATATATATTATATATATATATATATATATATAATATATATATATATATATAACGCCCCGAAAATTGGGGGTCGAGCAAAGCTCAACTCCCGAGTTCCAATGCATCACTTATGCAACATAAATAATGATATTTAAATGTTGTCCATATGAGTGCATTAGACATGAGTGAGATTATACTAAAACAACATATCATACTCTAGAGATAATTAAGTTAAACAAGCGTAAGACTGAGATAGGTATATAAAGCATATAAGTGTTTCTCAATTCCCAGAGTATGAGTATGTTACCAGGCTGAATATATATACATGTATTGATTAAAAATTTACAAAATACGAAAATATAAATGTCCAACTAATCCTTATAGTCCCTGTAACCCTGTCGATCAGTACATGGTCTACATAGACCCGCTTGATAGCTGAACATAAGAGAATTCCTCCTCCTCGCCTATGAAATCCAAATAGTAGCGTAGACACCATCGCCACCTGCATCTACAACAAAGTCTGGTTGGTGTTTTAAAACACCATCCCAGGTTGGAATGAGTAGCTAATTCAGGGGAACTATAAAGCTAAGGTTCACATGTTATCAATTCAGTCAAGCAGTAATGATAAAGCAGTACAACAATCATGTCCTAAGCACTCTTGTTAATGCAAAAATGGTATGAGACAATGATGTATGCCCTCGCCTGCACTCCCTCAGCGACATTATCTCACGATCGTGCATGCAACACTCCTGGTAAACGTGCGCTTCCTCACCAAAGCACATGCAATGCAGTGCATGATCGTGTTAATCAAGTTCTTATTTAGGCTTATTCATACAGCAGATTTAGGAAGCTAAGGTACCTCCCTTTATATCATTTACCCAAACAATGATCCATCTAGGGTCATCAATCCTAGCTTGTCACATACGATAGGCAAGTTCAGGTCATTATGGAGAGGCTCGTCACCTCAGCGTAGGCCTATTTTATACTCGAGGTTACTACGGAAAGGCTCATCACCTTAGCGTAGTCCTAGTGTATACTCGAGGTCACTCCACCAACGCCCTACCAATTGCAGTTTATTTTTGAAGGCTCGTCACCAACCCGACTGGGGACCACAGCCAGGTTGTGTCAGTCTAACCGACAGCTCGAATACAGTGTCCCATACCACCGTATTCAGTTCACGAGTTTGGATTGCTCACTAGTCACTATGGAGAAACTCGTTACCCCAGCGTAGGCCGACAGTTCGACCACGGTGTCTCATACCACCATGCCCGACTCATGAGTCTTAGCGGATCATGGTACCAAGGTTGGTGTGGGTTTTACATTGGTAAGTGGTACCTTAGATTCAAGTAGTGGCATCCATACATGGTAAACACACAATAGGCCGATCGGTTTATTAGACAAGTTCGATTGGTACTAACGTACGCTGAATTAATCGACATAGTACCACTGTCGACAATCATCGTACGACTCAGATTCACCGAACGGATCAAATGTAGCGAGTCTAATCCAGCCACTCAATCGAGAATTGTTACCGATTGCCTGGACTACATAGTAGTCCCAATCATACTCAAATGCAGCATGTGGAGAAATGTGAAAATCGTATAGGCATTTAACAAACAATTACAAATACAATAGTCATTTGAGCATTTTATTGAAAACATAGAACATGTTATTATATATATGCATTTACTACATAAATCACATAGTAGCCATATAGATTTCATGAAGGAAACTATAGATATTAGTAAGGTAGTTGAGAATCCCAACTCAACACCCTTATTAAATACAATTCATCAAGCAATTTTTCATTCAGACGTTTTATCAAACACTTAGGCTACACATTACTTTATATATAGATTAAATTAGTTACGACATATAATATGACAAATCCTTTCACAAGGGGATTGTCAAACACATGGAATGCATCATATATTCACATAGTTCACACACATGTATAAATTATCCAATACATCGTAACTAAGATCATATGGAAGCAACGAAGTCAAACATAAATCATTAGCTGACATTGAAAGACTTGAAAACATAACCTAAGCGTTTATAGTCTGCACCTTTCGCCGGTAAACTCGTATCGAACTCAGTTCGAACATGAAAAGGCCAAGCTATATGTCCTAGAGGGGGGGGGGGGGTGAATAGGACTATGCCAAATTTAAAATAAAATTAGCGGAAATAAAGTAAACCAATAGCCTTACAATATGAATCAATTCACAAAGCTAAATTTAAATCACCTTGATAAATAGGTATTGAGAGATTGATGCAAATTCAGTTCTAAGGACAACCTTACACCATAATAAACAAGGGCTTATGGTAGGACAACCTTATTTCTAGAACCTCTTTTGGATCAAGGACTCAATTTTAATATAAGTAAATGAAATAACAAGGAATTGAAATTAAATGCAGAAGTAAGATCTAAATTATTACAACAATCCCCACACTTGCTTGAAATGTAAATAGTTACAACATTCACATCCACTTGTACATTCCACACAATTGAATGATAAAAGATATGAAAATTAAGCAAGCATTCAATCCACAAGTCAAAGAGTTATAGTGGTTCGCTTGTGTGTACACCAACTGTTTTCCAACAGCCACATAAAAAGCTACTCCACTCCTAATATCCTCACACAGGGGATATTAGCATTCACTATCAAATAGGTTTTCACAGGTTCACCAAAAAACCTTTACAATTGTGTCTTTTTCACTTGGGCTTAAACAATTCAAAAACCCCTCTTTTCTGAGTTTTCTGGTTTTCCTCAGACAACCAATACAATGAGATTTTTCTGGTTCAACCTCAAACAAAACCAGTACAATGAGATTTTTCTGGCTTAACCTTAAACAAAACCAAAAGTAAACAAATTTTACAGAATTGTAAAATACCCGGATTTCTCTTTTTAGTAGCAGCCCGGTAGAACCAATCGGAGTAGATGATTTGAATGTAAAAGTTCAATTTCCAATACTCACATTCATAAGGTTCTAAATTCTAATTGATTTTAGATTTAACTCGTTGGGCGTAGCTATATTTGATTTTGATTCCAAGAAGAAGGAATAAGATAATTCATTTTTTCAAATAAAAGATTGGAATATAGAAACAAAATCAAATTAAATAAGCTAGCAAAAAGGAATATTAAATAAGCACAATATAGCTTAAAATAAACACAGACTTATCTCAGAGTGATCACTTGAAAATTCTTGAATTGATTAGAGTTGAAGTGTGAAACCTCTGAATTTCGTGTTCAATTTATAGAAGCAAAAATCGTTCCTACGACTGGTCTTAGAAACCTACGACTGGTCGTAGCTCTAACAGATTTTTGAAAAAATAAGCGCGATCTTTGAAAGTCGTTCCACGACTGGTCGTGAGTATCCTACGACTGGTCGTGGGTCACCTACGACTGGTCGTAAATTCCTACGACTGGTCGTAGAACCACAGATTACGTTGCTGGACTTTAAGTCGTAGCTCCACGACTGGTCGTGGACGAGTCGAAGCCACACCTACGACCGGTCGAAGGACCTCCAGGACTGGTCGTGGGCGTACCAAAAATTCCAAAAAATCTTCAACAACTTAGGACTGGTCATGGAATTTCTTGGACTGGTCGAACCAATGCTAGGACTGGTCGAACAAGAGCTAGGACTGGTCTTAGAATAGACCAAACTTACGTAAATTAAATATTTGATTTATGTATCCAAAGTGACCTACTTTAAAGGGTCAACCTAAGGTCATTCAAACCTGAACCATGTCGTATGGACATTGAACTTCAACCATTCAACGAATGTAGATATTTTGAACCATATCAGGCTTGAAATCTTGAACTTGTTATAGCTTTAAACTTGAGATCTTCATCAACATAAACTTGAGATCTTCATCAACATAAAACTACTTCATGCGTAGTTTCTTCAGACTTGAACATGTAGCTTCTTGAGACTTCAACATGTAGCATCTTGAGACTTCAACATGTAGCTTCTTGAAGTGTTTAAGCAGTGTCTTGAATTCATATAAATCATCATACAAGCACAGGACACAGATAAATGTTTTAACACATCAAAATTTGACAACCAAAGGAGTATGAGACCATAACACTTACAGAACACTAAGTCTTCGTCTACGGCACAACGGCAACCTAGCATGAAATATGTTAGCTATTTCACCATTTACTCTATTTGGATACCTAAAATAGGTTAAGGTTAGGATTTCTTACCCAACCACGGAATCGGAATCGCTGGTGTAGCGACACGGGAGAGGCGATTCAGCACGTAGAGTGGTGGGATCGAATCCCAGCAACTATCCCTCACTCTCTATCACTTCTTCTCACCTTTTCCTCCGCTTTTCTCTCTTCTCTCTCCTAGGGTTTAGGAATTTCGTATGGAATGAGAGAGGGGTGGGTAAATGCCCTTATATAGGCCCAGAACTGGTGTAAATGGCCCCAGGGCCATGGTATACTTAGGTTATAGCCAAAGAGTGGCGGTTTCGAGCCAACGGAGCTCATTTAGAGGCCCATTTTTTGCATATGGTCTGTGGAAAGTTTTCTGACATCGGATCTAGGTCAGGTTAAGATTTCGGTCCGATCGGATCAGTGGATCGACCACGGAGGACCTGTTTCAGTTCAACGGTCATCGTTAGGGCCACAAGTACATTGACATGTGTTAGAAATTTTCCTTGATCCGAGGGTGTAGTTGGGTCAGAATCTGACGGTTTGAAACCTTAAATTTGGCATGCAAGTGAACGGCCCAATTCACTTAAGTTTGAGTTCATTTTCTAAAGATATTCGCGTTTCTCACACACTTCGTTCCGGGCTTAAGTTCTGCGTTTATGGATACTATTAAGACTTGATTTCCGAGATGGTTGTCAAGCCTAGTAAGATGGTCATAACCGTATAGTTTCACGGTAATTGGACTTTCGACGCGCGGTCCATGTCCGATATGGAGTTTCACTGTACTCCCGAGAGCAACTGGGTTTTGAGATTGATCCTAGATTTCTAGGTAATGTTCGATTAGCGATATTATTGGTTTTGGGTCTTGCAGTTCGTATAGAAAGTGGTTCGAGCCATATCCATCAATTATTTAGTTTAGTACTTGACTAAATTCTGCCCTAATTACGACAGAATAAGGTCTTAGGGTAGGAGAAACTGATCTTTCCAAATAACCTATTCATTTTGTGAGATTCCATAAGGTTAATGGTCAAAAGCCCATTTTATTTATATATTTACCATTTACAGTAAGTTTTAGTTTAAGTATTGTTCTTCATCATTTAAACTTTAGGATTAGTGTCTAATGTGAAAGTAATTAGAAAAATTTGAAGAACAAGGTGGTGAAAGGTGAGATTTTGAAGGAAATGGGTTGAAAAGGGGATTTGAGACTTTGGGATTGAGTTCTGAGAAGTTAATAAGGTGTTATAATCGACCCATTGCCTAAGGACGTCTATCTCCAAGTTGACAAAAATTTAGGATGTTACAATATATTATATATATATATCCCTAATCCTTCTTCCTTTATATATCTTTAACTCTCCTCATATCTCTCAATCTCTTAAATGAGCCTTTCTTTTGATGGAGGATATTGTAAGATGATCTTCTACTCTAACTCAGATATTAACCAAAAGGCACCCTACGACAACTAAGAAGAGAGAGAGAGAGAGAGAGAGAGAGAGAGAGAGAGAGAGAGGATTTTGGAGAGCTACGTGAACACGCAAGATGGCTAGGAAATAGCTAAGCAAACAACCGCTCCACCTGAAAATCATCGTATGACTGAACACCATAAGATGAAGAGACAAGCAACATATAAACTCTTGACCAACCGAAAATCAAATTGTACGTGAACACCACAAGATAGCTAGGAAATCGTTAAGTGAACATTCGCTCCACCCGGAAATCATAATATGACCGAAACCGCATGATGGCTAGGAAACAACAGGTTATGCGAGTATAACCAACAAGCCATAAAAGGGCAACAATAATCCATCAAAGCCATAAAGGGAAAATAAACGATCTAAGCAACATAGCGTAAATGTGCGATTAAGGCCACATAAGTCAAATAGGGACCGCAAGATGGTGAGTTCACAACAAGCCCTATTCAATCCATAAAATGATCAGAAGTCATAATATCTAATCAATTATCATGTTATACAACTGAAAATAGCATGTGAGCATTAAACCAATTAGGCTTGTTGAATTTAAAGGGCCATGTCCATCATCTAACATAAGAATCAATTTCACAACAGATTAGCATATTCATATAATAAGATAAATAACTCGATAAAAGAAATCAATGTACCATCTATGTCTAGATTGATGAATTCAAGTGGGAAGCTCAAAGGGTGAGTCCTCACTTGAGGGGTTGTAATTTTTTTCTTCGGTTCAAGATCCTGTGGCCCAATATCACACAAACGATTTCCTACAGTCATTCCCAATTCAATAGTTTGTATTAGATAAGTATTACTCAAGGTCTTTAGCCATCTAATTTATTGAGAATGTGTGGGGTTTGTAAGGGCCCATAGACGTGGAAATCGGGCCCGTATCAAGGTGATTAGGCCTGCCAACTTTGGCCCAACAAGGTGGCCTTGATTAGGCCTGAAATTGTCCTTGTCTAAGGCCTGAATTGGGCCTGAGTCTGGCCTGATTTGGCCTATTTACCTACTGCCCATTTATAGCCCAAACTGGGCCTGGACTAGGCCCAACAAATGGACGGCCCAGTTGAGACTCGGCCCACTGTGATTTATAATGAGGCCCACCGGCAATGTGCAGGGCTTGGAATTGGGTTGATTTTAGCCTAGTACATGGCCTAGCTTTATGGTCGGCCTTGGCCCAGATTTCAGCCCAAACTAAGGGCTGACTTGGCATAGTTCTGGGCTAGTTCTCAGCCCAGGCCGTGCGGCTGATTCCGGCCCAAAGTTTGGGCTGGTTTTGGCCCAATTCTGGGCTGACTTTCAGCCCAGGATTCTGGCCCATTTGAAGGCCTGGTTAAAGTATGTATTTAGCTCATCTTGGGACCTGTTACAGCTCTATTTACGGCCCACTAAAGGCATGGTTTCAACTCCATATATGGCCCATTTGAAAGGCCGTTTCGGTCTAGATTGAAAGTTGGTTTCCAGCTTGATCCGAGGCCCAACTGAGGCATGTTTTCAGCTCAAATCAAGGCCTAGTTGAGGCCTGTTCCTCAGCGCATTCATGGTCCTATTGGGGGGACGTTTTTAGCGCATCACATGGCCTGATGAGGCCTGTCTTTAGCCCACATTACTAGTGCATGGTGTGGCCCACTGAGTTTGAAACTCAAGTGCGGCCCACTATCTGAAGATGGTGTGGCCCACTGAGTTTGAAATAGGCCTCACCAAAGGCATAACCAAGTTTGAGGCCAGGTTCGGATCCTGGAATGCTACAAGGAGGATTTTCAACATCAATTTAATTCGTAATAAGCATAACCAAAGGCATAACCCACAAACAACAACCAAAAACTCCATCACATTTCCACTATGATAAAAAACTTTTCAAGTACAATGAGCATAAAGGGAAATACAATGTTGATAGACAAAAAGCTCCAAAATGATCTGCTCTGCGCTCCTGCCTCAGCGCTGCTGCGTCCCAACATCACCTGCACGCAACGGTCGTGCATAAGCTTATAGAAAGCTTAGAGGGTGGTGAAAGTGTGTGCGCAAGGTAGTAATGCAATTATGAAATATCAGAGTAATGCGGAACATGCTGGTGAATCCATGAATACTGTTAGCCGTACCATGGCTATGCGATGCAAGGCATAAATGATGTTGGCCATACTAAGGCCATGCGATGCGAGATGCAACTCAAGTATATAAATCATCATCTATATTTACATATCAATACAGCTCAAATCTGGAATATCACCGGGGTCTAGTACACTCTAAACCAGATTGCCGCCCCATCGCGCGCAATAAGGTAAGTAGAAGAGACCTCACTGCTCACCTGCCAATATCGGGCACGACTAGTCGATAGTGGACCCATTCCTCGAGCTGGTTAAACTCAGCCTAGCATTGCCCCCTCCTCTCGGGCGGGTAAGGCCGCACCCCCTTCCAACTGACCACAACACAGTGGAAAGCGCAGCCGTCTGGTAATCTGCACTCGGCGCTCATGCACCCACTCGATCTAGACGTTGGAGCAACCTCTTGATACCATAAGGGTTTAGAGACTTTCACCCAGGGATATTTATAGCACCCCATGTAGAATAAGATTTTTGGTATCCAATCCTGCCAACCATGATACGCCTGTGGAGGCTACGACCCTGATGTCGCTAGGGCGTACAGTACCATGTCACACAATACGAATGCATGAATCACACTATCCAGTCATGTAGCAATCCTGCGCGTACCGTGCTCTCATGTGGGGCAACACCGCTTATTCGGGAGCCCTAAACAATCTGTCCAAAGGCATATGCTATGATCAGTCATTTCTCACATCAAGCATACATATGATGCATATGATCATGAATCATGGAACTATACTAAACATGTTATATGGGATAGATGTTGTTCATAACGAAGATGGGCCTAGACGGCCTACAAGTATGGGCCTACAATGGGCCTTAGGGAGAATTATAATGCGGACATTTAACCATCATTATTCTTACAATGTGGACGTCAAACCAACATTGCTCCTAAGGCATGGCCACCATAACATCATTACTCAAACCATGGTAGGGATCACACGTTGTAATGGACCTTAGGTATATCCTATTGGGCCTCGACCCATGGGCCTTAGTTACATCAAATGGGCCCCATAACATGGGCTTCATATATATCAAGGTGGGCCTCAGCGGATGGGCCATAACTACATCAAGATGGGCCTAATCATATGGGCTGATCAGATGGGCCGAGTTGAATGGGCCGAATCAATCGGTCCAAGTTAAATGGGCCGAGTCAAATGGGCCTCAGGTATATCAAATCGGGCCCACCCTCATATATTTTTGAGATCCGACCTATTCACAAGTTAACATAGAGGTAGATGAAATGAAAACAAATAGAAATTACCGTGGCCCTTAGGAGTTTGAATGGTAGGTGCCACGGCCCACTATTTAAATGGTGGGGTCCACTTAAACTTTAGATCTAGCTCACACTATTTTCCATGCTGTAAGAATAACCTCACAAATGGTTGGACGGCATGGATACAACACATGCATCATGGTGGGCCCCGCCGTTCAATAGTGGACGGTGTTGATATACATCAAAGTGGGGCCGCGACTTGCTGTCTAGTAGTGGGACCCACAGAGCTTGCTGTCGTCAGATGGCAATGGGTCCCACCACGAAAATAGATGGACGACACGTGCCAAAACACATACATCATGTGGGGCCTACAGCCCACTGACGCTACAGGGAGAGAGAGAGAGAGAGATATAGAGAGAGATATATATAGAGAGAGAGAGCACGTGGCTGCTCTCTTTTCCTTTACTTTTTCTTTTTCTTTTCTTTCCTGCAGCAAGTAGAGGTGGGTCCCACGTAGGGCCCACCACCATATACATATTATAAAACATATATTATATAATATAATATATCATATATATATATAAAATATAATATACATAATATATATAATATATAAATATATAGCTAACATCCAGGCCGTCCAAGGCCTGGACGGTCACCCAGATTAGGGAGGGCCCCACATGTAAGGGTGGGTCCCACCATCCTTGACGCCACACGTGATGGTGTGGCCCACCAAAATGGTTGGACGGCGTGGATGGGGTCCCATGGACCCCACCGTGTTCACACTTCACAGTTAGCCACCCCACTAGGGAAACCAAGGCCTTAGTGTTGAGACGAGGTATCTATCACTCTATCTGCCAGTTGAGCTATGGACCTGGGCGTGCACACGCACTAAGGAGGGCCTCCATATGGACGTGGGTCCCACCATCCAGGGCTGTGGACGGTCTGGATAACGCCCATGCATCATGGTGTGGTCCATCTGGACGGATGGAGGGTGTGGATCAGTCCACACCCATGTCAGTACCCACTCCATGTCAGTGCACACTCCATGTTAGCACACCCACGTCAATTGACACATCACTGTTTAGCCACCTCCACTGATGGATGGTGGCATGACACATCAAGGTGGGCCCCACCTGGCCCACCTGTTTTGGATCAGGCTAATATATGTGTTTCCCTTCCATCCGAGTGGCCCACTATTTGGATGACCCACACCAAAAAAAAAGGTCAAGGTGGCCCACTATTTGGATGACATGGATGAGATACACACATCATAGGTGGGCCATGACCATAGGGAAGGAGAGAGAGAGGAAGAGAGAAAGAAAAAAAAAACACCGGCAAAGATGGAGGGGCCCCGCTACTATGGGGCCCTCTTTAATACAAAGCCTACATCAAGGTGGGTCCCACCATAAGTGGGCCCTTACATCACAAAGAAGATATAGGAGTGGAGATCCAAGGTCACCCACCGGCTTCTACTTGCACCCTAGGCTTCCTTAGCTCCTTAGCTTCGATTCCAATGGAAGAGATGGAGTTTGGATGGTTGAGATGGAAAATGAGAGGGTAGGAAGGTGGGCCACACTTGTTGCTTGGAAGAGAATGAGGAGAGGCTTGGACGTGTGGTGTTTCTTGGGTTTGCTTGGAATGAGATTTGAAAATGAATGAGAGAGAGGGTTGTAAAGATAGAGGAGTGATGGGTGATAGATGTGGTGAGTGATGGGTGTGTAAGGGACTTTTTGACTTTTGTTGTAAAGGGTGCAAGAAAGGTATGGGTGGTGTAAGAAACTTTTGACTTTAGGGGTTGCTTGGGGAAGGGTGTGAGGTGATGTGTACTTGACATGGTGGGATTGATTGATGGATGAATTGATGTGACATCTCGTAGAGATTCTCTCGGAATACGCACGCGCGGTGTTTTCCTCGCACTGAACGCTGGCCCACATCTCTTGGCCAGAGTACGCCTCGGCGCGCGAGTCGCGACATCGGAACCGCGGCGACGACGCGGTCGCTAAGGTACTAGTCTTAGGTTGAATCGATTCGTGTTGACGGCGTGTGAATCACGGTCGTGCGCAAATATCGGTTAAGAGTCGAAGGTTGCTGAAATTCGACCGGGAAGACCGCGGAAGTCTACAGAACGGTACAGTGTAGGGTATGGGTCTTACAGTCAAAGCTGGTCAAACTAGCCTGCGCGGTCCCGTGCACTTCGTGCAATGGCGCCTTTAGTGTATTCACACTCCGTGTGGGGCCCACCGTGATGTTTGTGGCCAATCCACACCGTCCATTCCGTCTCTGGGTCCCTAATCAGGGCCCTTGATTGAAGATCAGGCAGATCTAAGGCCTAGGTGGGGCCTATCACTTGCTTTGGGTCATATTGGTGGGTTTTCGTTAATCTAAGGGTCGGATAATTCAAAATCTGGATATCAGCGGTTAAAAGGCTCCTAGGGACCACTCAGTTGGGAATTAGTGGTTGAATTAGGGATTAGATGCCCTGATATGTGTTTAGAGTAACTAGTCAAGTAGTTTAATTAATTTTAAAACATGTACTTAAACAAACTAATCAATTATTTTAATCAGTCTAAGACATGTATTTAAGTCAACCTATCAGGTATTCTAATTACTTCTAAGGTATTGGTTTAAGTCAACCTATCAAGTATTCTAACCCATTCTAAGATATTTGTTAAGTAAAATAATTGAGCTTTCTAACTAACTCTAACCAATCCCAAGGTATTTGTTTAAGTAACTAATCAAGTAAACTAATCAAGAATCAAAATTAATTCTAAGACATGTGTTTAAGAGAGCTAATCAGACGATCTAGTCACTTCTAAGACGTGTATTCAAGTAAGCTAACCTATGATCAAATCACTTATATGGTATGTATTCAAGTAAGCTACCGAATGATTAACCATTTAAGGGTTATCGTTCGTAGTTATAATAAAAACTATCCTTAGTCTATTAGTTAAGTCTCTTTGGAGGTATGGTGATCCGTTTTGGAAATTGATGGATGGATAACTTGATGTATGGATGGGGATTATTTTCAAGGGTTGGATTTAGGCTAGAATGAACGTGAGCGCTCATTTAAGCTAGGCTTGTATTTATCAGATTACATGGTATCACTTGAGTATTGAAAGTACAGGGTATCACACCAGTCCTGGCTACGCACGACCAGTCCAAGACTCTGCTCTACCGGTCGAAGGTGTCTCGCCTCGAACTCTAGCGTGTAAAACTTCTAAATCCTCGTGTTACTCGAACAGTTGAAGGTGACCCTCGACCAGTCGAGGACGGCCCACGACCAGTCAAGGGTTATGCAATTTTTGTGTGGACTGCGTAAATTTGAGACGGTTTCCAGAAATTTCCACTCGGTACGAAAATCTAAGGCCTAAAACTATAAATAGGGGTCTCTAGGGCACCCTCGACATTATCTAGGGTTTGAGGAGTGGAGCAAAAGCGTGGAGAAGCCGCCGCCAAGAGTTTTTCTTCCCTTTCCTTAGTAGTTTTTATGCTTTTCTTATGAGATTCTAGTTCAATCATGTCTATGGTTGGCTTCACCTCTTAGCTAGCTAAGAGGTGAAGCTTGTAGCGTGATGGGATGTTTCTATTGCTTTAATTCATGTTTATATTGAACTCTCTTTGATTCTAGTTTGATTATAAGGAATATTTTCGATTTTTAATGGTTTGTTGTGACTCAAATTACAATAGATCTGCGATAGCTTTGAGTATGTTCTTTTCATGTATTGAGATTGTGAAATTAGGAAATTCCGCTGTTCACCATCGTCCCTTGGGCATGGTTGGATGATGGAATCATCCCTAACTTTTACAATTCTCCTAGATTGGTTATGGGATTGGTAAATCCTATTGTTTCCCTTATCTGATGGGCATGGTTTTATGATGGAATCACTTCCAGTTCTCACACCTCTCATCCATTGAGAACTAGGTCAAAGGAAGTTCAGATTTGATTTTACTGAGATATCTTTCAATTGGATAGGATGGGACTTTGATTCCAATCGTGTGATTTAAATCAAGCATAGATCTCCCTGATCTCTATAAGTGGATCCTTAGAAACCCTAGTTTCCCACCTTTGAATTTCTTAAGTTTTTTCATTAAATTTCTCACAATTACTATCAAATATTTCAGATTTAGGTCTTCATCTTTTTCTAGTTCTTCTTCTAGTTGCTTTCAGAAAATACACGAGATTAGTCCCTGTGGATTCGACCTTGATCTCACCGAGATTATTACTACATCGCGACCCTACACTTGGGGTTGTGAACAGGTAATCCTAAGAGTTTGGATAGTTTGCAAATAAGACTTGGGAATGGGAGACTTGAATGATGTATTCCTTTGACGACAAGGATCAATCGTCACATTATGAGGGTGGGTAGGCAAATCTCAATTCCTTGATGGATATCATATAAGATATTGAGAACAAACGGAGAGAGCATATCTCCAGAAACTTCATAAGGATAAACATTTGTACTCAAAATATTGTGTAGAACTTTGAAGGTTGAGTCCAAACATGTGGAGGATAGGAAGTTTCATTTATTCCTCGGAATTATCGAGCCATCACATAAGGCTCGAGTTACTTCTCCCCAGACACCAAGATTATTCGGTGATCGTTCAGTCAGAGGAGTACGAGTAACTCTAAGGCTCAGGAGGTGACTTAGCATCTCAGGAGTGATTTCCTTGGTTGTATTCATATGGTGGATGCTAAATGAGGGAGGGTCATCATGAGTATCATGACAAGATTTTATAAATTGATGAACAAGATCATGTTGAACCTCACCCCCGAGGTAGAGTATATTATGCCACCCAATAGACCCTAGAAATAAGTCAATCCCATATGGTTCTATGTAGAAAGTCTTGATTAGACGATTAAACACAGTTTCAGTTGTCAGGGTCATGTTTGAAGGATGAGAGTTAAATGATAGACGATTGGCAATTCTTCTTGTGGAGATTTCTCCTCTTGCAGGAGCCTTTCCTTTATTATTAACCATGTTGTGATGGAATCATTTATTTTTTTTTGAAAAATGAGAATTAAGAATAATTATCAAAATAAAACAGAGACAAAAATAACAAAGTAAGGACAACAAACTTACGTATAGGATGTACAAAAATATGAGGCAATAGATCCTCAGATATAACAATAAACACAAGTGGGCTGGTTTAAACAAAGATTAGACCGCGCATATTCCAATAGATTTTTGAAGATTCCCAAATCTGTTGGTATCCGGTGGTTTTGTTAGTATGTCAGCAAGTTGTTGCTCGGTAGGCACATGTTCTAATATGGTAACATTTCCTTCAACAAGTTCATGTATGAAGTGATGTCGAATGTCAATGTGCTTTGTTCGAGAGTGTTGAACTGGATTCTAAGAAATGTTAATGGCACTAGTATTATGACAAAATAGTGTCATTATAGATTGAGTAATATCATAATCCAGCAACATTTGTTTCATTTATAGAAGCTGTGCGCAACAACTACTGGCTGCAATTTATTCGGCCTCGGCAATAGATAAAAATATAGAGTTCTGCTTCTTACTATGCCAAGATGTTGAGGGTCAAATATTGCATATTATTCCCCATTTATTACTTGGTTTTATGAACATGATAATGCTTAATGTTCTATTTTAATCATGTTTTTGTTGCAAGGTGAATTTAAGAGCTTGGATTGAAAAGGATGCTAAAAGCAATTCTCAATTCACTACTATCGATCATTCTTTGTAAAATATTCTTTAAGACAAAGCAATTCTCAATTCAATGTCCGTGAAAACGATGATAATAGCAGTAATTATTTTCTCTTACTTTCTTCATTTCTTTTGGGTGCTTCGGCCATAGCAATTTAATTTTCTCTACGGCTAACAATTGGTTCATCATAGGAAGTATATCATCTTCTTCAAATGTATACTTTCTGCAGTTCTTGAATCACCCAAATCCTTTCTTTACTTTCTTAGTTGTGGGATCACTCACGTTTCCTTTACCAGAGTTTCTTTGTTCATCTTGACAATTCTTCATTTTTCTTTCTTCTTTTGCAGTATCGGTTGAAGTTCTTTTAAGATTTTGAAATAGCCGACTCATATGAGAATTGAACACCTTTGCATTGACCTTTTCTAGATTACAAGCCTTTACGATCAGATCTTGAAAGGTCTGTATATTCAGACCAATAAGACCTAATGCAATATCTGGTCTTATGCATTCTATACACAACTTGACTTGTTCTTCTTCTTTCGCAAGTTGTGGGCATGATGCCCCCAGGATTCTCCATCGACTGATGAATTCTTTAACCGATTCATCTTCTCGTTGGCAGATAGAAGCTAATTCGTTTGGGCTGATTTCTTTAGCGGGTGGTTCAGGATGTTTTGAATAATAATGAATATTCTTGTCGAAACCCGTTGCAGGAAGTATTGTAAATGGCAGTTCTCTTATCACATTAGTTTTCTCTTTACCTTTCCATATTTTTGACGGATCTCTTGCAGATGTCACATTTATAGTTACTTTTCTGTCTTGCTTTTCAACCTTTTTATTACTATTTCACCTTGCTTTATAATTTATTGCAATATATCTTTTAATGTGAAGCGATCTTTTATAGGATGTCCTAGGAAACGGTGATAGCGGCAATAATTCTTTTCTTTTGTCATTTTAGCTTCCTCTGGGTATTTGGGCTGAGGTAACTTTATAGTTCCTGCAGCTAATATTTTCTTCATCATCTGCAAAGCATCTTCCTTCTCGAAAATATATTCTTTGTGAGAATCATATAATCAAGTTCATTTATCATTTACACGGCCTTTATAACGGTCCGAATCTTCTCTTCTTTTTGTCTCTTGTCTATTGTGAAAGGTGTCTATTTTCTTTTCTCGATCAACAATGTATACTATTGATCTATTTGGTCCACTTCTTTTTATTCTTCTTTGAAACACCGACATTTTCCTGGCCATTAATTCCAACACATTTGCCTTTGTAACGAGGTCTCGGAAGGTCCCTATGTTGGCACTTGTGAGTCCGAACGCAATTCCTGTTTCCATGGAGTTTAGGCACATCCTCATTTGTTTCTTTTCTTCGGTAACTATCTACGTGAAACTCCTAAAGTTTTCCATCTATCAATGAATTTCTCAACGGGTTCATTTTCTCTTTGCCTCACAAAAGCCAATTCAGTAACACTGACATCACGATTTGACAAGAAGAAATTTGACATAAACATGTCTTGCATCCATTGTCGTGATGAAGTGCATGAGATGTTCATATGGAGATCCATCCCCATTTAATTTTTGAAAGTCCGGATGTTTGAAGTTGGCAGGGAATAGTACATCTTCCACTTCCTTCGAGTATGGCGCTCTGTAATGGAATCTTTCAATATTCTCGCGCTCTCTCTCAGTTTTAACAGCTTCTGCAACTACTTATCACATTTCCTCTTGAGTTATTATCCTTAGTGCAGGAGTGAATCCATGCGATCCCGCTCTCGGTTGTTGTGAGCCATCGGGTTGCTGTTTGTGCTCATTCATAGCAGCCATCATTGGAGGGGCTACGATCTGAGCTACATTATGCGTGAGAGTGCCCAGGGCTTCTCGGAGATTCCTGCATTCTTCCATTAATGTTCTTTGTGCTTACGCTATTTCAGTTATACGATCATCAGTAGTCAGTAGCAGACCTTGACTTGTCTCCGCCATGCATACGACAACTTATCCATTTCCTGATAAAGTGGTTGTTGGAGTGGGGTAGGAATGTATTGGCACGATAGGGCTTAATGAGAGAGGAGTTTCGCTCAGTTCTTCTGTACTTCCACAGAATTCGGCTGATTGTGACATGAGTTGCGGAGGTGTATTTTGAGGAGATATGAAGACTGATGGATTTTCCATGGGTGATTTGCCTTTCTCCTTGCTTGTTAGTCGAATGGTTGTGGCAGGTAGAGCTAGGTAATCCTGCGATGTCAGAGAGAAAGGAGATTTTCCTGGGTATAACGCCGGAGGAGCAAGTGCAAGGTTCTTTCTAGCTGCGTTCCTTGTTACTGGTCCTTTGATCTTCTATGGTGCTAGATTCACTCCGGCATTCGCGGTATTTCTGATTCTTGATCTTCGGCATGATATGATAATCCATTCATTACTATTTTCTTGTGTCAATGGTGAAACAGTGATGACTCCAGCGGTAGCTCGAGACTTGTCATTTCTAGTCAATACGGTTTGATTCTTATGACTCGAAGATTAATTACCGACATATTTTACCACGAATCTAGTCGGTGTAAAATAAAAGATCTTCTTGCTTGTAATGGTTGCCATTGGTTGCAGCTTGAACGTATGTATTGTATTTCTGTCAGAAGACGTAAAGCGATGTCGATTAGTATCTAATAAAGATGTACTTTATCTTGGAGATGAAAGGGAAGATTTTCCCATTGAGAGTCACTATTTTGGCATCTATATGACGCCAAACAATGATGAGATTCTCTAAATAGTTTCCAAGCTAATATTGAGTAAGATAAACAATTTCCCAAGTGGAGTCGCCATTTTGTTTCGACATGAAACGAAAGGTATTTGAATTGGGGAATTATCTCATTCAATTATAACAAAGAAAGAATACAAAGAATAATCATCATATATTATTCATTCTGAATTCATTTACATCCTTTTATCCATTGATTCTAAGATGAAGTATACACAATAAAAATACAAGAATCGAATAAATTCGGATATCAATTTCAGTAGCATTTCATATCGCAATATGATCTTCTGATTGCATGAGTTATTGCACGGAAATGATATTATCTTAATTGATCTTGCAGACTTGAATAACTTTGGTCCCATGGTGTAATTAAGCTTTCTTTGTTGTCTTCAAAATGAAGTTTATCATCAGAAACTTATTGTCAGTGCAATGATCCTGTTACATGGATAGGAGATGAACATAGTTCAATTATTGCACGGACTACCATAATGCGCGGGACGCTCATTGTGGGAAACACTCATTGCGCGCCGCGCAACAGGTGCTTTGCATACCTCGACGAATCTTGAGAAGTCTTCTCTGTTCTGCTCTCTGAAAGTCTTTCAATCGATCCAAACGAAGAAGATGGTGGGGTATTTACAGCCTCCCACACGTGTCAACCCTTCTATTCGTGCAATAAGCAAGCACAATGGATCATTGCGTAGACATGTCCATTGTGCGCCCATTGGTATTGCGCATAGACTTTCATTGCGCGTCGTGCAATGGATCCTCCAATACTTGTACAAACAACTATCGATCTTCGATTTTCCTATTCTTCTTAATTTTTATGCTCCAAGATTTATTTTTGAAGATCCATTTGGTTCCAATGATGTTTGTGTCTAGTGGTCTGGGAATTAGTTGCCACACCTCATTTCATGTAAATTGTTGTTATTCTTACGTGGCTGCAATCCAAAATTCATTTTGTAGTGCTTCTACAACATTCTTTGGTTCGATCTTTAAGGTGAAGTAAAGATGATGGTAAATTCCCTCAAGTTGTCGTAGAGTTCTTACACCCTCATTAGGATCTCCAATGATTTGATTTAGAGAATGATCCTTAATGAATGGTATATTACTTGACGACTGAGGTTCAGGAGGGGAGGTGGAATTTTCATTAGATTTATTTGTTATGCAAGGTTCCACATCATCCTCTATTTCAATTGAAGGACCATTGTTGTCATGAGCTTGGTCATCAACAACCACATTGACCGTTTCTTAAATGGTAAGTGTCCTTAAATTGTATACTCTATAAGCACGACTATTCAGAGAATATCCAAGAAAAATACCGTCATCGCTTTTAGAGTCACAATTGCGTAGGTGTTGTCTATCTCCAAGAACGTAACACTTGCTACCAAAGACATGAAAATACTTGACACTAGGCGGCTTTTCACACCATAACTCATACGGAGTTTTGTTTAATACTACCCTAAGATATACTCGATTCACTATGTAACAAGCGGTATTGACAACTTTAGTCCAAAAGCTTTTAGCCATGTTTTTGCCATTAAGCATTACCGAGCCCATTTCTTGCAACACCCGGTTCTTTCTTTCCACTACTCCGTTTTGTTGTGGTGTTTTTGGGGCTGAGAATTCATGTTGGATTCCATTTTGATCATAAAATTTTTGGAATCGCTCATTCTCAAATTCCCCACCATGATCACTCCTTATTCTTTTGATACAATATCCATTTTCATTCTGGAGTCGTTTAGTCATTTTCAGGAATTCATCAAATGCATCAGATTTCTCCCGAAGAAAAGTGACCCAAGTAAATCTAGAGTAATCATCTACCACTACTAGGAAGTATCTCTTTTTTCCATGACTCTCAACCTTGGTGGGACCCACTAGATCCATATGTAATAAGTTAAGTGCTTTTGAGGTTGCTATGGTGGTTGTCTTTTTGTGTCCAACTTTAATTTGTTTGCCTTTAAGACAATCGCCACATACATTCTTTTCTTTTTCTTTTTTTAATCATAGGTAGTCCTCTCGCCAAGTTTTTTGAGTATAGCTTGGCCAAATTCCTGTAATGTACATGTCCAAGCCTTTGATGCCATAGCTTTGTCCGGCCTGTGTCCTAGTATCTCGACGTTCCGTAGGATCCCGTGGTCCTCCTAGTCGAATTCTGGCGACCTACAACCTGTACATATCGTTTGCGCGCAACCTTAAGTTGCAACCTGTAAACCTGAGTTGACTCAACCCGAGACCTTTGCCATTACGACCACATCGTCGCCGCGGTTCCGACGCCGCGTCTCGTGCGTCAATGCGATGCTTAGATCATAAGATGTGGCCCACACATTATAATGGTCGTGGACCACACGTTTCGGGACCCACGTATCCCATATGGCACCATTTCTTAGGCAATCATGAGGGTGATGTCATCACCCATGCTTACTAGGTAATGATGGCAAGCTCTTCCCCATGCTCTTACACATGACATGATTACCTTACACCCATTATGACAACTAGCCATGCCTCCTTAGAATCCACTCATTACCTAGGAAAGACCACCCCTCTCTCTCTCTCTCTATCTCTCTTCCTCTCTTTTTCCTTTCTCATTCCCATAGCAAGAGAAGCCATAGACGTCACACCCTAGTGAGAAAATCTAGCAACTCTGTAAGACCCCGTCTATTCCGTATGACTTTCTATGCTTATGTACACAATGATCGACGCCCTTAGCTAGATCTGGATTGGCCATTCATAGTACACACTCGACTGACCGAAACCCCAAGACCTCGAAACCTATCTCATATCGACCGCCCCATTTTCGTGATCGTGAAGGTACCACCCATGCGTCTGTACAATACTCCTTTAGTGAGATACGCCGCGAAGAATCTGTAATGCCCCGTGTTTTCAGGACCCGAGTATATGACTCGTTTTCTGAAAACCCAAGTGTTAACCTTAAAGGATGGTCAAATTCGAGTACATTTTTTTCCTTTATCAGAGTAAGCAGATGAGCGTAGAATGGACAAGTAACCATAAAGGAAAATTTTCATTTAGATTTAGAATATACAAAGGTTGCCCATAATGACTTATATAAACCAATGTCTACATATTAACAATTATAAGATTACACACATGAGAAATTTAAAAGCATATAAAACATATAAACAAAAGCTGCAAGATCGAGTAGCTTCCTTGACAGGTATAACCGCGCATCCTTGACCACCATAACGGCTGCTCATCAGTCTGAACCTGCATATCACTTAAGCCACCAGTACTACCTGTACGGTTATATTTTTGATGGATGAGTGACCAACTTAGTGTGAATTCCCCTCAAGATTACACACCGCCGCATTAAGTAAGCATAGTTATAAAACAACAAGGCAAACAATCAACACATGATGCAGTCTTTTTAAATGCATGGATGCATGAATGCACATCGACCTGGGGATACACATCCAGTCGGACTTGAGCTCGTCACCCATGTAAATCATCGACCTGGAAAAATCATCCAGTCGGACAGGGGTCGATAGTCGGTGATCTGGGAGTTACCGAAACGATACCCTGAAGATCCTAAGGGCACGTGCTACAACATCCAGAATAGCCACCCGACATCGCCAACATGCTATGGATGCATGATTAGCCAAACCGTTATTAGTCCAGTTACAATCAGCCAATTTAGGTAAGCTCAAGGTCACTACGGGGAGCTCAGAGCCCAGTGTAGGCCGACAGCTCGGGCATAGTGTCCCATTACCACCATCCCCGGCTCATGAGACTACCACCTTAGGATGTTTAATGGAAAACCGTCGACTAGCGGTCAATCATATTACAACATATGGGGCTTACCAACGCATGGTTGCACGATATAAAACATCGAACACATATAGGGCAAATACCAAAATAAAACCACATAGGGCGATATCAAAATAAGCCACATAGGGCGAGTATCAAAACCATGCGATAAAAGACCATCCTTGAAAACCATTGGACACAACAACCCTGAATGGTAGGCCCACATCAATGATCCATCTAAACCACCACTCAATAACCACTAGGTCGAAGGTCCATTGCAATTACCATCAATCGAGTTACATCCCAAGTATGGGTATGCATTTATAAGTTGGGGTTTCCCACTAATGTGCCAGTTTAAGTCCATAAGCAATCCACAAATAATTCACAAGCATAAACAAATATACAGGATGGACATTAAGCATGTAATATAGCAATTCAATTTCCACCAACTAACACATATGATCATAAAGGGAGATATCAATTATAAATTGAAATACAAACTATAACTTAAACTAATGGGAAGATGGAAAGCTCAAGGGGAAGAATCATCACCTGTTTGGTAGTGTTCACAAACTCGGTCTGAGTCTCCTCGTGGCCCGGGGTCACTTCAAAGAATCTCCTAAAAATTACAGTTTACGTTTGTCAGGTATTCCTATGTCTTAGATTAACAAATGTATCATAGTGAAGTCTCATGGATCGTGCTACTCATCATGAGGTGGGCCCTAATGAATGGGATGCACCCACCTATTCCCTTAGCTATTTTAAGGGGGTCATGTTAGAGTATTATTCCAAGGGATGATTTTTGTTTACCAAAAGCAATGTGGTCATGATTCCTACTGTTGAAATCCCACAGGGCCCATCATGGTGGTTTATCTTCTATCCAAGCTGCTCATAGGGTCACCAGGACTGGTTTTAAGAGGTCAGGCAGATGCCATGTTATTCCAGGGCCCCGGTGCTCAAAAAGGGTTTCAATAGTGGACTTTTTAATCTCGCCACTGTGTATGGCAGTGTGGCCCACTTGGTAAGGGGGGTTCGTCTTATTTTTCTCCTCAGTCTTTTAGGACAAATCCACCAGACAGGTGGATGGCTTGGATAAGACACCTACATCAGGGTGGGGCCCACAGGGTGCCGAGGTGTAGCCAATTTGTTTCTTCGTTAGCCACCCCCACTAGCGATCGGCACCAAGACCCCAACGTTGAAATAAGGTATCTCCACTCAGTCTGTCAGTTGAGCTATGGATGGTGTTTACATCGTCCACCGATGGATGGTTTTGGAAATGTCCATTGATGGAAGGCCAGAGATCCATGATCCACTAAGGGTCGGAGTGCATTGCGCAATAAGGTGGCCCACATCCAAACCCTGGGTGGTCTGAATTCATCATAAGTATCACGTGGGTCCCACATGGGGCCACCTCATATATCAAGTATATATATAAATAATATTATATCAACCTCACATGTATCCAATATATATAGATCACAAGCATCTGATATGTATTTAAATATTATATATCACATGTATCTTACAGGCATTTAAATATTATTTCAATGTGGGTCCTCTCATGGGGCCCACCACATATGTATAGCACTTTACATGTGCACTGCCTCAAAACGTCACTTGCCATTATTTTATTAATATTTTTTTTGTTAACGTGTATAGTAACCCGTCCAGCACTGGACATCTTTGCGTGAATGACCTGGACACTTCGTCCCTCGCTGGACGGTTGGATCTTTGGTGCGGCCCACCGGAAGTCCACATATGTATGTGTATATATGGATTGTACTATTATAATAAGATACTATTTTATTTTGTAGATTGGACGTCCAGGGAGTCTGTTGTTTGGGACGGCCCAAAACGTGCAGTCCTTGTACGCTGGATGAGGCTCACTGTCCCTTGGACGGATAGGGTGTAACGTTACCTAGTGGTGGACCCCACATCTCCTGCTAACATCAGTCAATGGTGATATCTACCGTTAAAGGAAAATGGTTGGATGGCTGAGATGTATCAGTGGGGTCCCACCTGTTCCATGTGGGAAACAGATGGACGGCTGGATGTAGTTCATATACACCACCTCGTGCCCTTGAGATATAATATTTTAAAATCTTCATGCACGTGCAGATGCATGTATAGTTATTTAAATAATATATATATTTTTTTTCTTCCATGAAGTAACGTCCATGGCCTGACTTTTGATGGACAGCCCAGATGAGCTACATCATCAAGGTGGGGCCACATACATGGCCCATCAATTGTGGTAGGGTGGGGTCCGCCCACTAACTTAGTGTGTAGCTCGCCTGTACTTATGCAGGGCCCAAAACTCGCGCAGCCCATCTATTTTTAGGTGAGGCCCACCTACATTTGTGCAGGCCCACGTTGGCTCTTCTTCCTTGCAGACGGTTTAGAGCTTGAACAGGGCTTAGTCCCTGCCATGGTTCTGGCCCCAAAACGGCCCAGTTACGGCTGTAGTTTGGACACCCATCAAAGGCTCCTTTCAGCCTGGTTATGATCTGAGGAATGACCCAGTTAGGTGACCGTTTTCTGGCACCAACGGCTGAGATTTCAGCCGTCCTCATGTAGTTTCTGAACTAAAAACGCAACTGATGTACGTTGTGTTTTCAACCTGTCGTCACGCTGGAAAAACAATAAATATTAATCTGTTTTCCAAACTGAGGAACCTGCTAATATCAAGCCATCCTCTCTACCATTTTCAGACTGGGAAATCTGCCGTTTGTGAGTCATTTTTACGGCCTGATTTGTCTCTGTTTCAAATACTTTAACGGCTCAGCAGGTGACCCATTTTAGCCCGGCGCTAAGCCTGGTTTCAGCCCGGATGTGTGATCCATTTGAAGCATAAAACGTGGATGGGATTTGCATCAAAAGGAGGGATAGAGGAGCGGAGGTTAAGCCGTTACCTGGCCTGTAAGGTGAACGATGCTCCCACCGACACTCACTCACCTTCCTTTCTTCTCTCTCAAATGGTGTTGCTGTGGTCCCACACTGGCTCGGCTCGGTCCAGTTTTCATGGACTGAGTTGGGGCAGTGTGCTCCAAGCTCACCAAAACGCACCCCTTCTCCCTGTTTCTTCCCTCTGATTTTCTCCCTCTCTCTGTTCTCTCTCTCTCTCTCTCTCTTCCTCTCTATTCTCTCTCTCTCTCTCTCTCTCTCTCTCTCTCTCTTTTCTCTCCATGTGGAAATCAAGAGTATTGGTGCTTATTTATAGGCAGGGAAAGGCAACCATTGATCGGTCAGGATTTAGTCTATCTTAAATCGTCATTCAAAACCATGGGTAGAAATCGAAACTGGCCCCCGGTTTTGCTTTGTCAGGGAACCCTAAACCTTATGGGGAATGGATGGCTATGATGGGTTCATTCCAGAGGCTGAGATTGAAGGAAGCCAGCTGTGAGGGTTGCCGGTTCGGCAACGAAATAATCGATGACAGTTTCCATTTCCAGAAACTCTGAACTGCACACACTCTCCTTGCACCTGATGTTGTGTGCACACGCAAGCGCCTGTATTTACAAAAACAACGTGGTTTCGGTCAGTCTTGGCATCCCATCCGATGGACGGCTTGGATTTTCCTAACAGGGCCAGACGGTGGGCCACTTATCAAAGTTCTTGGACGATGGCCCGCCCGTTGCCAGCGCCGAAAGGAAAGAGAGAAGTTTCTCTTTTAGAAGAACACGGGTCAAAGGCTCTGACCGAGCGTCCCTTACTCGGTGCACGACGAGTGCACATCTCTGCTGTGCATTCGCGCTGTGAGGTGGGGCCCATCGTGATGTATGTGAGAAGTCTACTTTGTCCATCCTTCTAGGGAGCTCTTCCAATGGATCTTGGGCCATTGATCAGGCCGATCTAATGTCTAGCTGGGGCCCATAACTCGAGTTGGGGTCGTATTGGTGAGGTCCACTATTTTAGTTTCCATAAAATCCATTCCTTCAATCAGTTTTGTAAGGTGATGCTAGACTAGGGGCCAAAATATGGGGTGGATCTGAGTTTTGGATGAGTTACACCATTAGTCTACGTGTGGTGATAATTCCGTTACTAAATTTGCTTCCGCTGTTACAAGTTGTAGGCAAGTTTGTTCAAAATAGATGGGGATCCACCTGTGATGACCTTCCAGAAGATCCACTCCATTCACCGTCTTTGGCATGCCGTGCTAACCCATGGTCCCAAATTTGAAGTAGATTTGAACTTCAGGTGGGCCGCATGATCTGCTAATACATTAAATGGTATTCACCGTTAAAACCCTCTTCAACCTTACGTAGTCACTTTGCATCCTCTAATTACAAATTTGCCATCCATTTTCTAATCATCTTCCAATGTCCATTATATCAGAGTGTACTATCCAAATGCCTTAAAATTTAGAGGGTATCCCTCGTTTTTCAAACTCTTTCCATCGGTCCAATTTGGGCCCCGATCCTCCCAAAGATGTCCAAGATGCTCCTTTAGTGGCTTATGTAAGTGCTATAGTTTATATCCCTGTATGTTGTCAAATTAGTGGTGACAAAAACACTGTTATATAACTTGCATTAGTGAAGCTCTTTCTAAAGATCAACATTCATAAACAAGCAAAGCTCACAACAAGTAAAGATTACAAGTACAAAGATCAACCTTGACTTCAAGTATTGCTCTCAAGACAAGACTCAAGAATACAAGACTTCAAGAAGAGTACAAAGTAGTTCGTATAGAACTCAAGTCACTTTCGAGGTTGAGCTACATCAAGACTTCAAGACTTAAACTTCTAGGTCACTTGTTCCTAATGTTTTCATTGTCCTTACTTCTTGATTGGGGTTTGAATGACCATAGGTTGACCTTAGAAGTAGGCCATTTTGGATACATAAGTCATATGTATATGACACTTGTGTTTGGGCAGTTCGGGGACTTGTCCTAGGCTTTCTTCGACTAGTCCTAGCTTTGCTTCGACCAGTCCAAGAAATTCCACGATCAGTCGTAAGTTTGTTACAAAATTCGGATAAATTCTGTTAGGCTTCGACCAGTCGAAGGAGGTCTTCGACCAGTCGAAGGAACAGTGTCGACTGCTTCTACGACCAGTCGTAAATCTTCGATTCAAAGTCCAGCGATAATTTACAAGGTCTTCGACCAGTCGAAGGTGACCTACGACCAGTCGAAGGAGGCCTTCGACCAGTCGTAGAATGGTCAAAGCTTATCGCGCCCGATTTTTTTCAAATCTTTTATTTCTTCGACTAGTCGAAGAGCTCCTTAGACCAGTCGAAGATGCGATCTGCTCACCTATAAATAGAGCACGAAACTCAGAAGAATAAAGCAATCAATTAATCCATTCAAGCCAATCTTTGTCAAACTTCTGAGAAGTAATTTTGTGCTCCATCTAAGCTAAGTGTGCTTATTTTATACTCTCTTTCTTTAGCTTTATTTAATTGATTTTGTTTCTGCTTCTGCTATTCCAATCTAATTTGATAAGAGGAATTGTTATTCCCTTTCTTTGGAATCAAAATCAATTAAGACAAGCCCTATTTGGTCTAATTTAAAATCTATTAGAACTAGAACCATTGTAATTGAGTACTGGACATTGAACTTGAACATTCAATCATTTACTCTGATTTGGTTCTACGGGCTGCTACAACAACGAAGGAGTTAATCAGGTATTTTACGTTTAATTGTAAAATTCTTTCTGTTTTGGTTTCTTTCAAGATTTGCCAGAAAAATCTTGTTGTATTGGTTATCTGAGGAGAGCCAGGAAAACTCAGAAGTGGGGTTTTTTTTATTGTGTAAGCCCACAGACAAAGACACAATTGTAAAGGTTTTGGGTGAACCTGTGAAAACCTATTTTGTGAGTGAACGCTAATATCCCCTGTGTGAGGATATTAGGAGTGGAGTAGCATTCTGTGTGGCTGTTGTTTAACAGTTGGTGAACACACAGGCGAACCACTATAATCCCTTGTGTTGTGGTTGAATGATTTACATTTCTAATCTCTAATATTCATTTGTGGGATGTATGTGTGGTGGTAAATGTTGTAATCGTTTAATTCAAGCATTGTGGGAATTTTGTAATAATTTAGAATTTACTTTCTGCTATTCCTTTATCTACTTGAATTTAAATTTCCTTTAAAGTTGTTCCAGCAAGGTTGCCCTGCCATTTTTATGGTGTATGGCTGTCCCTAGAACAATACATTTGTGATTACACTTTATTTCAATTTGTGCTTAATTCTGTATTCCTCTTTGGTTTGAGATTTGATACAAAGATCTTTCTAGAAATAAGGTTGTCCTACCATAAACTCTGGTTTTTGGTGAAAGGTTGTCCTTAGAATAACATTTGTATCAATCCCTCAAGATCAGATTTTTGAGGTTGTTTTACTTTCCTGCATTGTGATTTATTTTGGCTATCATATTGTTTTTTAATTCCGCTGTTATAACATTTATTTGGCATAGTCCTATTCACCCCCCCCCCTCTAGGACATATAGCTAGGCCTTTTCAAGTGGTATCAAAGCCTAATAGCTCGTTCTTATTGCTATTTATTTGGATTTATTTCCTGAGCTAACGATCTAAGCTATTTAAAAAGATGTCAAATTTTGATAGCCTTTCAGTCACGAGGCCTCCACCATTTGATGGCTCCAACTATGCCTATTGGAAAGCCAGAATGAGAATCTTCCTAAAATCAATGGATGAGAGTGTGTGGCGAGCCACAGTAACTGAATGGAAAACTCCTACCATTGAAGTAACTGAATCCGACGGTTCAAAAACTATGTCTGTACCTGCTTATTATTTATGGACCACTCTTCAGAAAAGTGAGTATAGTGCCAATGCTAAAGCACTAAATGCAATCACTTGCGCACTATCACCGGATGAGTTCAAAAGAATCATATCCTGTGATACTGCGAAACAAGCCTGGGATATACTAGAAATGACACACGAGGGTACATCAATTGTCAAAAAGTCTAAAGTCCAACTCCTTACAACCAAATTTGAAGAAATTCATATGGAGGAAAATGAAATGTTTATGGACTTTTACACTAGACTAAATGACATTGTAAACTCAATGTGGGGTCTTGGCGATAAAATCCCAGAAAGTAAAGTGTGTGCAAAGATATTACGCTCACTTCCTGAACGGTTCAATTCTAAAGTAACCGCGATCCAGGAACTTCGTGATACGGATAATATGAGGGTAGAGGAATTAGTTGGTTCTTTACAAACCTACGAGTTAAACTTTAAAGCTCCTAAAGGTAAATCGATTGCTCTAAAATCCTCTAAATGTAATTCAGATTCAGAAGATGATATGGCTCTTTTGGCTAAGAAATTCTACAAGATTTTTAAAAGCAAGAAAAGGGTTGATTTCCAAAAATCAAACGATAAAAAGAAGTTTAGACCCAAATCTCGAAAATCTTTGAAAGATAGTCAATGTTACAACTGTCAAGAATATGGGCATTTGGCAAATAGATGTCCCAAAAAGGACAAACCCAAGAAGAAGAGTATGTTGGCTACGTGGGATGAATCATCTGATTCTGAAACTTCTTCTGAATCAGAAGATTCTGAAACTGAGTTAGGGAATGAAGTTAAAGCACTTATGACTCTAGCCAAATTCACATTTTCAGATAATGACTCAACAAGTGAAGAAAATCTGAGTAGTGAATATGAAAATGAAGATGATCTTCAAGATGCTTACAATGCCCTATACAAAGAAAGTTGTAAAATTGCTGTCAAACTTAAACTTCAAAAAGAAAAGTTTTCTAAACTCAAAGAATGTTTTGAATCACTTGTCTTAGAAAAATCACAAATTTCAGATTGTTTTGAAAAAACAAAATGCGATTTGGAATTCAAAAATTCTTTAATTGTTGATTTGAAATCTGAGATTGAAAATCTCAAAAAGGAAGTATCTTCTCTTCTGAGTCAAAAGGACACATGGAAATATGCCCAAGGTGATCCAAAGTTAGAAAAACTCTTATCCGGATCAAGAAAATGTGGCGATCTATCCGGGCTGGGCTATGATAAAAATTTATCTCCTAAACAAAAGTATACTCCTCCTATGTTTGTGAAAGGAGAGTCCTCAAACTCAAAAGGGAAAAATACTTATCAAGGTTTTTCTAAAAATCCAAAAACTCTTCAAAAATCTGGAAGCAGTCATGTCAACTTTAATCAGAAACGAAATCCACTAGCTGAAAAGATAGTAGATTTACTCAAGGAGCTCCTAAAATCTAACTCTATAGGTTATTCTTATAACTATAAACAAAAGAAGACCAACTATGTTCCTAAACCCAAAACAGTTATGAAATGGGTTCCAAAAGTCACCTGCTTGGTTGCTCACATTGCTTTCAAAGCAACAAGTCATTCAAAGTGGTACCTAGACAGTGGATGCTCTAGGCATATGACAGGTGACAAAGCTTTATTCACGGATCTAAAAGATATGACTGATGGTTCAGTCACATTTGGTGATGGTAGCAACTGCAAGATTATAGGCCAAGGTACGGTTCAACTTTTTAATCTTCCTGTATTTAAAAATGTTTTATATGTTGAAGGCCTAAAACATAACTTACTTAGCATATCTCAGATATGTGATAATAACCATAGTGTTCGGTTCTCTAATCAAAGCTGTGAGATACTAAATAATAAGGGTTCTGTAATATTAACTGGACGTAGAACGTCTGAAAATTGCTATATTATTAGCGAATCCAGCTCATCTAATCAAACATGTTACATGGTTCATACAGACGAGACTGATTTATGGCACAAGCGTCTTGGACATGTTCATTATCGAAATTTATATAGATTGAGCAATCAAGAACTTATAAGAGGTTTACCCAAACTTCAGAAATTAGATAAAATATGTGGTGAATGCCAGATAGGCAAACAAACAAGGAACTCACACAAAAAGGTGAATTCAAATACCACATCAAAACCACTCGAACTTCTTCACATGGATCTAATTGGACCTACTAGAACGGAAAGTCGTGGTGGTAAAAAGTATATTCTGGTAATAGTTGATGACTTTACCAGATACACTTGGGTAGTCTTCTTAAGGGATAAATCTGAAACCCTTGAAGAAGTAAGAAAAGTTCTCAAAAGGATTCAAACTGAAAAATCTTCTCAAATCAGTAAGATTCGTAGTGATCATGGATCTGAATTTGAGAATAGCAATTTTGAGAAGTTCTGTACCGACCAAGGAATATTACATGAATTCTCAGCTCCCAAAACTCCACAACAAAATGGAATTGTGGAAAGAAAGAATAGGGTGCTTCAAGAAATGGCTAATGTCATGTTGAATAGCATGAAGCTCTCTAAAAATCTTTGGGCTGAAGCTGTAAATACAGCTTGCTATATTATTAACCGAGTTTATACTAGCAAGATAATAATAAAACGGCTTACGAATTATGGTTCAACAAAAAGCCTACTGTCAAATACTTTCGAGTTTTTGGCAGCAAATGCTATATTTTACGTGATCGTGAAAATTTGGGAAAAATTCGATACAAAGAGTGATGAAGGGATTTTTCTAGGATATTCCTTAAACAGTTGCGTGCTTATAGGGTTCTGAACAAAAGGACTGGTGTGATTCAAGAATCCATCAATGTTGTCATTGATGATCACTTAAATAAGCCAATCTCGAATTCAGATAATGATGAAGTTCTAATCATTGATAAACCCGATACTTCATCAAATCAGACTGAATCTGAATTGAGGACTGTTAAAGATCATCCAACCACTCAAATTCTTGGAAACCCTCTCACTGGTGTTCGCACCCGTAGACAACTTGAGGATTTATGTAATTATGTATGTTTTACATCCCAAATAGAACCATCCAATGTAAAAGCTCTTGCTGATGAGAACTGGATTGTTGCAATGCAAGAAGAACTTAATCAATTTGTAAGAAATGATGTTTGGTATCTCGTACCAAGACCTAAAGACAAACACATCATTGGAACAAAATGGATTTTCAAAAATAAGTCGGACGAAAGTGGAAATATAATTAGAAACAAGGCTAGACTAGTGGTACAAGGTTATACTCAAATAGAAGGAATTGATTTTGATGAAACTTTTGCACCAGTAGCACGTCTTGAATCTATCAGGCTATTTATATCCATTGCATGTTTTAGAAAGATAAAAATATATCAAATGGATGTGAAAAGTGCTTTTCTAAATGGCGTTTTACATGAAGAAGTATATGTTGAACAACCAATGGGTTTTGAAGATCCCAAAAATACTGATCATGTGTATCGGCTTAAAAAGGCACTTTATGGATTAAAACAAGCACCTAGGGCATGGTATGAGAAACTAACAAAATTTCTTTTAAGTCACAATTTTCAAATGGGATCTGTTGATAAAACTCTATTTGTTAAAAAACATAATGATCATATCTTAATAGTACAGATTTATGTTGATGATATCATCTATGGATCAACTTGTACTAACTTGACTACTGAGTTTGCAGACTTGATGAAATCACAGTTTGAAATGAGCATGGTTGGGGAATTAACTTATTTTCTTGGTTTGCAAGTTAAGCAGCAACCTGAAGGAATATTCATCTCTCAATCTAAGTATGCCTTGAATCTAATCAAGAGATTTGGATTTGAGAATGACAAGAATTTCGATACTCCTATGAGTACTACCCTGAAACTCTCAAAAGACTATAATGGTAAAAATATTGATTCAAAACTTTATCGGAGTATGATTGGTAGTTTGTTATATTTAACTGCTAGTAGACCTGATATTTCTTTAAGTGTTGGTATTTGCGCAAGATTTCAATCTGATCCAAAAGAATCTCACTTGATTGCTGTTAAGCGGATTATTAGATATGTTGCAAGTACTATAAATCTTGGTCTCTGGTATCCTCATGAGACTAGTGTCCAACTTGTTGGGTACTCAGATGCTGATTGGGCTGGTAATCTAGATGATAGAAAATCAACCAGTGGTGGTTGCTTTTACATTGGAAATTGTTTAGTTTCTTGGTTTAGTAAGAAACAAAATTCTATATCACTTTCAACAGCTGAAGCTGAGTATATCGCAGCTGGTAATGCATGTACACAGCTTGTTTGGATGCAACGAATGCTAAGTGATTATGGAATTAAACAGGATTCTATGTTATTGCATTGTGATAATTCCAGTGCAATAAATATTTCAAAAAATCCTATTCAGCATTCTCGTACTAAGCACATTGACATTAGATTTCATTATATTAGGGAATTGGTAGAAGAAAAAGTTATATCTCTGGAATATATTCCTACTGAAGATCAGAGAGCTGATATTTTCACAAAACCTCTTGATAAAATTAGGTTTAATAAGATGAAATTTGATCTTGGCATGTGTATTTCAAAATGATTATTTATGCCTACATGTATCATAGTGTATATATTTGCTAGGTTTAATTCCATTTTCTTTAAAAATTGCAAGAAATATGTTTTTCTGGACTTCCTTCGACCTGTCGTGAGTATACTCGACCAGTCGACCTACGACCGGTCGTAGATACCTACGACCAGTCGTAGATCTCGGAAATCACTTAAATTTGGGGATTTTTTTCTTCTTCCTCATTTCTTTTTTTCTAAGGAGCCGAGCTTCGACTTGTCGAACCCACCATTCTTGTTCTTCAAGGTTAGTGTTCCATTTACGTTTTTCTTGCAAATCAGTGTCTAGATTGCTCTCTTTTCTAACTTGAAGCTTTCTATTTAGGATTTCATTGAGATTTGGGGATTTGATTTTGAAAAATCTGTTTTGAGTAAACCCATTTCTCAATCCTTTGCATTTTCTTATTTCCTTATTATTATTGTTGCATATGGCTTCTAGAGGTAGAAAATCTACTTCCCGTGGTCCTTCTTCTTCCTCCAGATTGACCAAACGTCATCTTCTTGAGCCTACTAATGATTCTTCTTATGTTATAGACCTTAGAGCTCGTAATGTTATTGTTGAACATCCTGTTGATATTAACCATATTGCACCTTTTGATATCCTTCCTTTGCTTGAAGCTGTAGGTTGGGTTAACTTATTGCATTGGGGTGGGCCTGCATACCGGTCCATTGCTCAATCCATGTTTACATGTATTAGTGACTTCTCACTGGATAATTTAACTTTTAAAATATCTACTAGTGAAGGGCCATTTGAAATTGATCGTCATTTAATTTCAGCCCTTATGGATATTCCCGTGAATGATGAGGGTATTCCTATCCATAACTTAACTGATAAACCCTCTGTCTGAAAAACGCATGCTCACTAGAGACTTGTGCAACATGGATGTTCAATGGACACAAAAAGGGAATGCGCTTCCCGCAAGGTATTTGTTACCCAAATACAGAGTACTCCACAGAATCTTTGTGTCTAATCTGTATCCTCGGTCAGGTAATAAAACTGACTTGACCTCATTTATGGTACGTATTATTCATGCTATTTCCAGTGGTACTCAGATTTGTCTGCCATCCTTAATCTGTCATTTCCTTCTTCAGTTTAGACTCCATCCTGGTCATAGTGACATCCCTTTTGGTTATTTAATGACTGTATTAGCTACACATATGTTGGTCGATATGCCAGTTAATGAGGCACCTATCCATCATCTGATTTTCAACAACTCTAATCTCAATAAGATGAAGCTGGAATTACTTCCTGAACAAGGTGGTAATGGTGGTGGTGCTGGTCATGAAGAAGCGGGGGATGACATTAATATGGATGATATCTTTGAGGAACTGGATTCTGATTCAACAAATGATCCAGATTTTGTACCATCTGATTTTGATGCACGTCTGAGTGCATTGGAGGGTAAAGTTGAAAATTTGAATGAAAAGATAGAAAACATGTCTGTTGCTCATGATTCTCAATTCAAGTACATGCGGAAATATCTTCGGCGATTAAACAAAGGCATGCACCAACTTGATCCCTCTATTCCTGCTCCGTCTTCTAGTTCTAATTCTGACTAGTCTATATGGGATTTTCTGGTTTGTAATAACTTTAAATCTTAGCTTTGAGTCATCCGATTTGGAATTGGATACTATTTTTCTTTTCTGCTGGATATTTTTTTTTTTTTATGCTATTATCTCATATCTCATCTTATTTCCTCTCATATATCCCTTTATATTGTTATTTTATTTGTCATATTGTGACAAAAAGGGGGAGAATGGTTATGTTACTTAGGGGGAGTATGTTTGGAATGGTTTAAGAATGGTTTAATGTTAGATATGGATTTAATTTGCAGGTAAGCCAGAGTTGATGTCAACTGGTTTATGTTTTCTCTCTAACTCAATCCGGTGATTCTACTTTTATCTTGGTTATATCTTGTTATGTGTTTTGTCACTAATTTGACAAAGGGAGAGATTGTAAGTGCTATAGTTTATATCCCTGTATGTTGTCAAATTAGTGGTGACAAAAACACTGTTATATAACTTGCATTAGTGAAGCTCTTTCTAAAGATCAACATTCATAAACAAGCAAAGCTCACAACAAGCAAAGATTACAAGTACAAAGATCAACCTTGACTTCAAGTATTGCTCTCAAGACAAGACTCAAGAATACAAGACTTCAAGAAGAGTACAAAGTAGTTCGTATAGAACTCAAGTCACTTTCGAGGTTGAGCTACATCAAGACTTCAAGACTTAAACTTCTAGGTCACTTGTTCCTAATGTTTTCAATGTCCTTACTTCTTGATTGGGGTTTGAATGACCATAGGTTGACCTTAGAAGTAGGCCATTTTGGATACATAAGTCATATGTATATGACACTTGTGTTTGGCAGTTCGGGGACTTGTCCTAGGCTTTCTTCGACTAGTCCTAGCTTTGCTTCGACCAGTCCAAGAAATTCCACGATCAGTCGTAAGTTTGTTACAAAATTCGGATAAATTCTGTTAGGCTTCGACCAGTCGAAGGAGGTCTTCGACCAGTCGAAGGAACAGTGTCGACTGCTTCTACGACCAGTCGTAAATCTTCGATTCAAAGTCCAGCGATAATTTACAAGGTCTTCGACCAGTCGAAGGAGACCTTCGACCAGTCGTAGAACGGTCAAAGCTTATCGCGCCCGTTTTTTTTCAAATCTGTTATTTCTTCGACTAGTCGAAGAGCTCCTTAGACCAGTCGAAGATGCGATCTGCTCACCTATAAATAGAGTACGAAACTCAAAAGAATATAAGCAATCAATTAAACCATTCAAGCCAATCTTTGTCAAACTTCTGAGAAGTAATTTTGTGCTCCATCTAAGCTAAGTGTGCTTATTTTATACTCTCTTTCTTTAGCTTTATTTAATTGATTTTGTTTCTGCTATTCCAATCTAATTTGATAAGTGGAATTGTTATTCCCTTTCTTTGGAATCAAAATCAATTAAGACAAGCCCTATTCGGTCTAATTTAAAATCTATTAGAACTAGAACCATTGTAATTGAGTACTGGACATTGAACTTTAACATTCAATCATTTACTCTGATTTGGTTCTACCGGGCTGCTACAACGAAGGAGTTAATCAGGTATTTTACGTTTAATTGTAAAATTCTTTCTGTTTTGGTTTCTTTCAAGATTTGCCAGAAAAATCTTGTTGTATTGGTTATCTGAGGAGAGCCAGGAAAACTCAGAAGTGGGGTTTTTTTTATTGTGTAAGCCCACAGACAAAGACACAATTGTAAAGGTTTTGGGTGAACCTGTGAAAACCTATTTTGTGAGTGAACGCTAATATCCCCTGTGTGAGGATATTAGGAGTGGAGTAGCATTCTGTGTGGCTGTTGTTTAACAGTTGGTGAACACACAGGCGAACCACTATAATCCCTTGTGTTGTGGTTGAATGATTTACATTTCTAATCTCTAATATTATTCATTTGTGGGATGTATGTGTGGTGGTAAATGTTGTAATCGTTTAATTCAAGCATTGTGGGAATTTTGTAATAATTTAGAATTTACTTTCTGCTATTCCTTTATCTACTTGAATTTAAATTTCCTTTAAAGTTGTTCCAGCAAGGTTGCCCTGCCATTTTTATGGTGTATGGCTGTCCCTAGAACAATACATTTGTGATTACACTTTATTTCAATTTGTGCTTAATTCTGTATTCCTCTTTGGTTTGAGATTTGATACAAAGATCTTTCTAGAAATAAGGTTGTCCTACCATAAACTCTAGTTTTTGGTGAAAGGTTGTCCTTAGAATAACATTTGTATCAATCCCTCAAGATCAGATTTTTGAGGTTGTTTTACTTTCCTGCATTGTGATTTATTTTGGCTATCATATTATTTTTTAATTCCGCTGTTATAACATTTATTTGGCATAGTCCTATTCACTCCCCTCTAGGACATATAGCTAGGCCTTTTCAGCTTACGCACTCCGTAATTCAAAATAACATTTGTACACCTCCGATTAATAATTACCAGGTAGTTTGTGAAATTGCGGTGAGACCGTTTAGAGTTGAAGTCGAGATATGCAAATATATCCTAGAGGGGGTGAATAGGATTTTAAAGTTTTTATATGGTATATTTAAAATCCTATTACACTAATCTTAACAGCAGACATATATTATGATAACTCAAACATAACTCTACTGGCTTCCAAGCTCCGTAGAGGATCTAATCACAAACTATTTTAGAAGTAAGCAGTATGCAAGCTAGATGATGATGGATATGACTATGTAGGTGTGTGTGGTATGACCAAATATTCAGATGTGAAAGTATTAAAGAAAATCACACAATCATAAGAATAACAATCTCAAACACAGTCGTTTTATAGTGGTTCGATGATAAGTCTACTCCACTCCCGGTAACCGCACTCAACCCTTGAGTGTTTCGGATTTCACTAAGGAGGTTTCACAGCGGTTCACATAAAACCTAAGGTTTTAAATCAGGTTCACCTTCAACCTTTACAACCTACACTGAGGCTGACTGTTTATACTCTCACGAGCAAGGGTCAACACAACGCACCCACTTTAAGGCACACTGGCCAAGGATCTTCCATAAGACCCTACTGGAGGTTTTTACACGGTTGACCTCAAACCCGAGGTTTCACAGCGGTTGTCCTCAAACCTAAGGTTTTAATTGGTTCACCTTCAACCAGATGTTTATGCTCTCCACAGAGCAAAGGTCCACACAATGCACCCCCACGTACACTCCCGCCGGAGGCCTCCTTGAGGACTTCAAAGGGTGAGAACCACTTAAGACCCAATCCTACAAAGGAATGATCACAAGTGTCCTCTTGGACTCTAGATACTTACAGATAAGTTGATGAGTACCGTTTAGCGCAATGTCGAAGATCTTCTCCTCCTTATTGATGAAGAGTCTTCTGCTCCCTTGAGACGCAACACAAGATACCAATATTTGGCTTCGGGTTGGGTCAAGGTTAAGATGGAATCCTACTCTCAAAATATTTTCCTATTAGGAAGATATAGCGATTCCAATCTTATGCATTCAAGCATCCCAGCTTAATGATTTTCCATTAAGGTAGTAGCTGGAGGATCCTTGAATGCGGAAGTTCATTCCCCAATCCACTCTATTGAATATCGATGATGAGGGTGGATTGGAGGATGAACTCCCTTGAGAGAAAGGGCCTTGGATATAGGATATAAGTTGAAACACATAAAAGCTGTCTCTACTTTCTCTAACAACAACAAAAGACAAGTCCTCTATATATAGGCAAGAAGTTCCAACGGATATAAAACGGTCACATTTATGACAGAGTTCGATATCATCGAGCGTATACTCTCGATAGCATCGATGGTCTGCTCGATGACTCGAACTCAATGTCATACACCTTTGAAACTCTTTGCCAATTGGTCGATGAATCGAAACTATTGTCGATGTCATCGGATTTCAAACTTCGATTCCATCGATGACAGGTTCAATCCATTGACACTTGAAAAATGAGAGAGACTTGACTTTGAAATATTTCAGGTTTTCATGAATGATCGGGGAACCATCGAGATCATCAGAATTTGAATGTCGATGATATCAATATCAGAGTCGAGGCATCAATAAATCCAGCGGATTTTTCGTTAAGCTTGCTGGACAGTTTATAACCTTGTTCGATGCAATCGACCTGGTACCGATATCATTGATATTTGAATATCGATTCTATCAAAGGGCCCCCGATCATAGTTAAAAATAACCTGAAATATCTGTTGTAAGATATGCTCGCCCACGATCGATATCATCGATGGACCTCCGATCTTATCGATATTTGATTTCAGATCATATCGGAAGATCATCGATATATTGAAGGAATTTGAGATTTTCATTAAAAACAGGGGCGCCAGAAATCTGCCTGTCGATCTTATCAACCCACTTCCGATGGGCTCGAGATTTGTATATCGATGATATCGATAGGGGAATTGATATATCGATAAATCAGTCCAGATGAGTATTTAGTTGCTGGAGACTTTTAGTCGTTATATCGATGATATCGATAGGTGCATCGATAGATCGATAAATCCGTCCAGATGAATATTTAGTTGCTGGACACTTTTGGTCCTCATATCGATAATATCGTTAAGGTATCGAGGACATCGACAGCGCAGGTCGATCATATCGAAGGTGTTTCGATAAAATCGACAAGGCAAGAAAAACTTAGAGATTTTTCTATTTTGAAAAAGTTTTCTCACCTTAAAACCCTATGATTTTCTAACCTTTTTAAAGGGTTTTATTCACCTGGTGTTTTGGGTCATGGGATGTGAGGCTTTAGGTTTACCTGTGGCGAGCTTGCACACATCGGATTGAGACAGATGCTTGAATTGATCTTCCTATCAGGCTCTGTAGACAATCTGACTCAACACTCACGTAACTTGACAAACCAGGGCACTTTCAGTTTGGACTTAAACCCGACGATCTTCATAATGACCGATTCATCCTGATATTCGGATGGCCCACTTGGCGGATCTGTAACATCCCGAAAAATCGAGGGTCGAGCATAACTCAACTCTCGAGTTTCCAGAACATCACTTATGCAACATAGATAATGATGATTGAATGTTGTCTGTATTAGTGCATTGAACATGAACGAGATTAAGCCAAAACAGAATATCATACTCCAGAGACAGTTAAATTGCAAGCGGAAGACTGTGATAGATAGATAACATATATAAACTATGGTGAGTCTCCAGAGTGTGATAATGTTACCAGGTTAAAGAATTACAAGTATAATTTCAAAATATACAAAGGTGTAGTGTCATCTAGCCAATATCCCTTTAATCCCGTCGATCAAGGCACGACTCACATGAAGCCGCCAGAAAATAACATATGCAAGAAAGTGTCATCATCGTCGCGGAGGTCTGCCTCCGCCTCACAAGCATCGCTAACACCTGCAGCTACAACAGGGTCTGGTTGGTGTTTAAAAACACTGTCCCGTAACGTGGGAGTGAGTGATCAACTCAGTGGAACAATAAAGCATAGGTTAACATGTTATCAATTCAGTCAAGCAGTAAAATCAAACACTCCTAACTACTCTTATTTAATGCAAGTATGAAATGACATGATGTATGCCCTTGCCAAACCACCCTCATGCGACACCCTCTTCGTTCGCGGCATGCTTTCATCCCTCAGTGCTCCACATCTTCCAGGCACATGCAATGCATGATGAGCATGATTACCGAGTTATTATTAGTCCATTTCAAACAGCAGCATTGGGAAACTAAGGTACCTCCCTTGTATCATTCCCAAACATGATCCATTCTAGGGTCGTCAGTCCTATTTAATCTCAGACGATGGTGTGTTTTCTAGGTTGCTGCAAGGGCTGCCAGGGCTGTTACACGGAATCGTTACACCACTCCCCCATCACCCTTTTAACGGTTCATCACTATACAGATATAGGCCTAGTTCATACTCTATACACTGCGGCAAAACTCGTCGTCCCACCGCAATTCAGAGTATGCTCGAGGTCACTACAAAGGGCTGTCAGGGTTGTTGCACGGAATCGTTACACCACTCCCCCATCACCCATGATGGATCATATAACGTAAACATGAATTTAAGCATATGTATTACATAGATAAAATCATACAATCAGTTGAGCATGTTATGAAGCACAACACAAGCATGAGTTCGTACATATTCAATTCCTAATCACACAGCTATCCAAGGAAATCATACACATAGTTAAAGGAGTTGAGAATCATATCTCAACACCCTTATACATTACAATTTACTAACTACTACTCATTCAAACATATCAACAAACACTTAGACTACATACATCAACATGCATGACATATGTTGTTCACATAAGTATTAGGCCAAATCCTTTCACTAGGGAGTTGCCCCAATCATAACACGCGTACACCCATGACGGATAGTCATGGAAAGTAGGAATCCAAGTTCTATATTCATTTGAACATTTTCACAAACACTTGGGCTACACATTTCAACATATATAGCGTATAGTGGCCGTGGCTTGATTCAGGGCAAATCCTTTCGTCAAAGGGGTATCGCCAATACAACAACCATATATCCATGACAATTAGTCATGGCGAGCATGAATGAGAATTCTATACTCATTCAGCCATTTTCACAAACACTTAGAATACACTATTACAACATACATGGTGTATGTTAGCAAAACATGTATTAGGGCTATCCTTTCGCCAAGCAAGTATTTTACACATATATAATATATTGATACAACAAATAATCATGGCAACCACATCTCTAAAATATATATGTATACGGTACTTTTTACAATACAGTATTTCTACATACATAGTGTATATTAGTAAAACATGTATTTGGGCGAATCCTTTCGCCAAATAAGTATTTTATCCATATATCGTATATTCATACAACAAATAATCATGTCAAACATATTTCCAAAATTTGTACGTATATGGTACTTTCTACAAATACCTAGAGTATGTAGAATTCCATATTTTTCATCTTTAATCGAAACGGAAAACAGACAGCACTTTGTACATGTGCAATTGCATACAGATCATGAATCTATCATTATCTGACATTGAAAGCGTTGAAAACCATAACTTATACACCTAAAGTCCGCACCTTTTATCGTAGAATCGTAACAAATCAGCTAGGTTTGCTAAGCCTTCGTATTCGACAGTTTGGTGACCTATAGAACGGAATAGATTAGCTATTTCATAACCTACAAACATCAAAACCCCAAATCAGATTAGGATTAGGGTTTCTTACCTAGAAATGATGCCGGAATCGCCGGAAAAGCGATGAGAACGGGGCGGTGGAACTCGTATAGCGGCAGGGAAGAGTGGCAGGGAGATTCTCCCACTGCTCCCACACTTTCTCTCTCTTTTCTCTCTTCTCTCTCTAGGGTTTCTCTCAAATTCGTATGGCTGCCATGAGAGAGGGTTTAAGGTCCTTATATAGCCTAAAAACTAACCGAAATAGACTCCAGGTCAAAGTATACTTAGGTTATAACCAAAGCGGGTCAGTTTCAGCTCAACGGAGGACTTCTGGCGGGCCTCCTTGAGCCAAAGGTCGGACTTAAGCTCACTAATACCGGTTCTACGTTTAGTTAAGTTTTCATTTCGGTCGGGATTCCAGATCACACGTGGCGGACCAGTTTCAGTTCAATGGTCAGTGGATCTCGATCGGAGATTCCCAATACATGTAAATGTGTATGAAATCTCTCCTGATCCGAGGGTGTAATTTGGTCTGATTCTGACGGTCTGGTTACTTAAAACTGATCCGCAAGCAACACGTGCCAGATTACTATTCAAGATATTTTATTTTGAATTAATTTCACATTTCTCACACTTCACTCCGAGCTCAAGCGAATAGCGCTGGGACACTATTTGGATTTGATTTCCGAGAGGGTTGTCAAGCCCAGCGAGGCGATCCTAAGTCCTTAACTTCGTGATAATCGGACTTCCGACGTGCGGTCCAGATCCGATACGGAGTTTCGAGATGCTCCCGAGAGCAGCCGGGTAATGAGATTGATCCTAGATTTTAGGGTAACTTAGCGTCAATGATTTTACAAGTTTTGGGTCTTGCAGATTATATTTAAAGTGATTGGTGCTAATTTCTCAGGCACTCTAGTTTAACACTATCTAAATCTCGCCTAATTTCTAAAGGATTTAGTCCTGAGTAATTTCTGTCTAAGGTGGTACCTGGGCCTTTGCAGTTTGTATCTAAAGTGATCCAAGTTTTACTACTTAGCTAGTTTAAGATAGTGTTTAGGGCGAAAGTGCTTTGAAAAATTAAACGATCAAGGTGGTGAAGGGTGGGATTTGTGAAGAAAATGGTTTGGAAAGGGATTTGAGGCTTTAATTGAGTGTTTGAGAAGTTAAACCTGTGTTAGGATTGACCCATCGTCTAAGGACGTCTAATTCCAGGTTGGAAAAAATCTGGGCTGTTACATGATATAATCAGGATGGGTGGTCAGATGACTTGTTAAAAATATGGGAACTTGATGGTATGCACTCCGGCCATGTATGTGAGTTGATGTACGGTCAATTTTGTAAATGGATGGACATAAAACGAGTTTCTGTAGTGATTAAGGGTAGGACATGTATACCATTAGATTTAAGTGACTTATTCACATGTATAGGTTCCTCGGATTGTAATTCTAATGGTGGGTTAAGCATATTCCTATGGGGTGAACAAGATGAACAAATTAGAATCTTGATCCAATAAACGTACATATGGATGCAGAGGTCAAGTAGCTGATTTACTGTGATCTAGGGATTGAAATTCGACGTGTACGGTTAGTTTCTGATAATCAGGCATGGTATAAAATTTTGCATTAAACGGATAGTGAAAACCACATGATCTAGAATCAAGTGGCCTAGGCAATGGCATTTTTGTAATTATTACTGATATGAGGGTTTTGTGAAATCTAATGGCTCCACATGGTTTTAGGAGTGCTTCTAAGCAATTCTTAGAAAAGAATGTATATCTAAATTGTTATGGATAAGGAGTTATTCATCAATTCCTTTAAGGGAAGACACGTACGTTAGATCTCATGACGGAGAGTCTTACCTTGAAGTCTACAGTCAGATGGCTTGATCTATGAATGAAGATCATTCCCAATGGTTCAATTCTTGTTGGGGAATGTATGTAGGGTTAGGATAGCTAGGTTGGTGTCGTACACATGTACGTATCAAGTTAAACTTCATGGTAACACTCGAGGACTTTCAATACTCGGGTATTGAAAAGTTCGGGGTGTGGGGGGGGGGGGGGGGGGGGGTTGAATAGGACTATGCCAAATTAAAATATTAATAGCGAAATTTAAATGAATAAGATAGCTTTAAAAATAAATAAAAGAAAGATAGCACTTTAAACAAATCTTAGTACTGAAAAGTAAATCAACCTCAAATGTACGAGTATTGAGAGATTGATACAAATGTTGTTCTAAGGACAACCTTACACCGAAAACCAAGGTTTATGGTAGGACAACCTGATTCCTAGAAAGGTCTTTGTATCAAAAACTCAAACTTGATACAGAGGAATAAATAAATAATAAGGAAATTAAATCTAAGTTATTACAACATTCACATCCACAAATACATACCACAACTTTGAATGATAAAAGATATAAAAATTAAATAAACATTCAAACCATAAGACAAAGAATTATAGTGGTTCGCCTGTGTGTTCACCAACTGTTAAACAACAACAACATAGATTGTTACTCCACTCATAATATCCTCACACAGGGGATATCAGTGTTCACTATGAAAATAAGTTTCACAGGTTCACCTAAAACATTCACAATTGTGTCTTTCAAATGGGCTTACACAATTTAAAAAACCCCACTTTCTGAGTTTTCTGGATCTCCTCAGATAACCACTAGATTGAGATTTTTCTAGCTTAATCTCAAACAAAAACCAAAATGAAGGAAATTTACAATAAAGTAAAATACCTGGATTTCTCCTTTCGTTGTAGCCTGGAAGAACCAATCGGAGTAGAAGTTCGAATATGAAAGTTCAATGTTGTAACATCCCGGATTTTTGCCAACTTGGAATTAGACGTCCTTAGACAATGGGTCTCTCCTAACACCTTATTAACTTGTCAGAACTCAATCCCACAGTCTAAAATCGCTTTTTAACCCTTTTCCTGCACAAATCTCACATTTCACCACCTCGTTCTTTAAATCTTTCTAAGTACTTTTACATTAGACACTAATCTTAAGGTTTAGGTGATGAAGGACAATACTTAAACTATAAATTACTATAACTAGTAAATACAGAAATAAAATGGGCTTTTAATCATTATCCTTATGGAACCCATAAAACGAATAAGCTATTTGGAATATTAGCCTCAGACAGAAATCACTCATGACTAAATCCTTTAGAAATTAGGCGAGAATTAGCTAGTGTTAAACTAGAGTGCCTGTGAAATTAGCACTAATCACTTTAAATATGATCTGCAAGACCCAAAAATTGTAGAATCATTGACGCTAGGTTACGTTAAAATCTAGGATTAATCTCATTATCCGACTGCTCTCGGGAGCATCATGAAACTCCGTATCAGATCTGGACCGCACGTCGGAAGTCCGATTAACACGAAGTTAAACGGTTAGGACCGCCTTGCTGGGCTTGACAACCATCTCGGAAATCAAATGCAGATAGTGTCCTAGTGCTATTCGCTTGGGCCCGGAGCGAGGAGTGTGAGAAAACCTGGTTTTCTTTAGAAATTAAATTCAATTTAAGTAATCCGAGGCTTGATGTTTGTGGGCCAAATACAAGCAATCAGACCGTCGAAATCTGACCCAAATACACCCTCGGATCAGGAAATATTTCCCATACATGTCTGTGTATTTGTAATCCTGATCGAGTCTCAGTGACCGTTGAACTGGAACTGGCCTGCCACGGGCGATCTGTAAATCCGATCGGACCGAAAATATAACTCGACCTAGATCCAATGTCTGTGAGCTTAATTCAGACCATTGGCTCAAGGCGGGTCGCCAGAAGTGCTCCGTTGAGACGGAACAGACCCACTTTGGCTATAACCTAAGTATACCTTGACCCCGAGTCTATTTCCGTGAGTTCTGGACCTATATAAAGACCTTAAACCCTCTCTCATTCCTCCCATACGAATTTGAGAAATCCTAGGAGAGAGAAGAGAGAAAAGAGAGAGAAAATGTGGGAGAGGTGGGAGATTCTTCCTGCCGTTCTATCCTGTCGATCTACAGGCTTAACCATCGCTTTCTAATCACTTTTCCGGCGATTCCGGCTTCATTTCTAGGTAAAAAACCCTAACCCTAATCTGTTTTGGGGTTTTAATAATTGTAAGTTATGAAATAACTAACCTAAAGCATGTTATAGGTTGCCATATCACCGTAGATAGAAGCTTAGCAAATCTATCGAGTTCATTACGCTTCTACGGCGTAAGGTGCGGACTTTAGACGTATAGGTTATGGTTTTCAAAACTTTCAATGCCAGATAATGATAGATTCATGATGTGCATGCAATTGTACATGTACAAAGTGCTGTCCGTTTCGTTTTTCAGTTATACGTTAGCTATGTTGAATATACTGTATTCTTCGTATTTGTAGAAAATACCGTATACGTATGAAATATGGATTTGTGCTTAACATGATTATTTATCGTGACTATATGCTTGTATGTATGCGACAACTCCCTAGTGAAAGGACTTGCCCTAAATCACGCCACGGCCACTATACGCTATATATGTTAAAATATGTAGCCCAAGTGTTTGTGGAAATGACTGAATGAATATGGAACTTGAATTCCTGCTTGCCATGACTATCCGTCGTGGGTGCACGCATGTTATAATTGGGGCATCTCCCTAGTGAAAGGATTTGGCCTAATACCTATGTGATCAACATATGTCATGTATATTGATGTATGTAGTCTAAAGTGTTTGTTGAAATGTCTGAATGAGTAGTAGTTAGTAAATTGTAATGTATAAGGGTGTTGAGATATGATTCTCAACTCCTTTAACTACGTGTATGATTTCTTTAGATATCTGTGAGATTAGGAATTGAATATGTACAAACTCATGTTTATGTTGTATTTCATAACATGCTCAACTGATTGTACGATTTTATCTATGTAATGCATATGTTTAAATTCATGTTTAAGTTGTATTCCATAAAGGCCGTGAATGGTGATGGGGGAGTGGTGTAACGATTCCATGCAATTGCCCTGACAGCCCTAAACGGTCCATATCAGACTTTGATTGTGTGGTTTGAAATGTTGATCCATTACTGCTTTAACTATCTATAATTGAATGTGATTGGGGCTATTGTATAGTCCAGGCAATCGGTAACGAGATTGGATTCATGGCTGAGATTCATTCACCACGTGAGATGTGTTCGACGAACCCGAGTCGTACTTGGGTTGGCGATAGTGGTTGGCCACGCGAAGTGCTTATGCACTTCATGTCGTTCAACTTGTCGTGCGCTCGAGCTAGTCAAGCTCTTTAAATAACCCGATCTGTCTAATGTATGTTCACCATATTTGGACGCCACTGCTTGAACCTAAGGTATCAAACTTACCAGTGCAACCCCGTTAACCTTGGTACCTCGATCCGCTAAGACTCATGAGCCGGGTATGGTGGTATGAGACACCGTGGTCGAGCTGTCGGCCTACGCTGGGCCAATGTGCCTTCCCGTAGTGACTAGTGACCAACCTAGACTCGTGAGCCGAATACGGTGGTATGGGACACTGTATTCGAGCTGTCGGCCTACACTGCTTTGATGGGTGATGGGGGAGTGGTGTAAGGATTCTGTGTAATAGCCCTGACTGTACCCGGTGTAGTGACCTCGAGCATACTTTGAATCTACGGAGAGGCGACGAGCCTTCCTGTAGTAAATAGAGTATAAACTAGGCCTGTATTGATAAGGTGATGGGGGAGCGGTGTAACGAGTGCCTGTAACAGCCCTAACAGCCCTTTACAGCGACCTAGAACCGCATCATCGTATGAGATTATCTAGGACTGACGACCCTAGAATGGATCATTGTTTGGGAATGATATAAGGGAGGTACCTTAGTTTCCTAAGACTGCTGTATGAAAAGGAATAATAATAACTCAGTAATCATGCTCATCATCGCACTGCATGTGTTTGGAAGATGTGGAGCACTGAGGGATGAACGCATGCCGCGGACGTAAGATGGTGTCGCATGAGGGAGTATGTTGGTGAGGGCATGCATCATGACTGCATTTTCATACTTGCATTAATAAGAGTATTTAGGAGTGTTTGACTTTACTGCTTTATCATTACTACTTGACTGAATTGACAACATGTTAACCTATGCTTTATTGTTCCACTGAGTTGATCACTCACTCTCACGTTACGGGATGGTGTTCCGAACACCCACCAGACTTTGTCTGATTGCAGATGGCGACGCTACTCCTGAGGCGGAGGCGGACTTTTGTGACGACGAGGATATTTTCTCGTATATGGTGTTTTCTGGCAGCTTCATGTGAGTCGTGCCTTGATCGACTGGGTTACAGGGATGTTGACTAGATGATATTACACCTTTGGTATACTTTGAAATTGTACTTGTAAATCATTAACCTGGTAACATTATCACACTCTGGAGACTTACCATAGTTTATATATTCTATACATCTATCATAGTCTTCCGCTTGCAATTTAACTGTCTCTGGAGTATAATATACTGTTTTGGTATAATCCCATTCATGTTTCAATGCTCTCATCGTAATCATCATTATCTATGTTGCATAAGTGATGCGTTGGAACTTGGGAGCTGAGCTTTGCTCGACCCCCAATTTTCAGGGCGTTAGAAGATGGTATTAGAGCATGATTTGGATTAAACCGGACCAGAGTTATGGTCCCATGACGTACGCTGACGCCTTTTTACGTAGGAGGGTGCGAGAACAATGTAGAAACAGTTTTAGGCATCCCAGTTTCGTCCAACGGCGAAGTTTATTGAAAACGATCGCTGTAAACGAGTTTGTACTCAACCCTGGTCGCACGGGTCGACCTTAAAACACTCTTAGGCCATCTATTGACAGGTCTAGATCACAATGCACTCCATCCCAGCCGTTAAAAATCGGTAAATGCAAGTTTAGATCAGAAATCTCTCGAAACTACCCGAAACGGAGTGAAACGGGGTCGTGGGCCTACCTACGCTTATCCAGAAGGACCCAGGGTAGACCCCGCATCATTTTAGGGCCTAGGGGTCATGAGGACCTTGCCCAAACGGTGAGGCCTAGCCGGTTTTCAGGCCCGGCCGGGCGGGCCGCGTGGTTCGATGCACTTTGGGGCCTAGAATGGCCCACTGGTATATGGGCCGTGGTTTAAAACCACCCCAAATGCATATTTCCTTCACAAAAGTTCCCTCCAAGCTCTCCCTTTTCTTCCAAAATCTAGTTTTCTCTCTCAAACCTCCCCTCCAATCCCCCATTCTGCTAATTTCTGTTAAAACCCACATCCCTCCATCGTTCACAGTAACACCTATCCTCTACCCTTTCCATTTTTCCTCATTTGAGCTCCCACACCCCTCATTTGAAGCTCAAAACCGTGTAAGCTCTCAACCCATCCTATTTCTTCATTTCCTTTCTTCAAACCCTGTCTTTTGGGGCCTTTACAATCCTTGTTGAGGTTCAAACTCGTGGAGAATCAAAAGTTCCAGACCCTATTCCCCCTTATCTTTATTTTTCATGGCCTTCTTTGAGCTCATTAAGGCCATATTTTCGATCTCCACCTTTCTTTCTCTCATGGGAAAGAGAAAGTGTGCCCCTCCCCCTTTGCTAGACTCAGATGACTAGCCATCCATGCCATTGTCTCGTAGTTGTTTGTTACTGCATTAGGATCTTTATGTTTTCATGTTGATGAAATGTGTAGAATGTTTGGCAAGTTGGAGTTGTACTTGACAATTGTGAGCTCCTTCCACCCCTCCACCATTACTCCTCTTAGCCTCACCATTTCACACCCATATGGGCACAACGATTCACGTCTTTGTGTCCCATAGCTTTCACAAACCTCCAAATGTTGGGATGTTTAGGGCCCGTTCGGCCAACTGCATTCGGTGGGATTATGGTGGATAAAATTGTAAAAGTAACAATAAATGTATGTGTAAGGTATGGTCCCTAGATTGGGTGTATCCCATGGTTTCCGACACCATGTTTGGAATGTATGCAATCAAAGGTAAATTCCGAGATTTCCTTTCAATTACACTTAGAAATTTATCATCATGGGATTTGGAAATCCCATCTCACACTATCCAACACAAGGCTCATTATTCAAAGCCTATAAAATTAATTTTAATCCCCTCCCACCCCCTACCAAACATGCCACTCCAAATCCCTAGGTGGGATTAGTAATACCGTCCCATTTAATACAACATAAGACCACTGACCAAATAGTGTTGAAGTAATAAAGTCCCTTGATATACATTGATACACCACACTATGACAACTTAAGCTTTTAGAGTAAACGGTTGTTTGACAAATAGGCCCTTAGAGTTTTGGACCTAGAGTTGGTACTCCTAGATTTTGCAAACAAATCTGGCAGTATGGGAAATCCAATAAATTACTAACGTGAACCCTAAGACTTCTTTAGTTGGTATGGACATCTGTGAGGTGCTCAAGCGTAGTTAAATTCAAGTTAAGCAACTCAATTCCAATCAGACAACGTTTGACCCTAAGCGATAAACAATTTCTTGTATTAGAAAGGGTATAAAATCATTTAGCGTATGAGCGTAGAGTTTGAAATAGTACGAAATCATCTAACCCATATGCTATTGGATTACCACTACTCCTAAAATTAAGACTAGGCTACTGGTTACACTAAGGAATCTAGGAGGCCGATTACGCTAAGATAATTGAGTGATAGACTTAGTTGGTCGGCTTGATTAGGTTGGAGTGAAAGCTCATTCCTTCGTTGAATCCCCCTAATACTTCTAGACTTATTTAATAACTCTTAGAAAAGTTGTTTTAAATTGGAAACTATTCACGCTTAGAGAAAAGTTATATATCCCTTTGATTGAACTTTAGATCAAATCAATACACCTCTTAGAAATTGCCTTCCCAAAGACTTATTACAAGTAGGAACACGGAATAGAAAACTATATATAAGCGAGGTATTCGAGTTTGAATTAAACTCTCAATCCTAGTAGTTCCCAATGAACTCTACGCTCTGATCAAGCAGAAGGTCAGGATCGACTAGGATTAAGAACTGATGCACCAAATTTTCTATCTTCGCGAGGCAGAATGTCTATGTATCCGGCTCAGACCCACTACACAACTTTCCTTCCATGTTGGCCCTACCATTTACACCCAAAGTTTATGATTTCGTCTTGGAGGAGTGTTAAAAACATATAACCAATAGAGATTTTCTTTTTAGGCCCCAGGAATTTCCCAAATGGGCAACAGACAGTTAGGAATTGGGTCCCAAATCACATGCCATGTTGGCATACATATTGTGTAGATGAACTTAGAAAGATAGCCTGCCTGTTAAGCTAGACATGATTAAAGAGGGTAAGTCTGGACCGTGACAAAACTCCTTGGTAGACTGAGGCATCTTGCCACAAACTCACACCCGTCCCTGGGAATCAACCACAACACCCATCATTTTATCTCCTTTCCCAATGCCATAGCACACATCCCGATAGAAGGAAGACTGATGTATTGAGAGGTCGTTTCCCATTTCATGTTAAGGATAGGTCCTAAATTACACCTCGTTCCGACATACGGATCGAGACATAGATTCTTGAGCCTTGAGAAAATAATTTTAAGGGGGGTAGAAAGATTATGAGTTCGGTCGAGATAGGTAGGTATATTCATCTACCCACACATAAACGCAACGAAAGAGTGGTTGGCCCTTACCCCACTGGCCCAGGATCGAATGGAATTGATCCAGACTATACGTAAAGATAGGTCACTAAATAGGATCTGAATCTCCCTTAGAATGTCAGTAATGAAGTCATCGAAGGAAATCAATTAGGGTTCAAGTATTAAACTAATTTGTATTAAAGAAAGGGCCTAATAATGAGTACGAGTTAGACATGAATTAAGATGAGGACTCTCCTAGACCAAGACCCAACGGGCAACCTTATGACTAGAAAATTTAAACCTTTCGTTGATGGGCACTCCCTAAGCTTTTAGAGTGATCGGACTACGGAGTTACTGAAATATACAACTGCGAAGCATTCGCGGCTTGACCCAATCCTCAATCCTGGGCGACTACCAATGGACTCACTACTTGGCCGAGCAGAAGACCAGGATCTACCAGGACTAGGAAGGGATACGATGAGCTTTCTACCCTGGCCAGGTAGATGATCGATGTATCGGGATCAAGCCCACTATAACCATCTCTCCGTGTTGGTCAAACATTGAAAACATCTATCTTACTCTAACTAGTTGGGAATCGAAGTCAAAACTCCAAATAGGGAAAGAAATCCATTGTAGTAAACCATCATGATATAAGCAAGGGATAAAGAAATAAATTTTTAAGGGGGGTAATGCCTAAAATGTACTAGACTAGCATGCACAATATACACCCTACCACGCATATAAACTTGAAATCAATAAGTCTTAGGCAAATGAAATAATAGAATTCTTACTTATTACCTTTAGCCAATTTCGGGGACAAAATTATTTTTAAGGGGGGTAGATTGTAACATCCCGGATTTTTGCCAACTTGGAATTAGACGTCCTTAGACAATGGGTCGCTCCTAACACCTTATTAACTTGTCAGAACTCAATCCCATAGTCTAAAATCGCTTTTTAACCATTTTCCTGCACAAATCTCACCTTTCACCACCTCGTTCTTTAAATCTTTCTAAGTACTTTTACATTAGACACTAATCTTAAGGTTTAGGTGATGAAGGACAATACTTAAACTATAAATTACTGTAACTGGTAAATACAGAAATAAATGGGTTTTTAATCATTATCCTTATGGAACCCTGCAAAACGAATAAGCTATTTGGAACATTAGCCTCTCCTGCCCTAGGACCTTCTTCTGTTGTCATTAGGGCGTGCTTTACTTGAGTATTAATAGCTTAGATCACTTTATATACAAACTACAAAGGACTAAGTACCACCTCAGACAGAAATCAATCAGGACGAAATCCTTTAGAAATTAGGCAAGAATTAGCTAGTGCTAAACTAGAGTGCCTATGAAATTAGCACTAATTACTTTAAATACGATTTGCAAGACCCAAAACTTGTAGAATCATTGACGCTAGGTTACCCTAAAATCTAGGATTAATCTCATTACCCGACTGCTCTCGGGAGCATCACGAAACTCCGTATCAGACCTGGACCGCACGTCAGAAGTTCGATTAACGTGAAATTAAACGGTTAGGACTGCCTTGTTGGGCTTGACAACCATCTCGGAAATCAAATCCAGATAGTGTCCCAGTGCTATTCGCTTGGGCCTGGAGCGAGGAGTGTGAGAAAACCTGGTTTTCTTTAGAAATTAAATTCAATTTAAGTAATCTGAGACTTGATGTTTGCTGGCCAAATACAAGCAATCAGACCGTCGGAATCTGACCCAAATACACCCTCGGATCAGGAAACATTTCCCATACATGTCTATGTATTTGTAATCCTGATCGAGTCTCAGTGACTGTTGAACTGAAACTGGTCCGCCACGGGCGATCTGTAAATTCGATCGGATAAAAAACGTAACTCAACCAAGATCCAATGTCTGTGAGCTTAAGTCCGACCTTTGGCTCAAGGGGGGCTGCCAGAAGTGCTCCGTTGAGACGGAACAGACCCACTTTGGCTATAACCTAAGTATACCTTAACCCCGAGTCTATTTCCGTGAGTTCTGGACCTATAAAGACTTAAATCCTCTGTCATTCCTCCATACGAATTTGAAAACCTAGGAGAGAGAAGAGAGAAAAGAGAGAGAAAGTGTGGGAGAGGTGGGAGATTCTTCCTGCCGTTTTATCCTGTCGATCTACAGGCTTAACCATCGCTTTCTAATTGCTTTTCCGGCGATTCCGGTTTCATTTCTAGGTAAGAAACCCTAACCCTAATCTGTTTTGGGGTTTTGATAGTTGTAAGTTATGAAAAAACTAACCTAAAGCATGTTATAGGTTGCCACATCACTGTAGACAGAAGCTTAGCAAATCTATCGAGTTCATTACGCTTCTACGGCGTAAGGTGCGGACTTTAGACGTATAGGTTATGGTTTTCAAAACTTTCAATGTCAGATAATGATAGATTCATGATCTGCATGCAATTGGACCTGTGCAAAGTACTGTCTGTTTCATTTTTCAGTTATACGTTAGCTATTGAATATATTATATTCTTCGTATTTGTAGAAAATACCGAATACGTATGAAATACGGATTTGTGCTTAACATGATTATTTGTCGTAACTATATGCTTGTATGTATGCGACAACTCCTTAGCGAAAGGACTTGCCCTAAATCACATCACGGCCACTATACGCTATATATGTTAAAATGTGTAGCCCAAGTGTTTGTGGAAATGACTGAATGAATGTAGAACTTGGATTCCTGCTTGTGCACGCGTGTTATAATTGGGGCAACTCCCTAGTGAAAGGATTTGGCCTAATACCTATGTGATCAACATATGTCATGTATATTGATGTATGTAGTCTAAAGTGTTTGTTGAAATGTTTGAATGAGTAGTAGTTAGTAAATTGTAATGTATAAGGGTGTTGAGATATGATTCTCAACTCCTTTAACTACGTGTATGATTTCTTTAGATATCTGTGAGATTAGGAATTGAATATGTACAAACTCATGCTTATGTTATATTTCATAACATGCTCAACTGATTGTATGATTTTATCTATGTAATGCATATGTTTAAATTCATGTTTAAGTTGTATTCCATAAAGGCCGTGAAGGGTGATGGGGGAGTGGTGTAACGATTCCGTGCAATACCCCTGGCAGCCCTAAGCAGTCCATATCAGACTTTGATTGTGTGGTTTGAAATGTTGATCCATTACTGCTTTAAATATCTGTAATTGAATGTGATTGGGGCTATTGTATAGTCCAGGCAATCAGTAACGGGATTGGATTCGTGGCTGAGATTCATTCGCCACGTGAGATGTGTTCGACAAAGCCGAGTCGTACTTCGGTTGGCGATAGTGGTTGGCCACGCGAAGTGCTTATGCATTTCATGTCATTCAACTTGTCGTGAGCTCGAGCTAGCCGAGCTCGTCAAGTAACCCGATCTGTCTAATGTATGTTCACCATGTTTGGCTGCCACTGCTTGAACCTAAGGTACCAAACTTACCAGTGCAACCCCGTTAACCTTGGTACCTCGATCCACTAAGACTCATGAGCCGGGCATGGTGGTATGGGACACCGTGGTCGAGCTGTTGGCCTACGCTGGGGTGATGTGCCTCCCCGTAGTGACCAGTGAGCAACCCAGACTCGTGAGCTGAATACGATGGTATGGTACACTATATTCGAGCTGTCGGCCTACACTGCTTTTGATGGGTGATGGGGGACTGGTGTAACGATTCTATGTAACAGCCCTGGCAGCCCTGACCGTACCGGTGTAGTGACCTCGAGCATACTCTGAATCTGCGGAGAGGCGACGAGCCTTCCCGTAGTAAACAGAGTATAAACTATGCCTGTATTGATAAGGTGATGGGGGAGCGGTGCAAAGAGTGTGTGTAATAGCCCTGACAGCCCTTTACAGCGACCTTGAACCGTATCATCGTATGAGATTATCTAGGACTGACGACCCTAGAATAGATCATTGTTTAGGAATGATATAAGGGAGGTATCTTAGTTTTTCAATATTGCTGTATGAAAAGGACTAATAACGACTCGGTAATCATGTTCATCATCGCACTACATGTGCCTGGAAGATTGGAGCACTGAGGTATGAATGCATGCCACGGACGTAAGATGGTGTCGCATGAGGGAGTATGTTGGTGAGGGCATGCATCATGACTGTATTTTCATACTTGCATTAATAAGAGTATTTAGAAGTGTTTGACTTTACTGCTTTATCATTACTGCTTGACTGAATTGATAACATGTTAACCTATGCTTTGTTGTTTCACTAAGTTGATCACTCACTCCCATGTTACGGGACGGTGTTCCGGACACCCACCAGACTTTGTCTGATTGCAGATGGCGATGCTGCTCCTGAGGCGGAGCCGGACTTTTGTGACGACGAGGATGTTTTCTCGTATATGTTGTTTTCTGGCGGCTTCGTGTAAGTCGTGCCTTGATCGACGGGGTTACAGGGATGTTGACTAGATGACATTACACCTTTGGTATATTTTGAAATTGTACTTGTAAATCATTAACCTGGTAACATTATCATACTCTGGAGACTTAGCATAGTTTATATATTCTATACATCTATCACAGTCTTCCGCTTGCAATTTAACTGTCTCTGGAGTATGATATGCTGTTTTGGTATAATCTCATTCATGTTTCAATGCTCTTATTATAATCATCATTATCTATGTTGCATAAGTGATGCGTTGGAACTCGGGAGCTGAGCTTTGCTCGACCCCTGATTTTCAGGGTGTTACAAATGTCCAATATTCACTTTGATATGGTTCTAAGTTCTAATTGATTTTAAATTTAAACCAGTTGGGCTAGCTATATTTGATTTTGATTCTAAGAAGAAGGAATACAGCAATTCCTCTTATCAATTCAGATTGGAATGCAGAAACAAAATCAAATAATAAAGCTAATAGGAGAGTATTAAATATGCACAATGTAGCTTAAAATGAACACTAACTTATCTCTCAGAGTGATGCCTTGATTATACGTCAATTCGATATAAAATTTTGAAATTCGTGTTCTATTTATAGATGTAGAAATCGTGTCTATGACTGGTCATGTGGCCACCACGACTAGTCCTAGGTCGAACTGCATTTTCAAATTTTAAGCACGATCGGATAAAACCGTTCTACGCCTAGTCTTAGGGTGTCCACGATTGGTCGTGAGGCCTCCATGATTAGTCGTAACACACTTATGACTGGTCGTGAGAAACCAGGAATGGTTGCTGGTGTTTGAGTAGTAGCTGCACGACTAGTCGTGAATGAGTCGACACTGTTCCTACGACCGGTCGTGCAGACTCTAGGACTGGTCGAAGCTTAACCAAAAAATTCCAAAAATTTGTAATAACTTAGGACTGGTCTTGGAATTTCTTGGATTGGTCGAGCCAGTTCTAGAACTAGTCGAACAGAGTCCAGGACTAGTCTTAGAACAGACCAAACACTTATAAAATAATTCAGTTCGAATTATGTATTCAAAATGACCTACCTTAAGGTCAAACTAAGGTCATGCAAACCTTAAATGTGAAGTATGGACATCAAGTCTTTATTTCTTAAGATGATAGTTGACCTTTGAAGATTATAAAGCTTGAGATCTCTGATGTAACTTGGACTTGAGATCTTCTAAAGCTTGGACTTCATCTTGTATTTTAGTCTTGAGTTGTACTAGATCTTGAGTTATACTTGAGACTAGAACAAGAACATGCCTTTTGATGTAGCTCTTGTGAAACTTACAGAAGTAGACAAATAACTTGAACTTGAACTTCTTGAAGTAGATCTTCATTCTCAACTTTAAAGCATTATGATGCAGTGCCTTGAACATACAAAACAACATGCTACACAAGACATAGATTGCGTTTTTGGCACCACAAAATTTGACAACCAAAGGAGCAAATAACAATTGCACTTACAATCTCCCCCTTTGTCAAATTTGTGACAAACACACTTAACAAGAATATGATTATTATGAACACAAAGAATCATGCACTATTTAAAAGAATACCAGTTATAGCATGATTAAAGAATCATGCACCAGTTGTCATTAACTAGTACACATAGCACAGAAATTCCACATCACTTACTCCCCCTGAGTAGCACACATAGATCCACATAGATAAAAATGCTACAAAAATGCTACTCTCCTCCACAATCTCCACAATCCCTATATATCAATTAATCAATCCAAAACATATTTCTCCCCCTTTTTGTCACAATATGACAAAGGAAGAAAGGAATAAATGGAAGTGGAAGACCAATAAGAGGGTAATAAATGAGTTAACTAAGTAAGATATGAGAATAATATAAGCAAGTTCAAAGTGCATATTCCATAATCTAGTATAAACAAAAGTTAGTCTCACATGCCAACAAAAGTAAAGTAGTATAAAAGTTATTACAGACCATAGGATAAACCAATTAATCAGATCTTGAAGAAGGAGCAGGTATGGTAGGATCAAGTTAATGAAGGCCCTTATTAATGCGCCTAAGGTACTTGCGCGTATATTTAAATTGTAAATCATGGGCAACATTCATATTCTTAACCTTCTCCTCAAGTGCACAAAGACGAGCATCAAAATCAGATGGCTCAAAGTCAGGATCATTAGTGGAATCTGACTCAATTCTATCAAAAATATCATCCATATTTATATCATCAGGAGGAAGATCGCCACCTTCTTCTTCATTCCCTGCTTCAACACCACCACCACCCACATTTCTTTGGCCAGGTGCTAATTCCAATTTCATCTTATTTAAATTAGTATTGTTAAATAAAAGATGATGAATAGGAGCCTCTCTGACAGGCATATAACTAGTATGAGAGTAGCATATATGAACTACCATAAGAATATGAAAAGATATGAAACTATGTCTTGGAGTGGAGAGAGATAAGAACGAAAATGAATGTGAAAGACAGAAGAATGACAGACTTTAGACCAATGACGAACATAGAGCAAAAATAAAAAGGAAGTCAGTGTTCTAAGACAGACGCAGATACAGATTAAGAAATAAAAATTCTGTGGAGAACTCTATATTTGGGTAACAATACAAACTTTGCGGGGAGCGCATTCCCTTTATGTGTCCATTGAATTCCCATATTACATAAATCTCTGGTTAACATTCGTTTTTCTAATTCAGAAGGTTTTTCCATTAGAGTATAAATAGGAATGCCCTCATCATTAACAGGTATTTCCATTAGATCCGCAATCAGATGGCGGTCTACTGTAAATGGACCTTCTCTAGTATCAATATTAAATGTTAAATTATTAGATGAAAATTCAGAGATACATGCACACATAGCCTGTATAATGTATTGGTATGCAGGCCCACCCCAATGTAGGATGTTATCCCAACCTATAGATTGGAGAAGAGGAAGGATACCAAAAGGAGCAATGTGGTTAAGATCAACAACTTTTTCAATAATGACAATGCGCATACGCAAATCCCGTACATGAGCAGGATCATCTTCGGATGACCGAAGATAGCGCCTAGAGATAGGAGCTGATCTAGAAGATGAAGGACCACAGACAGTTTTCTTTTTCCCTCTAGCATCCATTTACTTGAAGAAAACCAAAGCAACAAGAAATCACAAAGGAAGTAGAGATGGGTTTTTTAAGATCAATAAATGGAGACAAAAAACCCCAAAATCTCAACAAATCTTGAAATCAAGTACTCAAATGATAAGAATGAAGAGAATATAACATGAATCTACAAGATTAACAAAAAAAATGTACTAACCTTGACGAATCAAACGGTTGGGTATGACTGGTCGTGCTTATGCCCGTTGGAGAAGAAATAGGAAATGAGGAAGATGAGTTTTTTTCCCAAATTAAAAAGGTCCATCGCGCTACATGACTAGTCGAGCATGTCCTCGACTGGTCGTGAAACACAAAAACATGCATTTTTCATAAAAATTTGAAATTTAAACCAATAAATTATCAAATATAAATACACTATGATACACATATGCATGAACAATCAATATAAATTGTACATACCAAGATCAAATTTTAATTTATTAAACCTGCTTTTGTCGAGCAGTTTAGTGAAAATGTCAACAAGTTGAGTCTCGGTTGGAATGTAATCTAAAGAGATTAATTTTTCTTCCAATAATTCCCGAATGTAATGATACCTAATCTCAATGTGCTTGGTACGTGAATGCTGGATTGGATTTTTTGAAATATTTATAGCACTAGAATTATCACAATATAATTTCATTGATTCCTGTGCAATTCTATAATTGCTGAACATACGTTTCATCCAAACAAGCTGAGTACTTGCATTTCTGGCTGCGATGTATTCAGCCTCAGCAGTAGAAAGCGATATAGACCTTTGCTTCTTGCTAAACCAAGAAACTAAACAATTTCCAATATAGAAACAACCACCACTGGTTGATTTTCTATCATCGATATTACCAGCCCAATCAGCATCTAAATACCTAGCCAACTGAACACTAGTATCATATGGATACCAGAGACCCAAATTAGTAGAACTTGTGACATATCGCATAATCCGCTTAATAGCTGTTAGATGAGATTCTTTAGGGTCAGACTAATATCTAGCACAAATACCAAGACACAAAGCAATATCAGGTCTACTTGAAGTTAAATAAAGTAAATTGCTAATCATGCTACGATATAGTTTCGGATCTACATTTTTACCTGTAGAGTCTTTTGAGAGTCTTAATGTTGTACTCATAGGAGTATCAAAATTCTTACCATTCTCAAATCCGAACTTTTAAATTAAGTTCAAAGCATATTTGGTTTGAGAAATTAATATAACATCATGTTGTTATTTTACTTGCAACCCTAGGAAATAATTCAATTCCCCAACCATACTAATTTCGAACTTAGATTTCATTAAATCTGTAAACTCAACAGTCATGTCAGTATAGGTAAATCTATAAATAATATCATTAACATAGATTTGTACCATTAAGATACGATCGTTATATTTCTTAACAAACAAAGTCTTATCAACACTTCCCATTTAAAAATTATGACTTAGTAAAAACTTAGTCAATTTTTCATACCATGCCCTTGGAGCTTGTTTCAAACCGTAGAGAGCCTTTTAAAGGCGATAGACATGATCAGTGTTCTTAGGGTCTTCAAAACCCATTGGTTATTCCACATACACTTCTTCATGTAGATCACCATTTAAGAAGACACTCTTTACATCCATTTGATAAATCTTAAACTTTCTAAAACATACAATGGATATAAAAAGTCTGATTAATTCAAGACGAGCTACTGGGGAAAAGGTTTCTTCATAATCGATGCCCTCAATTTGAGTGTACCTTTGTACAACCAGTCTTGCCTTGTTTCAAATTATATTACCAAGTTCATCAGACTTGTTTTTGAAAATCCACTTAGTTCTTGTAACGTGTTTATCTTTAGGTCTAGGTACAAGATACCAAACATCATTTTGAACAAACTGATTAAGTTCTTCCTACATAGCAACTATCCAGTTTTCATCAGGAAGGGCTTCTTTTACATTAACCGGTTCAATCTAGTATGTAAAGCACATGTAATTACATATGTCTTCTAGTTGTCTACAAGTGCGCATACCAGTGAGAGGGTTTCCAAGAATCTGAGTGGTTGGATGATCTTTGACAGTCCTTAGTTCAGAAACATTTTGACTTGATGAAATATCTGGTTTGTCAATCAAAAGTACTTCATCATTATTTGAACTAGGGGCAAGTGTATTCAAGTGATCATCAATGACTGCATTAATGGACTCTTGAATAACACCGGTCCTGTTGTTCAGTACACAATATGCACGATTGTTCAAAGAATATCCTAAAAAGATACCTTCATCACTTTTAATGTCAAACTTTTCCAAAATTTTACTGTCACGTAAATTAGCACTTGCTACCAAAAACTCGAAAGCATTTAACAGTAGGCTTCTTATCAAACCATAATTCATAAGAAGTTTTATTATTAGATGTACTTGTATAAACCCAGTTGATTATATAGCAGGCAGTATTTACGGCTTCAGCCCAAAGATTTTTAAGGAGCTTCATACTATTCAACGTCACATTAGCCATTTCTTGAAGCACTCTATTTTTCCTTTCCACAATTCCATTTTGTTGTGGAGTTTTGGGTGCAGAGAATTCATGTGGTATTCCCTGATCGCTACAAAACTTTTCAAAACTACTATTTTCGAATTCTGATCCATGATCGCTACGGATCTTACAAACTTGAGAACTCTTTTCTGTTTGGATCCGTTTGAGAATCCTTTTTACTTTATCAAGGGTTTCTGATTTATCTCTTAAGAAGGCTACCCAAGTGAATCTGATATAATCATCCACGATTACCAGTATATATTTTTTGCCACCTCGACTCTTCGTCCTGGTTGGTCCTACAAGATCCATGTGGAGAAGTTCGAGAGGTTTAGATGTGACATTAGGTTCACCTTTTTGTGAGCACTCCTAGTTTGCTTGTCAATCTGGCACTCGCCACATATTTTGTCTATTTTTTGAAGTTTAGGTAGACCTCTAATTAGTTCTCTTTTGCTCAATCTATATAGATTTCGGTAGTATACATGTCCAAGGCGTTTATGTCATAAATTTGTTTCATTGGTATGGACAATGTAGCACAATTAATTAGATGAGCTACCATCACTTACAATATAGCAGTTTTCAGAAGTCTTGCGACCAGTTAATATTATAGAACCTTTTTTGTTTAAGATTTCACAACCTTTATTATAAAATTTCACACTATGATTGTTATCGCATATTTGAGATATGCTTAACAGGTTGTGTTTTAGCCTCTCAACATATAAAACATTCTTAAATAAGGGGAGGTTATAGCGTTGAACCGTACCTTGGCCAATAATCTTGCAGTTGCTACCATCACCAAATGTGACTGACCCTTCAGTCATATCTTTAAGATCGGTGAATAAGGCCTTGTCGCCTGTCATATGCCTGGAGCATCCACTGTCTTAGTAACACTTTAAATGGCTTGTAGCTTTGAAAGCCATGTGGGCAACCAAGTAGGTGACCTTAGGAACCCATTTCATAACTGTTTTGGGTTTTGGAGAATAGTTGGTCTTCTTGTACTTGAAGTTGTTGTAAGAACGACCCACTAAGTTAGATTTTAAGAGCTTCTTAAGCAAATCAACTATTTTTTCAGCTAAAGGGGTTTTGGTTCTGATTTCTATAGTTAATATAATTGCTTTTACGTTTTTGAAAAGTTTTAGCATTTTTAGAAAAACTTTAATTAATACTTTTTCCTTTTGAGTTAAAGGTTTCTCCTTTCATAAACTTTGGAGGAGTATTCTTCTGTTTAGAAGGTATATTCTTATCATAGCCCAACCTGGATCTGTTGCCACATTTTCTAGATCCAGATAGAAGTTTTTCAAACTTTGGATCTCCTTGGGCATACCTCAACATATCCTTTAAACTCAAAAGTGAAGAGTTTTCAAGCTTAAGTTTATCATTTTTATATTTAAGTTTTTCAATCAGGGAGGTTTTGAATTCTAAATCACATTTAGTCTTTTCAAAACAATCTGAAATATGGGATTTTTCTAAAACAAGAGACTCAAAATTTTCTTTAAGCTTTGAAAATCTTTCTTTTTGAAGCTTTAGTTTTACTGCAATCTTACAACTTTCCTTGTATAGGGCATTGTAAGCATCTTGAAGATCTTCTTTATTTTCATGATCACTATTCATATTTTCTTCACTAGTAGAATCATCATGACCTGAAAAAGTGAACTTGGCTAGAGTCAAAAGGGCTTTGATTTCATTGCCCGACTCAATTTCAGAATCTTCTAATTCAGAAGAGGATTCAGAATCAGACGATTCATCCTAAGTAGCCAACATACCCTTCTTTTTGGGTTTGTCCTTTTTAGGACAGTTGTTTGCTAAATGCCCATATTTTTGGCAGTTGTGACATTGACTATATTTTAAAGATTTCCAAGTTTTAGATTTAGATTTTGATCTATTCTTATCTTTTGATTTTTGAAAGTCAACCTTCTTTTTACTTTTAAAAATCTTGTAAAACTTTTTCGCAAGAAGGGTCATATCATCTTCAGAATTTTCAAAATCAAAATTTTCTTGAGAAATATGTTTAGAAGACTTAAGGGCAATAGATTTACCTTTAGGAGCTTTAAAAGTTAACTCGTAGGTTTGTAAAGACCCAGCCAATTCTTCTACCCTCATATTGTCCGTATCACGAAGTTCCTGGATCGCGGTTACCTTAGAATTGAACCGTTCAGGTAATGAGCGCATGTAACGCCCTGAAAATCGGGGGTCGAGCATAAATTCAACTCCCGAGTTCCAGACATCACTTATGCAACAAAATGAATGATGATTGACTATTGACTATATTCGTGCATTGAACATGAGTGAGATTAAGCCAAAACAGCATATCATACTCCAGAGACAGTTAAATTTGCAAGCGGAAGACTGTGATAGATAGATAAAATATATAAACTATGATGAGTCTCCAGAGTGTGATAACATTACCAGGTTAAATAATTTCAAGTACAGTTCTAAAATATACTAAATGTGAGGAAATGTAGTGTCTCCTATCCCAAGTACCATAGCCCCGTGAATACAATATCAGGTCTTCATTGACCCGCCAGGGAGATACAGATAGGAGAACTCCTCCTATCATCATAGAAGTAGTCCGGCTCTGCTTCACAAGCATCGCCATCACCTGAAACTCAACAAATCTGGTTGGTGTGCACAACACCGTCCCGTAACGTGGGAGTGAGTGATCAACTCAGTGGAACAGTAAAGCATAGGTTAACATGTTATCAACTTAGTCAAGAAATAATGATAAAGCAGTACAATCAAACAATTCTAACTACTCTTATTAATGCAAGTATGAACGACATGATGTATGCCCTTGCCAAACCACCCTCATGCGACATCATCTTACGTTTGCGAATGCATAACTCCCTCAATGCTCCACATCTACAAGGCACATGCGGTGCAATGATGCGCGTGATTTCCGAGTTGTTATTAGTCCGTTTCAAACAGCAATATTGGGAAACTAAGGTACCTCCGTTTCAAACGGTGTGTTTTCTAGGTCACTACCAAAGGTGTCAGGGCTGTTACGCACAAAGGTTGCACCGCTCCCCCATCACCTCTTAACGATTCATCACTATACAGAAACAGGCCTAGTTCATACTCTATACACCGCGACAAAACTCTAAGGCTCACCGCGATTCCAGAGTATGCTCGAGGTCACTACAAAGGGCTGCCAGGGCTGTTGCTCGCATTTGTTGCACCGCTCCCCCCATCACCTTATCAATGTAGGCCGACAGCACGAATATAGTGTCTCATACCACCATAATCGGCTCACGAGTTTGGTTGCTCACTGGTCACTACAGGGAGGCATGTGACCCCAGCGTAGGCCGACAGCTCGACCACGGTGTCCCATACCACCATGTCCGGCTCATGAGTCTTAGTGGATCGAGGTACCATGGTTAAAAGGGATTCCACTGGTAAGTTTGGTATCCTAGGTTCAAGCAGTAGCGTCCAAATATGGTGAACATACATAAGACAGATCGGGTTACTTGACAAGCTCGGCTAGCTTGAGCGCACAACAAGTTGAACGACATGAAGTGCATAAGCACTTCGCGTGGCCAACCACTATCGTCAACCGAAGTACGACTCGGGTTCGTCGAACACATCTCACGTGGCAAATGAATCACAGCCACGAATGCAATTCTGGTACCGATTGTCTGGACTATAATCATAGCCCCAAACACAATCAAGTGCAGATAGATAAAACAGTAGTAGATCAAGATTCAACTCATACAATCGAGGTCTAGTATTATCCGTTTAGGGCTGCAAAGGCTGTTGCACGCACTCGTTGCTCTACTCCCTCATCACCCATGACGGATCATACAACGTAAATATAAATTTAAACATATGCATTACATAGTTAAAATCATAAAGCAGTTGAGCATGTTATGAATCACAACACAAGCATGAGTTTGTACAAGTTCAATTCCTAATCACACAACTATCTAAGGAGATCATACAAATAGTTAAAAGAGGTTGAGAATCATATCTCAACACCCTTTTACATTACAATTTGCTAACTACTACTTGAGACATTTCAAGAAACCTTAAACAAACATACATCACATACATGACATATGTCGATCACATAAGCATTAGGCCAAATCCTTTCACTAGGGAGTTGCCCCAATCATAACACGCGTACACCCACGACGGATAGTCATGGCAAGTAGGAATCCAAGTTCCATATTCATTCAGTCATTTCCAAAACACTTGGGCCACACATTTTAGCATATATAGTGTATATTGGCCGTGGCGTGATTTAGGGCAAATCCTTTCGTCAAAGGGGTATCGCCAATACAACAATCATGAATCCATGACAATTAGTCATGGCGAGCACGAATGAGAATTCTATACTCATTCAGTCATTTTCACAAACACTTAGAATACACTATTACAACATACATGGTGTATGTTAGCAAAACATGTATTAGGGCTATCCTTTAGCCAAGCGAGTATTTTATCCATGTATAATATATTACTACAACAAATAATCATGATAAATACATCTCCAAAATTTATACGTATACAGTATTTTCTAGAATACGCAATTTCAACATACATAGTGTATATAAGTAAAACATGTATTTAGGCGAATCCTTTTGCCCCATAAGTATTTTATCCATATATCGTATATCCATATAACAAATAAACATGTAAAACACATTTCCAAAAAATATACGTATACCGTACTTTCTACAAATACCTAGAGTATGTAGAATTCCATATTTTTCATCTTTAATCGAAACGGAAAACAGACAACACTTTGTACATGTGGAATTGCATGCAGATCATGAATCTATCATTATCTGACATTGAAAGCGTTGAAAACCATAACCTATACACCTAAAGTCCGCACCTTTTGTCGTAGAATCGCAACGGAATCGATAGGTTTGTCTAGCTTCCGTATACGACAACTAGGCAACCTAGAGAAGGAAATAGGTTAGCTATTTCATAACCTACAACTATCAAATCCCCCAAACAGGTTAGGGTTAGGGTTTATTACCTAGAAATGATGCCGAAAACGCAGGAAAAACGACAAGAATGAGGTGGTTAAGTACCGATAGCAGCAGGGTAGAGCGGCGGGGAGATCTTCCCACAACTCCCACACTTTCTCTTTCTTTTCCCTCTCTCAAATCTCAAATTCATATGGCTGCCATGAGAGAAGATTTATGTAACGACCTGTAAATTTCTGTACATTGGGTCGAGTACCACCTCGACCAGAAATCAAGTAGGATTAAATCCTTTAGAAATTTAACAAAGTTAACTAAGTACTAAACTCGGTTAGCCATGAAATCCGTTGGGATCGCTTTAAATACGATCTACAAGACCCAAAACTTGCAGAATTAGTGACTCTAGGTTACCCTAAAGTCTAGAACCAAACTCATTACCCGTCTGCTCTCGGGAATGAAACGAAACTTCGTATTAGGTCTATATCGCACATCGGGAGTCCGATTAACACGAAGCTAAGGAACTAGGACCGCCCCACTGGGCTTGACAATCACCTTAAAAATCAGCTCCGACCGATGTCCCACAGCCATTTGTTTCGATCCGGAGCGAGGGAGTGTGAAAAACACTATTTCCATCCCAAAATAAATATCTGGAATAGTGATCTGGCACCATTCGCTTGCGCGTCAGTATTAAGCAACCTGACCATCAGAATCAGACCAAATTACACCCTCAGATTAAGAAAAATTTCAGGAACATTTACATGTACTTGGAATTTCTGATCGTGGCCCACTGACTGTTGAATTGAAAGTGGTCCGCCACGTGCGATCTGGGAATCCGATCGAGTCGAAAACGTAATCCCACGTAGATCCATAGATGGTGAGCTTAAGTCTGACGTTTGGCTCAAGGAAGGCCACCAGAACCTCCCTTTTGAGCTGGAAAAGTGGCGAAATGCCTATATAAGCAATCACCCTTGAACCTGAGTCTATTTTGAAAATGTTTTTGGCTATAAAAGGGGCTTAGAACAGCCCCTCTCACAGCCATACGAATTTGAGAGAAAAACCTAGAGAGAGAGAGAGAAAAGAGAGAGAAGAGCTTGGAGTTTATAGGCGATCTTCCTCCTGCTGCTCCCATTCATCACACGGCCTACACCGCTCCGTTCTAGGTGTTTTCCCGGCGGTATCCATCCCGTTTGAAGGTAAGAAACCCTAACCCTAGGTCTGATTTGAGGTAGATTCGTTGTAGGTTATGAAAAAGCTAATCGATTCCGCTCTTTAGGCTAGAAAACTCCCGTATACGGAAGCTCTACTACCCTTGCTGATTCGATGGAATTCCAAGGGCCAAGGTGAGGACTTTAAGTGTATAAGTTACGTTTTTCAACGCTTTCAATGTCAGATAATGATAGATTCATGATCTGCGTGTAAATGCACATGTACAAAGTACTTTCCGTTTCCTGTTTCGATTAACGTTGTAGAATATGGAATTTCACATACTCTAGATATACGTAGAAATACCGTATACGTATTTTTTTTGGAAAAATGGTTGACATGTTTATTTAATGTATGATTATATAACATATGGATAAAATACTAGTTTGGCGAAAGAAATCGCCGAAATACATGTTCGTGTGTAAATGCCTAGTATGTTGAAATTGTGTATTCTAGAAATACCGCATATGTGTGGATTTTGGAAATGTAATTGTAATGATTATTTGCTGTATGATTATGAGATACATGGGTAAAATACTCACGTGGTTTAGGGACAACCCTGACACATATTTTGTTAACATACGTCATGTATGTTGAAATAGTGTATTCTAAGTATTTGTGTAAATGCTCATGTGCGTAAATGTTCATGTATTAGTGCCTTAGAGAGGTGCTGATATGGGATTCCCGACTCCCTTAGAGACATGTAGGTTTCCCTCCATGCGGTGGTTTGCTAGAACCACTCACTTGTAATGTGTACGTAGTTGTATCCCTATGTGGATAGTGCTTTACTACATGCTTTAGAACATGCTTTACAACATGCTTTACTCCATGTTTTACTTCATGCTTCATAACATGCCTGCTAACATGCTTGTATTGCTTGTTTATCATGCTTAACTCCACATGCTATTGATGAGAACTGTTTGAGTTTGGGACTATGTCTATAGTCCAAACATTCGGTACCAGACTTGCGGTTGTGGCTGAGGTTCATATCGCCACAAAGGATGTGTCTGGCGAACCCAAGTCGTACTTCGGTTGGTGATAGTGGTTGGCCACACGGAGTGCTTTTGCGCTCTATATTGCTCAACTTGTGGTGCGCTCGAGCTAGTCAGGCTCGTCAAGTAAACCGAAGTGTATTTGTGTGTTCACCCTGTTTGGTCGCTACTGCTTGAACCTAGGGTACCAAACTTACTAGTGGCGATCCCGTTTAACCATGGTACCTCGATCCGCTAAGTCGCAGGAGCCGGGCATGGTGGTATGGGACACCGTGGTTGAGCTGTCGGCCTACGCTGGGGCCATGTGCCTCCCTGTAGTGACCATTACGCAACCAACTTGTGAGCCGAATACGGTGGTATGGGACACTGTATCGAGCTGTCGATACTTACGGCGAGAGCCGAGTACGGTGTGAGACCTGTACTCGTGCTGATGGGCGACGAGTCCTCCGTAGTATCATCGAGTACACTCCAAGGGTCTGAGATTGGCGACGAGTCTTTCACAGCAACTAGAGTGTGAGTTGAGCCGAGTACGGTGAGACCTGTACTCGAGCTGACGGCTAGTGATTGAGCTGAGTACAGTGAGACATGTACTCGAGCTGACGGCCAGCAATTGAGCCGCATACGGTGAGATATGTATCCGCGCTGACGGGTGACGAGCCCTTTGCGATGCCTTCACTACGCTTCTTAAACTATAATATCGTATGAGAATAACTAGGATTGACGACCCTAGAATGGATCATGTTGGGAATGATACAAGGGAGGTACCTTAGTTTCCCAATCCTGCTGGTTGAAATGGACTAATAAAAACTTAGTAATCATGAGCATCATCGCACCGCATGTGCTTTGTAGATGTGGCGCACTGAGGGAGTAAGCATTCGCGAACGTAAGATGATGTCGCTTGAGGGTGGTTTGGCAAGGGCATACAGCATCATGTCATATCATTTTTGCACTTAACAAGAGTAGTTAGAAATTTTTGATTTGTACTGCTTTATCATTACTGCTTGATTGATTTGATAACATGTTAACTACGCTTTATTGTTCCACTGAGTTAGCTGCTCACTCCCACGTTACGGGATGATGTTTGCAACACCCACCAGACTCTGTCGCAGGTGTAGATGGCTCCTTGGTTCAGGAGCCGGAGCCCGACTTTGATGAGGATCAAGAGGAGTTCTCCTTTATGCAGTATTCTGACGGCTTTGCTTAGGCCGGCTGCATCGCGGGATTTTCAAGGCCTCTCTTGAGGATTGTATTTTGATTTTTAACTTAGACACAATACATGTATATTGGTACTCAGTTAGTACTCATACTCTGGAGTTCATAAAATTTTGTTACTTTACATACTTTGAATATAAAATGTCAGTCTTCCGCTTGCCTTTATACAATTGAACTGGAGTATGAATTACTGTTTTGGCATAATCTCATTCATGTTTATTGCGCTAACTTAGACAACATTTAACCAGCATTGTGTATGTTGCATAAGTGATGCGATGGAACTCGGGAGTTGAGTTCATACTCGACCCCCGAATTTCAGGGCGTTACAGTTTAAGGTCCTTATATAGTCTCAAAACTCACCGAAATAGACTCCTGTTCAAGGGGTACGTCTATTATAGGTATTTCGGCACTTTGCCAGCTCAAAAGAGAGGTTCTGGTGGCCCTCCTTGAGCCAAACGTCAGACTTAAGCTCACAACACATGGATCTAAGTGGGATTACATTTTCAACTCGATCGGATTCCCAGATCACACGTGGCGGACCAGTTTCAGTTCGACGGTCAGTGGGCCACGATCCGAAATTCCAAGTACATGTAAATGTTCCTGAAATTTTTCTTGATCCGAGGGTGTAATTTGGTCTGATTCGGATGGTCTGGTTGCTTAATACTGATGCGCAAGCGAATGGTGCCAGATCACTATTCCAGATATTTATTTTGTAAAGGAAAGAGTGATTTTCATACTCCCTCGCTCCGGACTCAAGCGAATAGCCGTGGGACATCGGCTGGACCTGATTTCCGAGGTGGTTGTCAAGCCCAGTGAGGTAGTCCTAGATCCTTAAATTCGTGTTAATTGGACTTCCGATGTGCAGTCTAGACCTGATACGGAGTTTCGAAATGCTCCCAAGGGCAGACGGGTAATGAGATTGATCCTAGATTTTAGGGTAACCTAGCGTCAATGATTCTATAAGTTTTGGGTCTTGCAGATCGTATTTAAAGTGATTGGTGTTAATTTCACAAGCACCCTAGTTTAACACTAGCTAAATCTCACTTAATTTCTATAGGGTTTAGTCCTGTGAGATTTCTGTCTGAGGTGGTACCTGGGCCTTTGTAGTTTGTATATAAAGTGATCCGAGAGTTATACTACTTAGCTAGTTTAAGTTAGTGTCTAGGATGAAAGTACTTAGAAAGATTGAAGAGCAAGGTGGTGAAGGATGGGATTTGTGAAAGAAATGGGTTCACAAGCAATTTTAGCCTTTGGGACTGAGTTTTGACAAGTTAATAAGGTGTTAGGATCGACCCATTGCCTAAGGACGTCTAATCCCAGGTTGGCAAAAATTCGAGATGTTACAGCGTAGTATCTTTGCACACACTTTACTTTCTGGGATTTTATGATCAAGACCCCACATAGAGTTTACAATATCATTTAATCTAGTGTAGAAGTCCATAAACATTTCATTTTCCTCTATATGTATTTCCTCAAATTTAGTTGTGAGGATTTAGACTTTAGATTTTTTGACAATTAATGTTCCCTCGTGTGTCATTTCTAAAGTATCCCAGGCTTGCTTTGTAGAATCACAGGATATAATTATTTTGAACTCATCTGGTGATAGTGCGCAAGTGATTGCATTTAGTGCTTTTGCATTGGTACTACTCGCACTTTTCTGAAATGTGGTCCATGAGAAAAATGGTGTTACTCTCATTAATTTTGAACCATCGATACCAGTCACTTCAGTGGTAGGTGGGTTCCATTCAGTCACTGTGGCAAGCCACACACTTTCATTCATGGATTTAAGGAAAATCCTCATCCTGGCTTTCCAATAGGCATAGTTGGAGCCATCAAATGGTGAAGGCCTAGTGACTGAAAGGCTATCAAAATTTGACATGTTATATATAGCTTAGATCATTAGCTCAGGAAATGAATCCAAGAATAAAGAATTAAAAATGAGCTATTATGCTTTAATGCCACTTGAAAAGGCCTAACTATATGTCCTAGAGGGAGGGGGGGGGGGGGTGAATAGGACTATGCCAAATTAAAATATTAACAGTGGAATTTAAATGAATAAGATAGCCTTATAAACAAAGAAAAGAAAGATAACACTTTAAACAAATCTCAGTACTGAAAAGTAACTCAACCTCAAATGTATGAGTATTGAGAGATTGATATAAACGTTGTTCTAAGGACAACCTTACACCAAAAACCAAGGTTTATGGTAGGACAACCTGTTTCCTAGAAAGGTCTTTGCATCAAAAACTTAAACTTGATACAGAGTAATAAATAAATAAATAAATAACAAGGAAATTAAATCTAAGCTATTACAACATTCACATCCACAAATACATTCCACAGCTTTGAATGATAAAAGATACATAAATTAAATAAACATTCAGACCACAAGACAAAGAATTATAGTGGTTCGCCTGTGTTTTCACCAACTGTTAAACAACAGCCACATAGATTGCTACTCCACTCATAATATCCTCACACAGGGGATATCAGCGTTCACTATGTAAATAGGTTTCACAGGTTCACCTAAAACCTTCACAATTGTGTCTTTCAAATGGGCTTACATAATTTAAAAAACCTCACTTTCTGAGTCTTCTGTCTCTCCTCAAATAACCACTAGATTGAGATTTTTCTGGCTTAATCTCAAACAAAAACAAAAATGAAGGAAATTTACAATAAAGTAAAATACCTGGATTTCTCCTTTCGTTGTAGCCCGGAAGAACCAATCGGAGTAGAAGTTCGAATATGAAAGTTTAATGTCCAATACTCACTTTGATATGGTTCTAAGTTCTAATTGATTTTAAATTTAAACCAGTTGGGCTAGCTATATTTTATTTTGATTCCAAGAAGAAAGAATACAACAATTCCTCTTATCAATTCAGATTGGAATGCAGAAACAAAACCAAATAAATAAAGCTAACAAAAGAGAATATTAAATATGCACAATGTAGCTTAAAATGAACACTAACTTATCTCTCAGAGTGATGTCTTGATTATACGTCAATTCGATATAAAACTTTAAAATTCGTGTTCTATTTATACATGCAGAAATCGTGTCTACGACTGGTCATGTGGCCACCACAACTGGTCCTAGGTCGAACTGCATTTTAAAATTTTAAGCGTGATTGGATAAAACCGTTCTACGACTGGTCTTAGGGTGTCCATGACTGGTCGTAACATACGCACGACTGGTTGTGAGAAGCTAGGAATGGTGGCTGGAGTTTGAGTCGTAGCTGCAGGACTAGTCGTGAATGAGTTGACACTATTCCTACTACCGGTCGAGTAGACTTCAGGACTGGTCGAAGCTCAACAAAAAAATTCTAAAAATTTGTAACAACTTAGGACTAGTCTTGGAATTTCTTGGACTGTTTGAGCCAGTTCTAGGACCAGTCGAATAGAGTCCAAGACTGGTCTTAGAACAGACCAAACACTTATAAAATAATTCAGTTCGAATTACGTATTCAAAATGACCTACCCTAAGGTCAAACTAAGGTCATGCAAACCTTAAATGTGAAGTATGGACATCAAGTCTTCATTTCTTAAGATGATGGTTGACCTTTGATGATTATGAAGCTTTAGGTCTCTGATGTAGCTTGGACTTGAGATCTTCTAAAGCTTGGACTTCATCTTGTACTTTAGTCTTGAGTTGTACTAGATCTAGAGTTGTACTTGAGACTAGAACAAGAACATGCCTTTTGATGTAGCTCTTGTGAAACTTGCAGAAGTAGACAAATAAATTGAACTTGAACTTCTTGAAGTATATCTTCATTCTCAACTATAAAGCATTATGATGCAGTGCCTTGAACATACAAAACAACATGCTACATAAGACATAGATTGCGTTTTTGGCACCATAAAATTTGACAACCAAAGGGGCAAATAACAATTGCACTTACAATTGTATCATGTGCGCATGATGTGATGTACTCCATTCCACCTATGTGCACAACATATGCCATGCACACATGTACATGCCACACATGGGTGAGAGAATCTCTACCCATGTGTGTGATGTCACACACCCATACCCCTCCCTCTCTCATGTACACCCCAAGCCAAATCTTCCCCATGCCACACCTCAAGCATGATGTCATCATGTCATGTCACCCCATGTCTCCTTAATCCACCATTAATTCTTAATCATGCACAAATTCCCATAATCCTAGCTTAAGCTAATATTAATCACATTAGCCTAACTTAACCAAATTTTTATCCATTTCTCTACAAATACCCCTCCATCCCTTAGCATTTCATCCTTTTCTATACAGAGAGAGAGAGAGAGAGAGAGAGAGAGAGAGAGAGAGAGAGAGAGAGAGAGAACTGATCTTGGTGGGCAATCAACTCTATCAATCCCATCCCTTCCATCCATCTCAACCATCAATTCCATCCCTTCCATCCATCTCAACCATCCATCTTATTCATCAAGGTGAGTACACCCTCCTCCACTCTTATGGTTTGTTTTCTTTCTTGATTATTCGGATGATTGATTGTGGTGATGATATGATGATAATGATAATGATGATGTAGGACTCATTGATGGTAGGGCCCGTTGTGATATATGGTTACACACATATAGATGATGGGATGAAACAAATATTAGCTTGATCTAAAGCTTGTGTGGAACCCACTAGCCGTGGGCCCACCGTGATGTAAACTAACCATCATACTTGGGTATATGGTCACAAGGATGTGGATGAAGAGAAAACATAATTATCAGCTTGGTCAGCAAAACATGGCCCCACTAGTTATCCAACCGTACAAGCATTGGCCCATAGGGCTGGCCAATCACACACACGTGCACAAATATTTATAAAAAAAAAAGAGTGCTAGACGTTGATTGCTGCTAGTGTCCTGGGGACGGTGCACCAAGCAGCGTCCTTGTTGCTTGAGAGCAAGAGAGGGCAGGGCTGTGGGCCCACAACAGGCCCCACCCTTAATTTATGTATCTGATCCACACCATCCATCCTATTTTCCAGCTCATTTTAAGCATTGAGCCAAAAAATGAAGACAATCCAAATCTCTAGTAGGCTACACCATCAAAAATATTGTTTTAATAGTAATAATCTATTAGGGCCCGCTGTGATGTTTCTATACATCAAAAAATATTGAATATTGGGCTCGTTAGACCTGTTATGAGTTGGAGAGAAACCAGTAGCCAAAGTGGATCGTCAGGATGTGGGCCCCACCTATGAAAAACTACACTAAAACAAAGAAAAAACATATTATATATATATATATATATATATATATATATATATATATATATATATATATATATAGCCAAGGGGCTGACGTCCCTGGCTACTGACATCCAGCGTCTAGAGGACGCTGCTGCTTAGAACGGGCAAGGAAGTGGGCCCCACCACAGGCCCCACCTTAATACTTGTCCAGCATCTACACGTGCATTTAATGGGTCCCCTTTCAAAATGGGTCACCCCCAAAAATCCGTCATACATGGAATTCAAGTGGCCCACACCATAAAAAAAATATAAATAAATAAAGTTAAAATTAAAAAAAGGAAGTTGGATCAATCTGATCATGAGGTATTGTTATATCCAAACCGTCCATCCATTTGGCGAGCTTGCCTCAAAGCTTGAGAAGAAAAATAAGATAGATCTAACTATCAAGTGGGCCACACTACAAAAGCAGCAGGGATTGAACATCTACCATTGGAACCCTTTTTGGGTCAGAAGTTTTAGACCAATATGAAATTTGTTTTTCCCCTTAATTCATGTCTTTGTGACCTTATAAACAGATTGGATGGAAAATAAACATTAAGGTGGGCCTTGTAAATTGTTTAACGGTGAAATCATTATCTCCACTATTGTTTGTGGTGAGGTCCAGATAATCTTTGGATATGATTCATTTTTGGATAATGCTATAAAATGATCTCTAAACAAAATAAAAATAAAAATAAAAATAGATGAACTGTGTATATGTAATAAATACATCACTTTGGGACCCATGTAACTTTGATCTCCTTGAACCGTTCATACAACTCGGAGCTCAGGTATATAAAAGCACTTGTGGGGTCCATTTGAAATTTGGATGCATCTGAAACTTAGATTGACCCCTCAACTAAGTGGTACACACATAATGGATGGGCTGGATTTGTGATCCACGCCTCAGTGGCCCGACAAGTAATCATGAATGTTTTAATGGAGGGTAATCCTCTCAATTTTTGTGTGTGGTGTGGCCCACATGTGCCATAGATTGACTTGATTTTTAGCCCCAGGCCCATCATGGATTGGTGGCCCATTAATTATGCAAATTGGATTGATATGTGAATGGTACCAATCTCTGTTAAAATTTCTATATATTGATGGTGTACAATCATGTGACCATGTAGTGCGTGGATAGCCTACAATTGATGTAAGTATGATGAATGCATAACCCCATGAGCTCCACCGCAGAGAACCCATTTGAATTCCATTGATGTGTGGGCCTAAGAATGTTAAGGCCCATTTTGAGTGAATGTCATGTGGGCCCATCAGTAGTAGCCTTGTTTGGGCCAACCATTAGCCCTCTTTAGCAAGAGTTTGTGATCTACATGTATTAAATGTATGCTATATTGAAACATGTGAAATTATGTTGTGTGTATAGCCCTTCACCACTTGGTATGTGACATACGTTGTATTATGTTGTTGCCTTAAATTACCTAATTATATAACGAGTGCACAACCTTTCACCACTTGGCACTTTAGTTAGAGTGCGGCCCTAAGTAGTAGGATCATATAACATGTGTTTAAACCCATAAACATGTTCAATTATAACAATTAGGTAGACTCTAGATGTGTGAGGGTGCGATATGTGTTTGGCCCCTTAATCATGTGGGCATGTGATGTATGTATGGCCACCTACTCAAATGCAATTGTGGAGTATATGTGGGCATTTAACCATATGATTTCGAAATTCACATAAGGCCAACCAACTACATGAAGTCAGGTGGCATTGGTGACCACCCAATGTTATGACCACGTACTTATGGGCATAGCCATAGTCACCCAAACCATGAACAATCGGGTTATACGTGCAGGTTCTCTTAGTCATGAGAATCATGATATAGGCTGGATTATACAACTTGATAAGGGAGTAGCATTCAATTTGGTGCCATGTGACATAAATACAACCCTTACATTATTCTCATAGCTGAGACAGATACAGGGACCACTAAACTATATCCGATGTGATGGAAGCTAGTTCTTGGCCTCTTGATTATGTGACACCAAATCTGAGTCATTCTCCGTATAAAGTATAAGACAATCATAGTTTAAGAGTTAGTGTAACGTAGTGTAGCCTAGTATGATGGGTATGCTTGTGATTGTGTCTTGGATGCTTTGAGATACAGTCACTAGACCATGATACTAATTGTATGTCTACTCAACCAAGTGAAATTATGACATCGACAACCTGCCCATGTGGGAGCTTAATAAAGTGGTTGCCCATAGATGTATGAGTTGTAATATAGTAAAAATAAGTAACCATGTGACCTTAAATCCTTTATTATGGCAAGTAGAATGACATTTGTGTGGCCACTCAACCATATGGACTTCTGATAATGAAGTGGCCATGAGATCATGTGGGCATATGAGAATTGTGTGATTACTCAGACTCGTGGACTATGCTGATGGTGTAACCTCTTCTGTATGTGAACTTAGGGCATGTGTCAGATTGATTATGGACCCTACCTTGATGTGAGTATTACATATTTCACCATTTATCCATTAGGCTAGCTAATTCTAGAATATGATTCCAAAAATGACCTAGATCCAATTCCTAAATAAGTCAAACGACATGAAATAGTGTTAACTGAACATATAACTTTCAAACATTTGTGAACCCACTCAATGTACGTATTTTATCTGCACTGTTCAATTGTTTTACCAACCAAACAGTTCAATCTGTCGTGTACCTTGTACATCTGAATTGTTCTTCCTTGTACTACCTTATTATATGTGAATTACCTATATTATCTACTTGATGGGACCCACCGTAATGTTTGTGTGTGGACCCATCTGCTTACAGTACCACTTAGAAGTAGGACTCACTACGTTATATGAGACAAACCCACGTCATCTAACCGTGATTTACTCTTATGTGTATATTATATACCCAAGTTGTTTAACTTAGGACTCACTATATCTTATGAAGTTTACAAGTGCCTTCCAAACCATTGTAGAACTACTACAATAATTATTTGTAAATCCAATCTACTAACAACCCACGTGAAGGAGAAGTCCACTACATTATATGAGTTTCGCCAGCACCATCCATCTTATGGCTCATTTACTATATGTTATATTTATGCCTTTCATCTCATAACCACTTGGTGCCTGTACTTCGTGTCACCAGCACCCATTAACCATAAGGCCCGGTTAGAGTATAACCATGTGGTTTCAATAGAAGAAAATCACGTTAGGCCAAAACCACTAATGGAATATCTATCTTGCGAAGGATATGGTGTAACTCTAATTACAATTAAGGCTCATGATTATGATAGCTATGGATGATATCAGTGATGTTAGTTATTATGGTTAATAGAAGTATGTGATTTAATATCTTGATTAATGTTGTTCAATTTCCTAGCATACTAAATTTATTTACTTGACCATGTTTTTATTGATCATACTCATGCACCATGGAATGATGGTATGTGCAAGTGTATTTCAATACATTTGTTCATGTGTAAGATATGTCCTCTTCAGTTTAGTCACGTGACTATGGATTGATGATATTGGCACATGATGATTGTATGTCATTTTTGGCTTAAAGGTTAAGCAGACCCTAAACTCATGGCATTATATGCATACCACATGCACTTGAACATATGCCTTATCATAATTGCTTGAATTCATACATAATCAAGACATACATGATGATCGAAATACGACAGTTGTGACGCCCCGATCACTGCTTCAATGTGGGCGAGCACGATGTGAGCGGGGCCTAAGGGCCTGGGCGAGCTACAATTCTAGGCGAGCTACTGTTGTAGTTGGCTGTAGCGTAACTTGTCCCACATCGAAAGAGTTGTCTGAAGTTGTGGTGGTTATATGTGGAGTGGTCACCCTATACTTATGAGGCCTTTTGGGGGAAACCTCGATAACAAAACTGTACGGGCTGTGCCCAGAGCAACAATATCATACAATGTGGGTGTGGGCTGTTACAAATGGTATCAGAGCCGAGGACGACTCTACCCTCGGTAGGTGATAATGTGACGCCCCGGTCACTGCTTCAATGTGGGCGAGCACAATGTGGGCGGGGCTGGATGTCTCGGCGAGCTACCGCGCTGGGCGAGCTAATGTTGCAATTGACTGTAGCATAACTTGTCCCACATCGGAAAAGTTTTCTGACGTAATGGTGGTTATATGTGGAGTTGTCACCCTATACTGTATGAGGCCTTTTGGGGGTGACCCCGAGAACAAAATCGTGTGGGCTGTGCCCAGAGTAGACAATATCATATAGTGTGGGTGTGAGCTATTATAAATGGGCCGTATAACATGAGTTGGATCTTGACGACGAAATGTACATCTATGATGATGACTTGGGTTATCTCTGAAAATGAACAGGACACCGAAAGTGTGGAAATAGTAGGGGATGATGTGCCCCTGGGTTGAAAGTCCCTAAACCCCGATACTAGCTAGGGATACCTCACCGTCAGGCCGAGTAGATACATGGGTCATGGATTTGACTCCCACAACGAGGTCGGGTTGAGAAGAGGTGGGTCCAACCAGCTTAAGGGCTGAGGTGTAAACAAGGACCGGTCTGACTCGCCCGCGAGGAGAAGCGTGAATGAAGTCCGCTACTGGCATGCCAGGTGGAAGTCCACCGCAAGGCTGGTATGCGAGGTCGATTACTAGAGTCTGGTACATGGGTATCGACCACGGTGTTTCTCATAATATATATCTGGTGGAAGTCCACCGCAGGGCGGGTACGCTAGGTCGATTACTAGTGTCTAGTGCATGGGTATCAACCACGGTATTTTCCCGAGATATACAGTTATGATATGGCATGACAATATGATAATTATGATGTGATTACGAATGCGTGTAATACGGTTATGGCTGTGGTATAGGAGAAATGAAAATATGACTTGGTGATGCTGGTAACATTGATTCGGAGTATTACTATGATGCATATGCATTGCATTGGCATTGACATCATACCTTACGTACTACACGCCTTTCACCATACATGATTTCTTCGTGGCATATTTATCTTGCTTGCATATAGGACACACTGCACACACGTGTGTACTCACTAGGCTTTTTGCCTAAGCTTTCAATTTTCCATTTTTTTCAGGGTTGGAGTTGTAAGACCCATATCCTAATTCGTATTGTTCCGTCGACTTCAACGATCCTTCCCATCGAATTCCGGCAACCTGTGACGTATAATCAACGTTTGCAACTGACCCTAAGTCGTATCCTATAGAATTGAGTCAGCTTAATCCGAGACCTGTATCATTGCAACTGCACCGTCGCCGCAGTTCCGACCCGATACCCTGGCCGAGAGATGTGGACCCACGATCAGTTCGAGGAAAACACTGCGCATTGCAAATCCCAAGAGAATTTTTACAATATGTCACATCCATCAATCAATCAATCCCATCAAGGGTCAAGTACACCATCACCTCACACCCATCCCCAAGCAACCCACAAGTCAAAAGTTTCTTACACACCCCATACCCTTCTTACATCATCTTCCTCTAAAGTCAACAAAGCCCTTACACACCCATTCCTCTCTCCCATCCATCACTCCATCACCCATCTCTCACATCTCCTTACAACTCTCTCTCTATCTTTTTCTCTTCACTCATTCCAAGCTAGCAAAAGAGTGGACGTCCAACCTTTCTAAGAGAAGAGAAAAGTGTGTTTTGTGTGTGGCCCACTTCCCATCACAAGATCTACCATCCTAACCATTCAAACCTCATCTTCCACCATCAAAGTGAGGCACAAGGAGATTGGCTTTCCAACGGACCAAGAAGATCGAAGGTGGGTGCTTCTATAGGATAGTTTCCATGTTTTTATGATGGGCCAAGTGAGGCCTACTGATCAATGGTATGGATCTCCCTTTGGACCCTAAGGTGTGGCCGATGGACCACCTTGATCCTTATGATCATTCCATGATGGGGCCATTCTCCATGGACCCCATCATGATATTTACTTTCTAGTCTGAAAATGGGTTATCTAGACCTTACATCTTGGTGGAGAAGGGATCTCCACCGTTGATCATTGATCTGGTGGGCCCACATGCAATGGGACCAACTTAATGTATGATTGGATGCTTGAAACGGAGGGCCCATAGTGCCGGGGTCCCTCCATGTAGGTGTGTCCCTCGATCTCTCTCTCTCTCTCCCCCACTTTTTCATGTTTCGTGTGATGATTTGGCCGTGTGGCCCACCCGGATGGACCCCACCATGAAGCATGTATTTTAGCCAAGCCTCTTGCAGGTGGGGCCCACTTTATGTATGTGTTGTACCCACACCACCCACCATTTGGCAACCCACCTAAGCCATAGGAATGCTTAGAATGGAGTGGGCCCACTGTTGGCCCACTCCATTAACGTACGTAAGTCACGTCGGTGGTTTAGTAATGAAGCTTAGAAACATTGTCGGGCACGTCTATCTCGAAATGTGGATTTAATATGCATAATTCGTGTTTAATTAGACAGCGCAATGCAAGGTGATGTTGTCTGCAATTTCCACCCATCTTTAGTGATGTCTTCTAGGTCAATAGCTAACCTAAGCTTTAGTTTTCAGTCTAAGAAAGTTTATCTAGACGATTGGTATGATGGGATCCAAGTTGGATGCCCCATGTAATAAAATTTTCCAGGTGGGTCCTACTTGTCACTACACCAAAAACGTCATTTAGAAACGGTTTTAAACCGTTCCTAAATCCCTTAGGAACGGTTTTAAACCGTTCCTAAAAGAGGCGTCGCATAGAATCTGAACGGTTCCATACCGTATCGTGCCGTTTCAAATTTTAAGAACAGAATCTTAGGAACGGTTTCAAACCGTTCTCAACGGTCAAATTTTAGGAACGGTTCTAAACCGTTCTCAACGGTCAATTTTTAAATTTTTGGCTGTATTTTTCATTATTTCGAATGGCCAATAAAAGCAGTACACCTGTTTTTATATTTAAAAACCAAAGAATATTATATACAATTAAAAATTAATACTGAACAAATTGGTTACAACTTTATAATAAAAATTATATATATTTACAACAATTAAGTCTACAATTGAATGAATACTACAAAAAAAAATAATAATAAAAAAAAAAATAAAATAATAATAAATAAATAAATAAATCCTCCATGATGTGCTATACTCCTAGAGAACACATGGTCCTCTCTGGTTGCACCATGACTTGCGATGACACTCTGAAAGAGGAACTTGTCTTTGCATTGCATATCAGGTAGAGCTTTTTGGGCTTGCATTGTAACTATAAAAATCAAAACAAAGACCATAAGCAATTTGATTAGCCAAAAAACAACATAAAGATTCAAAAACTAAACACGCAAAAGAGTGACTATTCAACAACAAAAACTAGAGGATCACCTATAACGTTGCATGTCGTCCCAGGCAAAACAATGCTTGTGTTAGGATGCACAATGTTTCTTTGGATTGGTTATTTTAACCTGAAAACAATAAGGCAAAAAAAAAACCCATGATGGGTAATATCAGATCAAGAGGCGGAACCACCAGTACCATTACAGGGTCAAACAAAAACAAGTCAAGCCTTTCGATCAAAGCATCACATGATACCTCAAAAATAAAACATATAGATTTCTTCTTTTGTTCTAGCAAGAAATCTATACGTGTCAATGTATAAATATGCGAGATATCACTGAACCCATACACCTTCACCCATAGCGAAAAATAGTTGCGGTAGAGATGGCCAGAATTTCTTACGTTTACTGCTTCCTTCTCGTCCTGTCTTTTCCTCGGGTTTTCTTCTGATCTGTCTTTAAAGAAGTAGATCCAAGCCGTTCATTTGGTGGTAGACCTACTATGAATATGCACTGCCGAGGAAAAGGACCACTCCACTAATCAAGTGGGGCACACATCTAACTTGTCGAGTGGAGAAGACCATCGGATAGGATGAGCCTAACATAGAAATGGCCCAAAAATAATCCTAATTGGATAATCACAGCCACAATTAAGGGAAATCACAGGTGTACCATCCATTTTCTAGGTCTTCATTCAGATGGCTGTGATCATCTCATCAGATCATTTTTGGGTCCTTGTTGAATCCCATGTCCAATTTTCCAGCATGATTGTAGGGTGTATTCATGTATCTAAGGATACAACGCATCACCATATTAATACTCTCTCACTCTATAAATACATGAGATTTCCACAAACCATACACATCCACCCACACTACAAATCTGTTGTAGTAAATATGGCCAAGCTCTTTTTCTTTTTCTCACACATACCCCACACACTCACGCTGGTGGAATTAAGCTTATCCCATAGTTACAGGGAACAATCCCTGCCATGAATCTCATCCCACCTAATCATTTCCAATGCAACTGGCCAAACAGGCCCTAAGTGTAATCTTCCAAACTTATTAACAAATTCCTTTTTTTTTTTTTAGAGGGCGGTCTTGTGATTTGTGTGAGGCTGTTTTGGCTGTTTCTATTTGGTAGAATTATTAACAAATTCCGTTATTCAGCAAAACAGGCAGGTGGAGATCTTTACATCATCTTCATCTGGGAATTTAGTGGTGCAAGGAGACCCCCAAAATGCTATCAAATGGCAAGTTCTACAGGTTCTGAACTGTGGAAATTGCCTTCTATTTTTGGTGAAATTCATGATTTAGCTTCTAACCATGGCAGATGCACAAGAAACATAGCAACAGTGTTCATGTAAGCCTGGTAGATGCACAGGAAACCAATTATTGAAGCCGGTCTTTTTCTTTGTTTATGGCATGGATTCATCAATTGTCATATACTTTTGCTCATCTAAGAAGCCACGATGCTCCCATCAACAAGCACACATCACTATCTTCTCGCATGAAAACATAACTCTTAATATAAAACACACCTCATTAAGTTTTTCCTGCGGGAACAATTGCCTCCTTATAGTCATCCTTTTTCCTGTAAGAAAGATCACAGGAAGCAATTTTCAGTTGAAGTGTGATGTCTAATGCCACAAACCACATGCTAATACAAAATAAGCCAAACCATAAACACTACAATGAGTAAAAATCTACCTTGATTCTACTGCACCAGCATCCTCTGCTGAAATAAAGAAGGGAGCCTAAGACTAATAACACTATAAGTTATGATAGGAACTCTTATACTACAAATATGATGACCAAGTGACCACCTGTAAAAAGAAAAGAAACAGAATAATTTTACATAATGTGTTGGTGCCAAAAGGATGGAGAACATAAATAAATACTCACCAATCACATTCCATTCCAGCTCCAGATGGAATACCGAATATGCACAAAAATCATCTAAGCAGAAGCCAAGATCATCCACAAATGAAGGTTAGCAAGATATTGAAAATTAAATTAGAGAATGATTGAGTATGAACATTACAACTGCAAACATCAGTGTATGCAAACAGCTACCTCCCAAAAATAAAAAATTAAACGGGAGTCTGGTTGTTGAGATCACTCCAAATAAGAAAAGAAGAAGAAGAAGAAGAAGAAGGTAAAAGGATGATTAATTTAACATGACAAATATTAAAAACTAGCATTAACAGTGCCAACCTTCGCTTTTGGAATGAGACGGCCCTTGGATTCATGCTTCATGTCAACTGTAGACATCAAAATCGCTATTGAAGATGGACGGCTGCCCCAGCTTAGTGTACCCCTACATATACACCAGAAGCCACGTCACTGCATCTATTAGAATTTTGAGCGCAAAAAGAGCTTACTGGACCAGAATACATGATATCAATTTCCAAATCGATAAGGATGTGTGAAAGGAGACAACTATCAACACCCAAACGATCTATTCTTTGTTATACAGTAGTACAAAGTGGTAGTATTGTATAATATATGTAGAAATCATTAGATTATTCAGCAGTCAATACACTCATCACCATCAACATCCGTACCAAAGCATGTTGTCCCAGCTGTTTACCCACGCGTGCATTCTTCCATTTCACATCATTCATCACAGCCTTGTCCCACCTTTCCTTCTGCATGTGCATGTTTATGTGTCTGTGTGTATATGCATATAACATGCCCACTCATGGGCAGGTTAGCATTGAGCCCAAAGACTTCAAGTGACACATGGGGCAGTTCAATCATTGATCTAGAATGTCCAATCATTCCATACCACCATTGGCAGGTCAAAATGCAAAAAACACACTGATTCAGTGATTCTAACTCATTGAATGTGAATATTTTATTACAACCATCCATTTTTATGAGCCATAGATAGGATAGGTGGCATCATATGTCCATAGTGCTTGCCGTTGATTGATTTCCTCAATCCAGCTACAAAAACAGAGTGCCCATATAAAACTAGTCCTAGAACTTCATTTTAAAATATTGCTATAAGCTTTACATGGAAGGTTGCAGGCCATGCCCTCTGTCAGCTGCACACCATAAAACAGTGAAGGTTTGATCTTCTGTCTGGCATCCGTACTACATGAGTGTCAAATTCAAGAACACAAATACAAAAGAGCCCAAGTTACTGTCACTGACCATAGTAAACGTCTTCCCAGTGCCAGTTTGACTATATGCGAAAATGCATACATTATGCCCATCAAGTGCAGATTTGAGAACTGGCTTGACTTCTATGAAAACATCTTCTACAAAGTTTGAAAGAAGCAGAATCTTTTATTTTAGGAAAAAAAAAAAAGGAAGAAAGAAAGAAGGAAAGATTAAGAAAAATAGTCTAATAAAAAAAAATCCTACTACCAAATCAGGAGTACGTATTACGCTTATGAAAATAAGCTTTTGTGGAGCAAATTAACCAACAAAATGGTTTGCAGTATTCAAAGAACTACAGAATTGAATTCATATCAGACTAGCATTATTCAGTATGAAACTGAAATCAAGTTTCAGGAAAATAACCATTGATCTTACCAAAACTTTTGGAAGTCAAAGATAGCTACCATTACACAAAATCAAAGTACAAAATCAAAGATAGCTACCATTACCAAATGCATCTAATGTCAAGTCTCAAGAAAAAGAAAAGGAGACATCTTCAGAAAAAAGTAAAATGTCCATCATAACCCTCCAAAATTGTCAGTTAGTCTAATGATAATCCTATCATATTGAAGAAAATTTCAAGTTTTAGAACATGCAAGAGGACTGAAAGATTTTATTAGCATGCTTACTTGAAAAGAGATGCAATAGTATCAATGGTACGAGAAAATGCAAGTGATCTTATCATGGCCTGATTTCATAAAGGCCTTGTGCATCCATGTTAGAACAACTAAATACAGAGATTTTTCATGTTCTATTATCAAAATGGATGCCTCTACGGATGCGAAAACACAACTATCAGACAACTTTCGAGGGGCTCACAAATCAAGTTAAAAGATGGACGGGAACGGGGGTTGTGGGTTACTTCATTAGATGGTTAAAAGAAAATTAAATGGTGCTGAAAGCCAAATGTTCCAAAATAGATATCCTCATATAAATAGACGATAGAAATTCGAGTTGCTAATAGTGGAAAAAGCAATCTTTAGTTGAAGATATCCTCATATAAATAGACGATAGAAAAGCATATGCTAGAAGGGAACACACAAACAAAATAGACAGTAACACTTCAACAACAGGATGAATTAACACAACTTCTGCATTTTCAATTGCACAATTGTCAGCAAAACCGCATATCACGATTCACCAACATTCCAAATTCCAAATTTCAATTGTAGGCTGTCAAGAAGATGAGATTTACAGTCTCAAGAAGATGCATTATCTTGCCTTCCCAAGAGCAAGCATTACGCATCTCCTTAAATGATACAATCTATGTGATTTGATCAAGGACTGCATATATTTAGAAACATCACATTAATCAACAATAAGAAACACTGAGAAAACAAGAAAATACTACTTGAAAGTTGAAATATTATGATTCATCCGTCACACATGCAACATACAAAGATAGTTTTCTCTACTCAGAAAATCAACTCCACATAGGTTATAATGCACACCTAAGTCCTTTTATATGATGATCCAAGGAAGTACTGATCCTCCATATAGATGAAATGTTGCGCTACTCGGATAGCCTTTACAAAAGCTGAATGAATGCTCATATCAATCAATACATTTTTTCCGCAGACCAAGTTCTGTATCATTAAACATAGAAGTTAAGACATGAAAAATGTAGAAATCATAAAAAGTAAATAAGATAGCCGATTAAAAGGTTTTCTCTTACCCTGCTAGTGGCATCTTTTGGGTCCTTTGGGAAGCCTTTCACTGAATTTGAATCGATCGAACGGAAAACCTGCACAAGTTGGGGAAGTGAACAAATGAATATAAACTCATTTAAGAATCATGTGAAAGAAAACTCCACCAATGATGTCGGGAATCCTTGCCTGCACATGAATTTCCTCTATAACATATCCAAATCTCAAATTTCAAGTAGAAAACCTTTTTCATCTACAAGTCCTTTTTTTATCAATCTTGGTCAGATTCCTAGCCTCTTGATTGTGAATATGCTTATCATCTACAAGTCCTTGTAGAATAATCATATTCTAGAAGTTATTCACCTATGTGTAAAAGGTTATTCAACTGTCTATTCATCTGCTTATTCATACACTATATTGCATGGGAGGGGGCAATTGAATTATACGCATTCTATTCAGCCTGTGTATTAAGTTAGTCACACCTGTTCATTCGTTACACGGCCACACCATAGGAAGACCATAGGAAACAAGTGACAATCACCTATATATAAAAGCTTTTCAAATTCACATGGTAGTTTACATGATAGTTTGATCGGTCTAATATTTAGGCATCCAACAATCAAGGCGGGATGACCTGCTGTACAGGTTGGATGTTGTGCACACACCACAGTGGGCCCCACCTGGTAGAATAAGCTTATTTATAGGTACTTGCAGAGGAAACAGTACCTCTTGGATTCATGTCTATTGGGCATGAATGTGAACACTAGGCATATTTTTTCGACTGTAGACTTGGGATTCGGGTCTCCAACGTATCATCATGACAGAGGAGGCAGGAGAGCAAAAGAGAGCTGATTTTTACACCCTCACTTATCAATCAAACACCCCTTTCTCATGCTTTTGCAAGTAGATCAGTTCCTTGAATGTACTGATGCACTGAAAAAAATGGTTCTAAAGGTGAGCATGCATGGAAAAGGTAGAACTGATCAAATAGTCTACAACACCTGCTTTAGACAGTTGCATATAACACCCACGCTCTGTGGGGCCTGCTATGTTTTATATTAAATCCACTCCGTTCATCAGGTGAGAAACCATATGTGAACCATAATACAAAAGATCATCCAAAGATTATTATTTTTTTTCTTATGGGCCATAACAATGAGAACCATGTAAATTTGCTCATAAAACTTCTAATTTACGCTGTGTGGGGCCACCTGATATGTGGCTCAGGCTGGTTTTGTATTTTCACTTTACTCTAGTAGATTCACATTTCAAGAACTGTT